>JAPDFW010000087.1:0-321525 GCA_028826165.1 Anaeramoeba ignava | reverse complement strand
CTGTACTGACGAGCCCTTTAATAATCTGAAATGTCCCGTTTTTGAACTATCTATTATTGTTCCTTTGTAGATTTTTGTAATTGATTTGTTGACATTTCAATTCAAACTTCAAAAAACAAAAAAAATGAAAAAAAAAATGAAAAATTGAAAATTAAAAATTAAAATTAAATCTAAAATTAAAATTAAAATTAAAATTAAAATTAAAATTAAAATTAAAATTAAAATTAAAATTAAAATTAAAATTAAAATTAAAATTAAAATTAAAATTAAAATCAAAATTAAAATCAAAATTAAAATCAAAATCAAAATTAAAATTAAAATTAAAATTAAAATCAAATTTAAAATTAAAATCAAATTAAAATTTAAAATTAAAATTAAAATTAAAATCAAAATTAAAATTAAAATTAAAATTAAAATTAAATTTTAAAATAAAAATAAAATTAAAATTTAAAAAAATTAAAATTAAAATTAAAAATTAAAATTAAAATTAAAATTAAAATTAAAATTAAAATTAAAACTAAAATCAAAATTAAAATTAAAATCAAGTTTATTCCAAAAAGTAAAAAAAAAAGAAAAGAAAAGAAAAGAAAAAGAAAAAGAAAGTGAAAAAATCACTTCTTGAAAACGCAATTTTGTCCAAATTGACAACTTTGTGAATATGATGAATTCTTTCCAATAGTTGAATTACTTCCAATTTTGCAATTTTGTGAAAATTTGCAATTATCTCCAAAAAAACAATTTTCTCCAAAAACACAATTTTGACTAAATTTGCAACTCTTTCCAAAAAGTAGTATTATTTCCAAAAATTGAATTTTGAGCAAAAACAGAAGAATTTCCAAAAGTAGTTTGATTTTTAAATTCACAACCTTGATCGAATTTAGAACTTGATCCAAAAACACAAAGATTTCCCCATTTAGATAATTGTCCAAATTTAGAACTTGATCCAAAAACACAAGAATCACCAAAATGGCATAATTGACCAAATTTGGAACTTGATCCAAAAATTGTGGAATTAGGAAAAGTTGAATTTTGAGGGAATTTCATGCCTGATTTATAAATTGCTCGAGAAGCTCCATTTTGTCCAAATGATTGTGAATTATTTTGTTGATTTTGTTGATTTTGTTGATTTTGTTGATTTTGTTGATTTTGTTGATTTTGTGTTTGTGAATTATATTGATATTCTTCAAATCGTGGTGTTTCGTGAACTTGACTATATCTTTGTTCGTGAACACTTACTCTTGGTTGTGTTACATTGAATGAATAAGTAAATGAATGTGGTTGATTTGATTGAAATTGAAATGAATTAAATGGAAATTGTGTAAATTGAGAATAATCATCATCATCGTCATCATCATCATCACCAAAAAATTGAAATTGTGTTTGTGTTTGTGTTTGTGTTTGTCCTTGATTATTTGAGAAAACTTGAGAGAAAACATTGTTGATAAAATTGGAAACATCTTGTCCAATTTGATTTGTTGATGTAAATTGAAAATTTTGGTTTTGAAAATTTTGATTTTGATTTTGATTTTGATTTTGATTTGGATTTTGTTGTTGATAAGTTTGTTGTTGTTGATAAAATTGATTTGGATTTGGATTTGGATTTTGATAACTTTGTTGTTGTTGTTGTTGATAATTTTGATTTGGATTTTGATAATTTTGTTGTTGATAATTTTGTTGAGGATAATTTTGTTGTTGATAATTTTGATTTGGATTTTGATAATTTTGTTGTTGATAATTTTGTTGTTGATAATTTTGTTGTTGATAATTTTGTTGAGGATTCGCATATGTTTCTTCTTGTTTTGCTCTTGTCATTAAATGTATCGTATTTCCTTTTTGAATGTTATAAAATTGTATTGTTTGTGAATCCATTAATTTTCTTCCAGCAAAAATTAATGTCATCTCTTGGTTTTGAAGAAGTAATTTATCACTAATTTTCTTTTTCAATTCGGTAATTGTTTCTTTAGGTTCAACTTCCAATTCATGTTTTTCTGTTTTTGAAACTTGTAAAATAAAAATTTTCATTTTGTAAAAATTAAAAAAAAAAATGAAAAAAAATGAAAAATAAAAATTAAAAAAATTTTTTTTCATTTTTTCTTTCTTTTTTTTTTTATTAAATTAAATTAAAAAATGCCAAGAAAAAATAAATACAGTAAAAAAAACAAATACAAAAATCAAAAAACCACAAAAAAAACAACAAACACAAAAATCACCAACAAAATCCAAACAGAAAACACATACAAATACAGGATTCATTGGATTTTCAGCATTTAATTCAAACGAACCAAGTAAAAACACAACAATCAATCCGCAATTTGGAATGAATTTTAGTTTGAATGATTTAGATTTTTTAAAACCAGAAATGCGGATTATTTTTAAGAAATTTTAAAAACAAGATCCAACAACAATATTAAAGGGAATGCAAGACTTTTTATCATTTGTGAATCAAGAATCAAACACACAGAATATTGTCCAACTTCTTCCTTATTGGACAAAAAGTGTTTACATTTCTAGCAATTTCAGTTGAAAGAAAAGTGCGTGAATTTACGTTCATCATTTTTATCCAAATTTTCCAAAAATTCGAAAGCTGAAATTTCGCCTTTTCTTCATGATATCATTCCCATTTGGTTTTTGTGCTCAAAATGACCCAGCAAATGAAGTCAGAAAATTATCCAAACAAGCTTTTGAAATGGCTTTTCCAAAATTCCAAAATAGAATTAATGTTCTTAATTTTTGTTTTAAGGATTTTCTTCTTTATTTTCAAAAACACTTTGAAATTGACTGTTTCTACTATTTCAAATCCAAGAATTACTGAGAAAGAAAAAGACAAGAAATGTATGAGAGAATAATTTCAGCCGCAATTAAAACTCTCTTTACTCCATCAAACACTCCAAGAAAATCATGAATAGTTGATGATATTTCTTTTGAAAAGAAAAACTTTTAATTCACGAATTGAAAGTAATCCAAAATTCTCCCAGATTTTTAAAGATATTTTAATGGATTGCTTCTCTAATTTTATTGTTTCTGAATTCGCATCAATACGAACTGCAGCATTCCATTTATTGATGGTTGTTACAGATAATTTGAACAATGTGATCCAAAGCAATTCATAAATTTTCAATATTTTTAATAACTGCATTTACTGCTTTTAAAATGGAAAAGACGCAAAAGTTCATCAAGAAATGTGGGAATTTATATTAATATTTTTGAAAAAATTTTCAGAAAAGGCTTGGGATTTAATACAAAACGAAAATAATGAAAATAATGAAAATAATGAAAATGAAAAAGAAAAAGAAAAAGAAAATAACAAAAAAAGCAGAAAACCCAAATATCAAAATCGAAAGAAAATTCAATACACATTCGACACTATTCCAAAATCTAAAATCTATATTCCAATCTCTTTTTTATTTCATTCAAAACGATTGCTATAATTCATCCCAATATTCTTATTCGTGTCTACTTCCATTCATTAATTACATTCCTAAAAATCTCATTTATCAATCTTTTCTTGAAAATTTCTTCAACTCTTTGTGGTATCCAATCGAAAAACCAAATGCGAAAATCATCACAAAACAAACAAAACCGCTCATTTCAGCTTGGCAAGAATGTACTTCCTATTTTCTATCACAAAATCAAAATGATCAATTCTCATTATTCATTCATAAAACACAAATTTTGGCCATTTTCCCTAAAATATTTCAATATAAAAATGAATATTTGGCAAATCAATTCATACATATCCTTTCTAAAAGACAAATCCCAGAAGAAATTTGGAAACCTTTAGAAATCTCCATTTTCGAACAAATACAATCTAAACAAATTCTTCTTTTTGAATATTCCCCAAAATTTTTAAGAGAAATCAAGAAAATACCAGATTGTAAGATTAATTTCTCACGTATTGAAGAAGAGTTTATTGCCAGTTTAATGCAAAATATCAAGGAAAATGCTGTTTTATTATCTTTCTTTGACGAAGAGAATATCACAAAAAGCAAATGGGAAAAAATATTAAATCAGACAATTTCAATTTCAGAAAATGAAAACAATGATTATATACTGCAAATTGATAATGTGATTCAACTAATCAAATTTTCATCTCATTTTCTACAAAATATCATTTCTAAAGAAGGAAAAATATCGATTCTTGAAAATTACATATTCGAAGCCATTTCTAAACAAGTAAAAGGAAACTTAGAAACTTTATTCGAGCTTTGTCTTAATTCCTCTCTTTTATCAGAAGATATGCTCTTAAAAATTGAGGAATATTTTATTAATAACCTTGAAAAATTGGATCCTTTATCACTTATTGTGCCAATTCTTACTTATATATTTCCCGAAGGATCTGAACTTAAGAATTGGCAATTTAAATTACTTTTAAAATTTTTTAGTAAATGTGATTTCCATGAAAAAGACAACGATCAAAATCAAGGTCAAGACGAGGATCAAGAAATTGATAACAAGCTTATAAATGAAATTATAAACGAAAATATAAACGAGAATATAAACGAAAATACAAACGAAAATATAAACGAGAATATAAACGAAAATGAAGTGCATTTCCTTCGGGAAGAAGATCGTATCAAATTATTCCAAATGGACAAATTCCAACAACTTCCATTTGAGGAAGTCAAAGAAGAAGATGATTATTATGATAGTTATATTGAAGATATTTGGGATATAATTATTGAAACATTTCCCAAAAAATTTAACACTGATTATTTCGGCACAGAATTTCGAAAGCAAATACTAGAATATATAATATCAATACATAACCACCAGGGAAGCGGAATAAATCAAGTTTATCATTTAATCACAGATTTGTGTTTTAATATTGAACAACAGCTTGAAGTTCTCATTAATCTATGCCAAATACAACCCAATTATTCAACATTGGTTCTTCTTTTCCATTTATTAGAAATTATTGGAGCAGATGAATATCTCAAATCAGTTGAATTTCTTCAAGGAATTATTGATATTCAAGCTTTTTTATTTGATGAACACCAAAGAATACTACTTTTGCTTGAGCCACAAACACAAAAAAATCAAATTCATGAAATACTTACAGATATTGTGTTCCCATTTCTCGAGAAAGAAGAAAACGAGAAAGTTTTGGATGAATTGATCCAAAAAGGCTTGAAAACTGCAGAAGAAAAAGGAGGAAGTCATATTTTAAGTGTTTCAATAATTCTTCATAATTTGCCAAATATTTGGAAAATCAAGTCGTTGCCAAAATTTTTGGAAGAAAAAACAAACTATTTTATGCAACTTATGGTTTCGGAAGAAAAACAAACACAATCAAATATTCCCTTTTTACTTTGCGCTTCAATAACTACCTCGATGATTGGAAACGAGGATTTTTTGGAAATTATTTATGCAATGAATTACACACAATTTTTGAGTTTGTCTTTCGATAATGCAAACATATCCAAAGCTTTGCAACATCTCGAAATGATGAGTATTTGTCTTTGCAAAGATGCCCATATTGATACTGAACTTATTTCTCATATTGTGAAATGGCACAATCTTTCATCAGAAAATCTTGGGTTTATTTCTTCTTTTTGGAAATTATACAATCACAAAATGAATCAAAAACAAGAAATTCAAGAATTACAAGAAATTCAAGAATTATCAACATCAAAAGATATTGCACAACATTTCACTTTTACAATCCAAAAATTATCCCAGTATTTTTCTCCAAGCTATGTTTCATCTCAATTAGAAAATTATTCCTATTTATTGTTGTATCGGTTTTTTGTGTTTTTAAATAATTTGGATCCAGATCAATTTGATTCACAAACCGAGAATTTTGTACTTAAATTTTTCTTGAATTTGAACAATTTAAATGAAGCTAATATTAAGAAAATGGAAGCGATTCTTTGGATTTTAGTTGATATCATCCCAATTATGCCCATGGACAATTTCCGCAAATTATTTGTGAGTGAAATACAAGACAATTTATCAATTCAAAATCAAAATCAAAATCAAAATCAAAATCAAAATCAAAATCAAAATCAAAATCAAAATGAAAATGAAAATGAAAAATTTTATTTGAATGAAAAAAATATTCTTGTCGACTATTTCTTTAATATGCTTTTTTCACCCAATAAAAGCATACAATTTGCAACTGCAACATTTGTTCGAAATATTTGTTATAAATCGGAAATTCTTGATATTTTGCAATTGACTATTGACAAAATGCAAAGAAATAAATACATCAAAAACTTGAACAATTTCCACAAGAAACTTCAAGACAATTTCAAAGCAGATATTTATCGAAGAGAAAACGAATACAACTCCTTTTTAGTAGTTTGGGAAATTGCGCTTGATTTTCTGGATTCAAATTTTTCAGAACAAGAAAAAGGAACAGGTTTCATTGACAAAATTCGATCACACTATGCACCACATTTTTTTAATCTTCTCTTACTAATAACACAAGTAGAAATTGGGCTCGAACAAGCAGAAACATATGCACAATCAAAACAGTATTTGGAAACAAAGGAATCAAATTCACTTCGAAAATATTCATCGCAACTTTTATTTCTTACATTTGTCAAATTCCCATCAACAATAAGATTCTGGTTTTCATCAATCACATCATCACGATTGAGTCGGAAAGTGCAACGGTTTGTGATGAATAATATCAGCCCAATTCTCATACAAAAGGAACTAGATGAAGTATCGAAAATGCCTCAAAAATCAAATCAAGTGATTCATGTTGACAAAAAAAGAAGAGAAATCACGATTATTTACAAACATGAAGAATTCACACTTGAGATTGCTGTTGAGTTACCAAAAGATTATCCTCTTCGTTTGATTCGCATTAATCCAAGTAGATTGCTTGGTGTTGAGAAAGTGTGGCGAAAATGGATTTATTCAATGATCCAAATTTTTTCAACTCAAGATCAAAAAATTGTCAATGTGATTCGTTATTGGTTCAAAAATGTTCACAAACGGTTTGAAGGAAGAGAGCCTTGTCCTATTTGTTATTCTATTGTTCATCTCACTGACAAATCTTTACCGCGTCTGACTTGCCAAACTTGTCATCATAAGTTTCATGCTATTTGCTTATATAAATGGTTTGAGACATCTGTAAAAGATGCTCCTGATTGTCCTTTGTGCAGAAGTGTTTGGGTTACAAAAAATTGATTGATTTTCTTAGACTTTTTTTTTTTGATAAAGATGAGAAAAAAAAACAACTAATTAATTAATAAAAATTACATCTTAAATAATCAATTTTATTTCATTATTTAATTAATATTTAATTTATTATTTATTTATATTTTATTTATATTTATAATTTTATATTAATTTCCAAATTAAATATTTTTTAGTTATTATTAAATATTTTGATTAAATTATTAATTAAATATTTTGATTAATTTATTTCATTATTTAATTAATATTTAATTTATTATTTATTTATAATTTATTTTTATTTATAATTTTATATTAATTTCCAAATTAAATATTAATTAATTATTATTAAATATTTTGATTAAATTATTAATTAAATATTTTGATTAATTTTATTTCATTATTTAATTAATATTTAATTTATTATTTATTTATATTTTATTTATATTTATAATTTTAATTTGTAAATCAAATATTAATTAATTATTATTTAAATATTTTGATTAAATTATTAATTAAATATTTTAATTAATTTTATTTCATTATTTAATTAATATTTAATTTATTATTTATTTATAATTTATTTAAATTTATAATTTTATATTAATTTCTAAATTAAATATTAATTAATTATTATTAAATATTTTGATTAAATAATTAATTAAATATTTTGATTAATTTATTTCATTATTTAATTAATATTTAATTTATTATTTATTTATATTTTATTTTATATTTATAATTTTATATTAATTTCCAAATTAAATATTAATTAATTATTATTTAATATTTTGATTAAATTATTAATTAAATATTTTAATTAATTTTATTTCATTATTTAATTAATATTTGATTTATTATTTATTTATAATTTTATTTTTATTTATAATTTTATATTAATTTTTAAATTAAATATTAATTAATTATTATTTAATATTTTGATTAAATTATTAATTAAATATTTTGATCAATTTATTTAATTATTTAATTAATATTTAATTTATTATTTATTTATATTTTATTTATAATTATAATTTTATATTAATTTCTAAATTAAATATTTAATTAATTATTATTAAATATTTTGATTAAATTATTAATTAAATATTTTGATTAATTTTATTTCATTATTTAATTAATATTTAATTTATTATTTATTTATATTTTATTTATATTTATAATTTTATATTAATTTGTAAATTAAATATTAATTAATTATTATTTAAATATTTTGATTAAATTATTAATTAAATATTTTGATCAATTTTATTTCATTATTTAATTAATGTTTAATTTAATATTTATTTATATTTTATTTATATTTATAATTTTATATTAATTTTTAAATTAAATATTAATTAATTATTATTAAATATTTTGATTAAATTATTAATTAAATATTTTGATTAATTTTATTTCATTATTTAATTAATAATTAATTTATTATTTATTTATATTTTATTTATATTTATAATTTTATATTAATTTCTAAATTAAATATTAATTAATTATTATTTAATATTTTGATTAAATTATTAATTAAATATTTTAATTAATTTTATTTCATTATTTAATTAATATTTGATTTATTATTTATTTATAATTTATTTTTATTTATAATTTTATATTAATTTTTAAATTAAATATTAATTAATTACTATTAAATATTTTGATTAAATAATTAATTAAATATTTTGATTAATTTTATTTCATTATTTAATTAATAATTAATTTATTATTTATTTATATTTTTATTTATATTTATAATTTTATATTAATTTTTAAATTAAATATTAATTAATTATTATTAAATATTTTGATTAATTTATTAATTAAATATTTTGATCAATTTTATTTCATTATTTAATTAATAATTAATTTATTATTTATTTATAATTTATTTTTATTTATAATTTTATATTAATTTCCAAATTAAATATTAATTAATTATTATTAAATATTTTGATTAAATTATTAATTAAATATTTTAATTAATTTTATTTCATTATTTAATTAATAATTAATTTATTATTTATTTATATTTTATTTATAATTATAATTTTATATTAATTTCTAAATTAAATATTAATTAGTTATTATTAAATATTTTGATTAATTTATTAATTAAATATTTTAATTAATTTTATTTCATTATTTAATTAATATTTAATTTATTATTTATTTATAATTTATTTATATTTATAATTTTTATATTAATTTCCAAATTAAATATTAATTAATTATTATTAAATATTTTGATTAAATTATTAATTAAATATTTTAATTAATTTATTTCATTATTTAATTAATATTTAATTTATTTGTATTTATATTTTATTTTTATTTATAATTTTATATTAATTTGTAAATTAAATATAAATTAATTATTATTAAATATTTTGATTAAATAATTAATTAAATATTTTAATAATTTTATTTCATTATTTAATTAATAATTAATTTATTATTTATTTATATTTTATTTATATTTATAATTTTATATTAATTTGTAAATTAAATATTAATTAATTATTATTAAATATTTTGATTAAATTATTAATTAAATATTTTGATCAATTTTATTTCATTATTTAATTAATAATTAATTTATTATTTATTTATATTTTATTTATATTTATAATTTTATATTAATTTTTAAATTAAATATTAATTAATTATTATTTAATATTTTGATTAAATTATTAATTAAATATTTTAATTAATTTTATTTCTTTATTTAATTAATATTTAATTTATTATTTATTTATATTTTATTTATAATTATAATTTTATATTAATTTCTAAATTAAATATTAATTAATTATTATTTAATATTTTGATTAAATTATTAATTAAATATTTTAATTATTTTTATTTCATTATTTAATTAATATTTAATTTATTATTTATTTATAATTTATTTATATTTATAATTTTATATTAATTTCCAAATTAAATATTAATTAATTATTATTTAATATTTTGATTAAATTATTAATTAAATATTTTAATTAATTTTATTTCTTTATTTAATTAATATTTAATTTATTATTTATTTATATTTTATTTATAATTATAATTTTATATTAATTTCTAAATTAAATATTAATTAATTATTATTAAATATTTTTGATTAAATTATTAATTAAATATTTTAATCAATTTTATTTCATTATTTAATTAATAATTAATTTATTATTTATTTATATTTTATTTATATTTATAATTTTATATTAATTTCCAAATTAAATATTAATTAATTATTATTAAATATTTTGATTAAATTATTAATTAAATATTTTAATTAATTTTATTTCATTAATTAATTAATATTTAATTTATTATTTATTTATATTTTATTTTTATTTATAATTTTATATTAATTTCCAAATTAAATATTAATTAATTATTATTTAATATTTTTGATTAAATTATTAATTAAATATTTTGATCAATTTTATTTCATTATTTAATTAATATTTAATTTATTATTTATTTATATTTTATTTATATTTATAATTTTATATTAATTTGTAAATTAAATATTAATTAATTATTATTTAATATTTTGATTAAATTATTAATTAAATATTTTAATTAATTTTATTTCATTATTTAATTAATATTTGATTTATTATTTATTTATAATTTATTTTTATTTATAATTTTATATTAATTTCTAAATTAAATATTAATTAATTATTATTAAATATTTTGATTAAATTATTAATTAAATATTTTGATTAATTTTATTTCATTATTTAATTAATAATTAATTTATTATTTATTTATATTTTATTTATATTTATAATTTTATATTAATTTTTAAATTAAATATTAATTAATTATTATTAAATATTTTGATTAAATTATTAATTAAATATTTTGATCAATTTTATTTCATTATTTAATTAATAATTAATTTATTATTTATTTATAATTTATTTTATATTTATAATTTTATATTAATTTCCAAATTAAATATTAATTAATTATTATTAAATATTTTGATTAAATTATTAATTAAATATTTTAATTAATTTTATTTCATTATTTAATTAATAATTAATTTATTATTTATTTATATTTTATTTATAATTATAATTTTATATTAATTTCTAAATTAAATATTAATTAATTATTATTAAATATTTTGATTAAATTATTAATTAAATATTTTAATTAATTTTATTTCATTATTTAATTAATAATTAATTTATTATTTATTTATAATTTTATTTATATTTATAATTTTATATTAATTTCCAAATTAAATATTAATTAATTATTATTAAATATTTTGATTAAATTATTAATTAAATATTTTAATTAATTTTATTTCATTATTTAATTAATATTTAATTTATTTGTATTTATATTTTATTTATATTTATAATTTTATATTAATTTTAAATTAAATATTAAATTAATTATTATTAAATATTTTGATTAAATTATTAATTAAATATTTTAATTAATTTTATTTCATTATTTAATTAATAATTAATTTATTATTTATTTATATTTTATTTATATTTATAATTTTATATTAATTTCTAAATTAAATATAAATTAATTATTATTAAATATTTTGATTAAATTATTAATTAAATATTTTGATCAATTTTATTTCATTATTTAATTAATAATTTAATTTATTATTTATTTATATTTTATTTATATTTATAATTTTATATTAATTTCTAAATTAAATATTAATTAATTATTATTAAATATTTTGATTAAATTATTAATTAAATATTTTAATTAATTTTATTTCATTATTTAATTAATATTTAATTTATTATTTATTTATATTTTATTTATAATTATAATTTTATATTAATTTCTAAATTAAATATTAATTAATTATTATTAAATATTTTGATTAAATTATTAATTAAATATTTTAATTAATTTTTATTTCATTATTTAATTAATATTTAATTTATTATTTATTTATATTTTATTTATATTTATAATTTTATATTAATTTCCAAATTAAATATTAATTAATTATTATTTAAATATTTTGATTAAATTATTAATTAAATATTTTAATTAATTTTATTTCTTTATTTAATTAATATTTAATTTATTATTTATTTATATTTTATTTATAATTATAATTTTATATTAATTTCTAAATTAAATATTAATTAATTATTATTAAATATTTTGATTAAATTATTAATTAAATATTTTGATTAATTTTATTTCATTATTTAATTAATGTTTAATTTATTTGTATTTATATTTTATTTATATTTATAATTTTATATTAATTTCTAAATTAAATATTAATTAATTATTATTAAATATTTTGATTAAATTATTAATTAAATATTTTGATTAATTTTATTTCATTATTTAATTAATAATTAATTTATTATTTATTTATATTTTATTTATAATTATAATTTTATATTAATTTCTAAATTAAATATTAATTAATTATTATTTAAATATTTTGATTAAATTATTAATTAAATATTTTAATTAATTTTATTTCATTATTTAATTAATATTTAATTTATTATTTATTTATATTTTATTTATATTTATAATTTTATATTAATTTCAAATTAAATATTAATTAATTATTATTAAATATTTTGATTAAATTA
Organism: Anaeramoeba ignava; assembly: GCA_028826165.1. Taxonomy (NCBI): domain Eukaryota; family Anaeramoebidae; genus Anaeramoeba; species Anaeramoeba ignava. Next base: position 308,770 of record JAPDFW010000087.1, on the reverse strand, counting down.
TTAATTAAATATTTTAATTAATTTTATTTCATTATTTAATTAATAATTGATTTATTATTTATTTATATTTTATTTATATTTATAATTTTATATTAATTTCTAAATTAAATATTAATTAATTATTATTAAATATTTTGATTAAATTATTAATTAAATATTTTGATTAATTTTATTTCATTATTTAATTAATATTTAATTTATTATTTATTTATATTTTATTTATATTTATAATTTTATATTAATTTCTAAATTAAATATTAATTAATTATTATTAAATATTTTGATTAAATTATTAATTAAATATTTTAATTAATTTTATTTCATTATTTAATTAATATTTAATTTATTATTTATTTATATTTTATTTTATTTATAATTTTATATTAATTTCCAAATTAAATATTAATTAATTATTATTAAATATTTTGATTAAATTATTAATTAAATATTTTGAATTAATTTTATTTCATTATTTAATTAATATTTAATTTATTATTTATTTATATTTTATTTATATTTATAATTTTATATTAATTTCTAAATTAAATATTAATTAATTATTATTAAATATTTTGATTAAATTATTAATTAAATATTTTAATTAATTTTATTTCATTATTTAATTAATAATTTAATTTATTATTTATTTATATTTTATTTATATTTATAATTTTATATTAATTTCCAAATTAAATATTAATTAATTATTATTAAATATTTTGATTAAATTATTAATTAAATATTTTAATTAATTTTATTTCATTATTTAATTAATAATTAATTTATTATTTATTTATATTTTATTTATATTTATAATTTTATATTAATTTCCAAATTAAATATTAATTAATTATTATTAAATATTTTGATTAAATTATTGAAAATCAAAAATCAAAAATTATTGGATAATATTGGATTTAAAAAGAAATAAAAAATCAAAAATTATTGGATAATAGAGAATTAATATTTTTATAAAAGAAAAATAAATTAAAATTTTTTTTTTTTATTTTTTTTTTTATTTTTAATTATTTTTATTATTAATTAATTAATAATGTCAAAACCATCAAAAAAATCAACAATGCAACAAACTGCAGAAGAAGCAAAAGAATATTTATCACCAGATAAAAGTAAAAGTAAAAAAAAGAAAGGAACAAAACAAGGAGATAAACCAAAAAAGAAAGGAAAAGGAGTTTCAAGATCAATTAAAGCAGGATTAGAATTCCCAGTTGGAAGAATTCATAGACATTTAAGAGAAGGAAAATTTGCAAATAGAGTTGGAGCAGGAGCACCAGTTTATTTAGCAGCAGTTCTTGAATATTTAACAGCAGAAGTACTTGAATTAGCTGGAAATGCTGCTATTGATCATGGAAAACAAAGAGTTGTTCCAAGACATATTCATTTAGCAATTAAAAGTGATAGGGAATTAAATAAATTTTTAAATGGTGTTACTATTCATGGTGGTGGTATTATTCCAAGAGCTCTTCCTGTTTTACCAAAAAAGAAATAATTTAAATCAAATGAAGAAATAATTTTTTTTTTGTTTTTTTCTTTTCTTTTTCTTAATTCGATTTTAATCAACAAAAAATAAAAAAACTTTCCAAATCCAATTTAATTTCAATTCAATTTTCATTTTCCAAATTCAATTTAATTTAATTTAATTTTCATTTTCCAAATTCAATTTAATTTAATTTAATTTTCATTTTCCAAATTCAATTTAATTTAATTTAATTTAATTTTCATTTTCCAAATTCAATTTAATTTAATTTAATTTAATTTAATTCAATTTTAATTTTCCAAATTCAATTTCAATTTAATTTAATTTAATTTTCATTTTCCAAATTCAATTTAATTCAATTTAATTTAATTTTAATTTTCCAAATTTAATTTAATTTAATTCAATTTAATTTAATTTTTATTTTCTAAATTGAAAAAAAAATTCAATTTAATTTTCATTTTCCAAATTCAATTTAATTTAATTTTCATTTTTCATTTTTCATTTTTTTCATTTTTTTATTCTTCTTTTTTTTTTTAAATAAAAATGAGCACACATTTAACTTTTAAAAAACCTAAACCAAAAAGTGGTCAAAGAAAACTTTTCTCTTCAAATCCAGTTCAAAGAAAAGATTTTCTTCAACAAGAACAAAATAATACAAAAAAGGAAGAAAAAAACAAATCAAATTGTTATTATTCACTTCCAGTTCCAAATCAGAAAGAAAAAAATCAAGAAAATGATTCAAATTCAAATTCTAAATCAAAAATTGAACGTCAAAGTGCTCCAATTTCAAGAAAAAAAGATCCACCTCAATATAAATCTATAAATGAAAAACACATTCAAAAAAACAAAATAAAAAACAATTCAAAACCAAGATTTAGTGAATTAATAACAAATGAAAAACATCAACAAAAACAAATTGAAATTGAAAAACAAAAACAACTTGAAATTGAAATTGAAAAACAGAAACAAATTGAAATTGAAAAACAAAAGCAATTTGAAATTGAAAAACAGAAACAAAATGAAATTGAAAAACAAAAACAAATTGAAATTGAAAAACAAAAACAAATTGAAATTGAACTTGAAACAATTCAAAAACAAAAAAATTAAAACAAATTGAAATTGAAAAACAAAACAAATTGAAATTGAAAAACAAAAACAAATTGAAATTGAAAAACAAAAACAAATTGAAATTGAAAAACAAAACAACTTGAAATTGAAAAACAAAAACAAATTGAAATTGAAAAACAAAAACAAATTGAAATTGAAAAACAAAAACAAATTGAAATTGAAAAACAAAAACAAATTGAAATTGAAAAACAAAAACAAATTGAAATTGAAAAACAAAAACAAAATTGAAATTGAAAAACAAAAACAAATTGAAATTGAAAAACAAAAACAAATTGAAATTGAAAAACAGAAACAAATTGAAATTGAAAAACAAAAACAAATTGAAACTGAAAAACAAAAACAAAATGAAATTGAAAAACAAAAAAAACTTGAACTTAAAAATCAAAAAAAATTGGAAAAACAAAAACAAATTCAACTTAAAAACCAAAAAAAACTAGAAATTAAAAATCAAAAAAGAATTGAAAAACAAAACAAACTTGAACTTAAAAATAAGAATAAATTTCAAATTAAAAGTAAAAATGATTTGCAATCCGAATTACAAAATAAATTTCAACATCATAAATCTGGAAATAATCTTGAAAATAAAACACTACCAATAAAAATTAAATCTAATCCAAAAAGAAATAAAGATAAAAATCAATCAAAATCAGTTCCAACAGAAAATGAAAATATAATTGAAAATATAGTTGAAAATCAAAATCAAATTGAAAATCAAAATCAAAATCAAAATCAAAATCAAAATCAAAATCAAAATCAAAATCAAAATCAAAATCAAAATCAAAATCAAAATCAAAATCAATTTGAAAATCAAAATCAAAATAATGAAAATGAACTTGAAATTTTAAATTTAAAAATTATTAAACAAGTTGACAATAGTTTTTATCAAGAAAAAAGTTCACCAAAAATTGAAAAATCAATAAAATTTATTAAATCACCAAAACTTGGTAAAAAAAATCAAAAAAGAAGACCATCAATTAATAAAGAAAAATATCCAATGCCTTCAAAAATTGAAATAAGTGAAACAACTGAAACAATTGAAACAACGGAAATAAATGAAACAATTGAAACAACTGAAACAATTGAAACAACGGAAATAAATGAAATAAATGAAACAAATCAAATAAATGAAACAAATGAAACAAATGAAACAAGAACTAATTTAATACAAAATAAAAAACAATTAAACATGTCAAAATACTCCACTTTAAATCCAAATTTAGTTGTTTCAGGGCTTCGAAAATTTAAAAAAAATCAAAGAACTCAATCAACAGTTAATAGAAGACCAAATACTTCAAAAAAAAGGATGACTAGAAAACAAGCAAAAAGAGTTCCAACTCAAATTTTTCATGTTGAAATGGAGAATTATTCTAAAATTGTTGAATCTATTAAATCAGGAAATCCTGATAATATTGAAAAAGATAATCAAGAAAATGATATTGTACCAAAATATTCAAGAGATGTTACAGAACCAAGTGAACCACCAACATTTTCAGAATTCAAACAACTTCAAGTATGTTTAAAAATATATTTAAAATTCAAAAAAATATTTAAATTCAAAAATATTTAAATTCAAAATATATTTAAATTCAAAATAAATATTTAAATTCAAAATATATTTAAATTCAAAATAAATATTTAAATTCAAAATATATTTAAATTCAAAATAAATATTTAAATTCAAAATAAATATTTAAACTCAAAAAAATATTTAAATTCAAAAAAAATATTTAAATTCAAAATATATTTAAAATTCAAAAAATAGTCTATTATTTTATATCCACCAGTTAAAAATTTATCTGAATCCGAACGTGATTTAATTTTTCATTATCGAAAAACTATTAAATATCACAGTAAAGCTCTTCCAAAATTTATTTTATCAACAGTTTTAGAAAATGAAATGGAAAGAAAAGAAATGGAAAAAATGATAGAAGAATGGGAAACAATTGATGTTGTAACAATTCTTGAATTATTATCTAAAAACTTTACTGATACAAAAATAAGAGAATTTGCAGTTAATAAATTAAGCGAATTACCAGATGATGTAAAAATATTCAAATCAATAAATATCCAAATCAATAAATAAATATATATTCAAATCAATAAATAAATATATATTCAAATCAATAAATAAATATATATTCAAATCAAAAATAAATAAATATTCAAATCAAAAATAAATAAATATTCAAATCAATAATAAATAAATTCAAATCAATAAATATATTCAAATAAATATCCAAATCAAAAATAAATATATTCAAATCAATAAATAAATATTCAATTCAAATCAATTCAAATCAATAAATAAATATTCAAATCAATTCAAAAATATTCAAATCAATAAATAAATATATTCAAATAAATAAATAAATATATTCAAATAAATAAATAAATATATTCAAATCAATAAATAAATATTCAAATCAATTCAAAAATATTCAAATCAAAAATATTCAAATCAAAAATAAATATATTCAATTCAATAAATAAATATATTCAAATCAATAAATAAATATTCAAATCAATAAATAAATATTCAAATCAAAAATAAATATATTCAAATCAATTCAAATATATTCAAATCAATTCAAATCAATAAATAAATATTCAAATCAAAAATAAATATATTCAAATCAATAAATAAATATTCAAATCAATAAATAAATATATTCAATTCAAAAATATTCAAATAAATAAATATATCCAAATCAATTCAATAAATAAATATATCCAACAGGAATTGATCTTTTACCTATTACAACTTGTTCAAGGAATGAGATATGAAGAATCACACCAATCTCCACTTGTTCAATTTTTAATAAACAAAGCAAAAAAAAATAAACTATTTGCTAATTATTTCTATTGGTATGTTTGGGTAGAAAGAAATGATAAAAATTTCCAAATTTTCGCAAATATACAACAAGAATTTGTTAAACAATGCTTGGAATCTCCATTAGGAAAAGAAATATTATCAGTTATTGAGCGCCAAGAATTTTTAGTTCAAAATCTTATTGAAATGATTGAAAAAATTTCTTCAATGAAAAAATCACGTGAAAAGAAAATAGTGTTTTTAAAAAATCAATTTGAAAAAGGAGAACAATTTAATCATTTGGCAAATTTCGAAGATTTGCCTTTACCAGTTGATCCAATGATTATTGTAAATTCAATATTAGTTGATGAGCTTCATATTTATAAAAGCGCACTAAATCCGATTAAAATATCTTTTCAAACACTTTCAAATTCAAATTATAAAATCATTTTCAAATCTGGTGATGATACAAGACAAGATAACTTGGTAATTCAATTAATCACTTTAATGGATAATTTATTGAAAAAAGAAAATCTTGATCTTAAATTAACTCCTTATAAAGTTCTGCCAACAAGCCAAAAATCTGGAATTGTTGAATTTGTAAATGCAAAACCTTTATCTTTTATTTTGGCAAAATATGGAAAAATTTCTGAATATTTTAGAAGTATTAGTCCAGATGATGGCTCTGGTTTTGGATTTAGTCCAACATTAATGAATAATTATGTCAAATCTTGTGGTAATTAAAGATATTTAATTCAAAATATATATTTAATTTAATTTAATTCAAAATATTTATTTAATTCAAAATATTTAATTCAATTTAATTCAAAATATTTAATTTAATTTAATCCAAAATATTTAATTTAATCCAAAATATATTTAATTCAAAATATTCAATTCAAAATATTTAATTCAAAATATATTTAATTTAATTTAATTCAAAATATTTAATTCAAAAATATTTAATTCAAAATATATTTAATTTAATTCAAAATAATTAATTCAAAATATTTAATTCAAAATAATTTAATTCAAAATATATAATTCAAAATATTTAATTCAAAATATTTATTTAACTTAAAATATTTAATTCAATTTAATTCAAAATAATTAATCCAAAATATATTTAATTTAATTCAAAATATTTAATTCAAAATATTTAATCCAAAAATAATTTAATCCAAAATATTTAATTCTAAATATATTAATTCAAAATATTTAATCCTAAATATTTAATTCAATTTAATTCAAAATATTTAATTCAAAATATTTAATTTAATCCAAAATATATTTAATTCAAAATAATTTAATTCAAAATATTTAATTCAAAATATTTAATTCAATTTAATTCAAAATATTTAATTCAAAATATTTAATTCAAAATATTTAATTCAAAATAAATATATAAGCTGGTTATTCTGTAATTACTTTCTTACTTGGTATTGGAGATCGGCATTTTGATAATTTATTAATTGCACCAGATGGAAGATTTTTACATATTGATTTTGGTTATATTCTTGGAAATGATCCTAAACCATATCCACCTCCAATGAAAGTATGTAAAGAAATGATTGATGCAATGATGGGAATGAGAAGTTCACATTATCAATATTTTAAAATTTTATCTATTTCAGCTTATAATACTCTAAGAAAATCCGCTCATTTAATTATCAATTTACTTTCACTTATGATTGATTGTAATTTACCTGATTTAGCAAGAGATTCAGTTGGTTGTATTCTTAAAGTAATTATTTTTTTATCCGATTTTAAATTTTAAATTTTAATTGTTGTTTTAAATTTTAATTTTGATTTTAATTTTAATTTTATTTTAATTTTAATTTTAATTTTAATTTTTTATCCGATTTTAATTTTAATTTTTTATCCGATTTTAAATTTTAATTTTATTTTAATTTTAATTTTAAATTTAATTTTATAAATAAATTTTAATTTTAATTTTGATTTAAGGTTCAAGAAAAATTTAGATTAGATCTTAGTGAGAAAGAAGCTTCAGAATTTATTTCGGATGTTATTGACCAATCAGTTCGTGCTCTTTTTCCTATCGTTGTTGAAACAATTCATCAATGGGCTCAATATTGGAGAAGTTAAAAAAAAAAAGATAATCAAAATAAATTCTTTCTTTCTTTATTTTTTATTTTGATTTTTTCTTGTTAAAATTTATTACAATTTAATTTTATTTTCTTTTCATTTTATTTTCTTTAATTTTATTTTCTTTTATTTTGAGTTTTTGATGAATAAAAAAAACTTTAAATTGAAAAAAAAAAAGCAAAAAAAATTTTTTTTTGTTCCACTTTTTTTTGATTAAATAAAAATAAAAATAAATTTAAAAATAATTTAATTTAATTTTTAATGACTAAGATCTTATGCAGTAGGATTTAAACACATATAATAAAGAAATGAAAAAAAAGAAAGCAAAGAAGAAAAAACAAGAGAAATTACTCCATCTGCAATTGTTATTCCAAAAAGTCTTCCACATTCATTTTTCTATTTTTTTTATTAAAATTAAATTAAAATTTAAATTAAATATTTTCTTTCATTTTCTTTTATTCTTTTACAACTCCATTTTTTGAAGCCCAAACAAATCCAATAATTGACCAAATTAAAAGAAAACTTGAAATAAAAAAAGCTCCAATAAATGGAATAATTTGTTTATTTTTATAAGCAAAAAAAAGGAAGAGAGGGATATAAGTTAAAAGTATTAAAAAGATATTGCAAATTATAATCCAAATCCAAAGATTTTGAGGACAATCCTGTTTTTTTATAATTTAGATTTTTTTATTTTTTTAAATAAAGATAAAAACAAAAAATTTTTTTGCTTTTTTTTTATTTTGTTTACTAAATCCTTATCTAAAGAAGCAACAGAAAGAGAAGGAACAACAACAGCTGCACAAATTAATGTTGAGCAACCAAAAACACACCAAAAATCTAATTTAAAATTTAAAAATTTAAATTTAAATTTAAAATCAAAATTTAAAAACCAATAAAAATTAAATTAAAAACCTGAACTCATTTTAAATAAAATAAATCAAATAATAAAAAGAAGAAAAGGAGAATAAAAATGAAAATTATATTTCTTTTAAAACTTTTTTTTTAAATTAACTTAAATTGCTTTTATTAATTAATTTCGAATTTAAAGAAAAAAGGAATAAATTAATTTTGTTCCACTTTTTTTTTTGATTTAAAAAAAAAGTAAAATTATTTTTTAATGACCAAGACCAGACATTCCAGGACCCAAACAAGCAGCAATGAAAAAAAAACAAAATGAAAGTAAAGAAGAAAAAACAAGAGAAATTACTCCATCTGCAATTGTTATTCCAAAAAGTCTTCCACATTCATTTTTCTATTTTTTTTATTAAAATTAAATTAAATATAAATTAAATATTTTCTTTTATTTTCTTTTATTCTTTTACAACTCCATTTTTTGAAGCCCAAACAAATCCAATAATTGACCAAATTAAAAGAAAACTTGAAATAAAAAAAGTTCCAATAAATGAAACATATAAATGATCAGAAAAACCCAATAAAAGGAGTGGAGGAATAATAGTTAAAAGTATTAAAAAGATATTGCAAATTATAATCCAAGTCCAAAGATTTTGAGGACAATCCTGTTTTTTTATAATTTAGATTTTTTTATTTTTTTAAATAAATATAAAAACAAAAAATTTTTTTGCTTTTTTTATTTTGTTTACTAAATCCTTATCTAAAGAAGCAACAGAAAGAGAAGGAACAACAACAGCTGCACAAACTAATGTTGAGCAACCAAAAACACACCAAAAATCTAATTTAAAATTTAAAAATTTAAATTTAAATTTAAAATTTAAAATTTAAAAACCAATAAAAATTAAATTAAAAACCTGAACTCATTTTAAATAAAATAAATCAAATAATAAAAAGAAGAAAAGGAGAATAAAAATGAAAATTATATTTTTTCAAAACTTTTTTTTTTAAATTAACTTAAATTGCTTTTATTAATTAATTAATTAATTAAATTTGAGATTTTGGGAAATTGAAAAAAAAGCAAAAAAAAAAATTGAATAAATTGGATTGTTCACTTTCTTATTGTTGTAACTCTAACTTGAGTTTTTCTTTTGATGAGGAATTTCTTCTCGATTAAAAGTTTTTGCTTCAGAATGAGAAACAACATTTTGATCATTTTGGTCATCATTTGGTAAAGGTGTATAAGAAGGAGAACTTGAGTTTAGATCTTTTTTTGAGTTTGAAGATTTTCTTGCAAACGAACAACAACAAGCAATTAAAACAATAATAATAACAAGAATAACGAAAAATGAGACATTTTGAGAACTTTGATTTGGGGGATTATTTTGATTTATTCTTTGTCTATGATAACCAAAGTTGGGAATTTTGACATCTGGATTGAATTGAACAAAATCATATTCAAGAAAGCAAGAAGGGAGAAAAGAAAAAGAAGTGCCAATTTTTTCGCATGTTATTTTGGGGTTATCAATAACATAAAGTGGATTTCCGTTTCCTTCACAATACCAGTTGGATTCTCTTTTTTCTTCTGTTTGATGATTTAAATTATAACATGTTATTTCTGTTGGAATATCGGATTTGGGACAATATCCTTTGCATTGTAATTGTTGTTGTTGCCGTTCTTTTTTTGGTTGTGTTTTTGTGTTTGCATTGAATTTTAATGCTGAGATTTTATGGAGTAATTGTGTATTTTGCTATAAATATAAATAAAAAATATAAATATAAATATAAATATAAATATAAATATAAATATAAATATAAATATAAATATCAATATAAATATAAATCTAAATATAAATCTAAATATAAATATAAATCTAAATATAAATCTAAATATAAATATAAATATAAATCTAAATATAAATAAAATCTATAAATATAAATATAAATATAAATCTATCCAAATATAAATATAAATATAAATATAAATATAAATATAAATATAAATATAAATATAAATATAAATATAAATATAAATATAAATATAAATATAAATATAAATATAAATATAAATATAAATATAAATATAAATATAAATATCAATATAAATATAAATATAAATCTGTAAAGAGAGATAATACATCAAAATAATTCAATTCATAGAAAAAACCACAGCTTCCTTTAAGGATATAATGATCATTTGGACCACGAAATCCTTCACAAGAAACAAAAGAGTTACCAAGATCCAAATTTTCATTGAGAACAGCGCTACAATCCCAAAGAAAGTTATTGTGTTCAGAATCATATCCTGTTACTTTGCATGAAGCAGAATCAGGTAAAAATTCATTTGGACATCCTGCATTCCCTCCATAACAATTTAATTGAGGTATTTGTTTTGTTCGCTTCGATTGTGTATACTGATTAGAGTAAAAATGCATCACTTTTCCTGGTTCAAGATAAAATGCTGATTGATCTTCTACTGCTCCATATAAATTCATAGCTTCTGTCTTTAAATTTTAATTATAATTTTAATTTTAATTTTTAATTTTAAATTTTAATTTTAATTTTAATTTTAATTTTAATTTTAATTTTAATTTTTAATTTTAATTTTAATTTTAATTTTAATTTTAATTTTAATTTTAATTTTAATTTTAATTTTAATTTTAATTTTAATTTTAATTTTAATTTTAATTTTAATTTTAATTTTAATATTAATTTTAATTTTAATTTTATAAATGAATTTTAATTTTAATTTTAATTTTTATTTTAATTATAATTTTATAAATGAATTTTTATTTTAATTTTAATTTTGATTTTAATTTTAATTTTAATTTTAATTTTTAATTTTAATTTTAATTTTAATTTTTAATTTTAATTTTATAAATGAATTTTAATTTAAATTTTAATTTTAATTTTAATTTTAATTTTAATTTTAATTTTAAATTTAATTTAATTTTAATTTTAATATTAATTTTAATTTTAATTTTAATTTTAATTTTAATTTTAATTTTAATTTAAATTTTAATATTAATTTTAATTTTAATTTTAATTTTATTTTTAATTTTAATTTTAATTTTAATTTTAATTTTAATTTTAATTTTAATTTTAATTTTAATTTTAATTTTGAATTTTAATTTTATTTTAATTTTAATTTTAATTTTAATATTAATATTAATTATAATTTTAATTTTAATTTTAATTTTAATTTTGATTTTAATTTTAATTTTAATTTTAAATTTTAATTTTAATTTTAATTTTAATTTTAATATTAATTTTAATTTTAATTTTAATTTTAATTTAAATTTTAATTTTAATTTTAATTTTAATTTTATAAATGAATTTTAATTTTAATTTTAATTTTAATTTTAATTTTAATTAAAAATTACCCAATCAAGACCAAAAGTTAAAGCACAACTTTTTTCCAAAACAAATTTATCACCAGGAAAATCAAAACCTTCACATTCCACACCAATAGCTGAAAAAGCAACTCTATCATCAAGTTCAGCAGAACATAACCAAGCAACTTCTCCATAAGAATCAACACCATCATTAACACACTCGACTTTATCTGGAATCATTTCTAAAGGGCATCCTGCATTCCCAAATCTTGGTAGGCAGTTTAACTGTGGAACCGTTGGTGTTCGACGTGAATTTGTCCATTGATTTTTTGAAAATTCTAATTTGTTTACTAAATGTAAGTTCACTCGTCGAAATTGTCCTTTTACTAAAATTATTATGCTTAATATTATTATGATTTTCGTAACTTTCATGTTTGTGTTTTAATTTTTAATTTTTTGTTTTTGAATTGAGAAAAATGATTTTTTGTTTTAGAAAAAAAATTGAAAGAAAAGAACGAAATTTATTGAAATTGAAATTGAAATTGAAATTGAAATTGAAATGAAAAAGGAAATGAAAAAGGAAATGAAAAAGAAAAAGGAAATGAAAAAGAAAGAAAAAGAAAGAAAAAGAAAGAAAAAGAAAGAAAATTTTGAATTTAAGAAAATTTGAATTTAAGAAAATTTGAATTTAAGAAAATTTGAATCAAAAGAAATTTGAATTTAAGAAAATTTGAATTTAAGAAAATTTGAATTTAAGAAAATTTGAATCAAAGAAAATTTGAATTTAAGAAATCTTGTGAATTAAGGAAATTTGGATCAAAGAAAATTTGAATTTAAGAAAATTTGAATCAAAGAAAATTTGAATTTAAGAAAATTTGAATCAAAGAAAATTTGAATCAAGGAAATTCGAATCTAAAGAAAATTTGAATTTAAGAAAATCAAATGTAGTAATTAACAAGTTTCTCCGCAGAATCACCAGCCATTTTATTCCATTTTCTTAAAGCTAATATTGAATTTGAATCAGGAGATAAACTTGGTGTAACTTCCTTCATAGCTAAAAGAAAATCATTGAAACAAAGTTGTCTTAATTTAATTTGATTTTTTGGATCATTCTTTTGTTTGAGTTGATTAAAGAATTTGACAATTAAACTTTTAGGGAGAGTAATTTTTTGGTCACTAAAAACTAATTCGATTTCTTGTTTATCATTTTGTTGAATAAATTCTTGTGTTCTATTTTGATTCTCATTGAAAAGAAGTTCCCTAATAGGTTGATAAGCAGCAGTTATGCAAAGATTTTTTAAATCTGAACCTGTATAATTTTCTGTTTTTGATGCCAAACTTGGATAATCAAATGAATCTTCAATATCTTCAGGTGCAAGAATCACTCTTAAAATTTTTTCCCGATTTTTTACATCTGGGAAATCTACAAATATTTTTCGAGAAAATCTTCGTAATACTGCTGGATCTAAATCAAATGGTCGATTTGTTGCTGCAAGAACGAGTACTCTTTCAAATTCATTAGTTGTTAATCCATCCCACATTTCCATGAACTAATTTTAAATTTTAAATTTTAATTTTTATCCGATTTAGTTTTAATTTTTATTTTAAATTTTAATTTTATTTTTAATTTTAATTTTTATCCGATTTAGTTTTAATTCAAATTTTAATTTTTAATTTTTAATTTTTATCCGATTTAGTTTTAATTCAAATTTTAATTTTAATTTTAATTTTTAATTTTAATTTTTTACAGTATTTTTAATTCTTCGAGTTGCTTCATGTTCATTTTTTTCTCTTTTACTTAAAACAGCATCAACTTCATCTATGAAGATGATACAGGGAGACAATTTTCTTGCTAATGTAAAAACAGATTTTGCATATTTTTCTCCTTCTCCAAACCATTTAGAACTAATTGAACTCATTGAAACATTGAGGAAATTTGCTTTTGTTTCTGTTGCTACTGCTTTTGCTAACATTGTCTATTTAATAATAGAAAAATTTATAAATAATAGAAAATTTTAATAAATAATAAAAAAATTAAATTACTTTTCCAGTTCCAGGAGGACCATAAAGAAGAATTCCCTAATTTTAAAATTAAATATTTGTAAATAAATTTTCAAAATTAAATATTTGTAAATAAATTTTAAAATCAAATATTTGTAAATAAATTTTTAAAATTAAATATTTGTAAATAAATTTTAAAATTAAATATTTATAAATAATTTTCAAAATTAAATATTTGTAAATAAATTTTTAAGATTAAATATTTGTAAATAATTTTTAAAATTAAATATTTGTAAATATAATTTTAAGATTAAATATTTATAAATAAATTTTTAAAATTTAAATATTTATAAATAATTTTTAAAATTAAATATTTGTAAATAAATTTTTAAATTAAATATTTATAAATAATTTTTAAAATTAAATATTTGTAAATAATTTTTAAAATTAAATATTTGTAAATAAATTTTTAAAATTAAATATTTGTAAATAATTTTCAAAATTAAATATTTGTAAATAATTTTTAAAAATATTTATAAATAATTACTTTGCAAGGTCGTAAAAGATTCCCACGTTTAAAAAGATTTGGCATTGTTAAGGGATAAATAACAAGTTCAGAAAGAAGTTGCTTAACATTTTCAAGAGCACCAATATTTTGAAAAGAAACACCAGTTCTGTCTGGAGGAATGACTTCTGAAAGCAATTTTTTCTCGAATTCATTTTCAAGAGGAATAGTATTTGGAGCGCTAGTTGAAGTTGTTTTGAATATGGCCTCAAACATTTCATATCCAGAAAGAAGATCATCTTGAGTGATAATTTCTTTTTTGTCAGTGTTTTCGATTTTTTGGACAACACCATTTTGCTCTTTAATATTGTTTTTTGATCCAATCTTGGAAAGAATCGAAAAAAGAACAACTTGCTTGATATCAGGATGCTTGAGAATATACTTAAAAACATTTTCATATTTTGCAGAAATATCTTCACGTTTCTCACAAATCTCAGGCCAAGTGAATTCGAATGTAATATTATGGGCATACAAACAGAACCCAAGGGAAATTAAGTTTCGAGAGATGATCCTATTTTTGGAATAGTCATCAATTAACTCTGTATAGTTTTCGATATTGTTAGTATCATCTGTATGTGAAAGCAAAATTCTCAACGGAAAAATTTTGTCAATTTCTGAACATTCAATTTTTCTGATTCGCGATTTCTGCGCGTTTCGTAGATCCATCACTATGCTGCTGTTGCGAGATTTGGACATATCCTGTTTCAAAAGGGGATAACTATCTTGTGTTGTCATAAACGCCTTATGGAACGTTTGCGAATACCGTGACATTCGTTTCGATTTTGCCTCGATGGATTCAAGATCTGACATTGAAGAAACAATTATTTTGCTCTGGCTTTTATACTCCGGATTGCGCGGATCAAGATCCATTTGTTTTGATAAGTTTTTGGATAGTTTTTCACTTGTATTTGATGGCTGTTGAATAATTTTCGCTTGATTTCCCAAAAGTTTATTGTTTGTGTCTTGGTTTTGTGTGTTCTTTGTGTTTTGAGAAAAATCATTATGAGAAAATTCCTCAAAAAGAGAGGTTGATGAAATACTTCCGAGTAAAATGGTATTTTTTTGAGCCAAACTGTGAAGAAAGTCCTTCCACTCTTCCAGATATTTCTGTGGGAAATCAATGCATTTTTCAGCATTTCTGACGAAAATCATCAATTTTCTTGACATAGAATTCTCGGCCATTTCCTCAATTTTTGATGATATATAACTAAACACGGAATTTGTGTTTTCTGGTTCTGCAATTTCATTGAGCCTGACAACAAAACCATCTTTTTGAGGACACAATCCTCCAATATCACTTCCTTTAGATGCATAGTCATCGAGTTTGACAACAAAAAGATCTTTCTTATCATCCAAAATAGCCACAATTTTCCCAACGCTTCCTGAACGCGGGAAAATCATCATCTCGTTGCGAGACTGATTGTGGATATCCTTTAATAATCTGACAGTTTTTCCAATGTGAATGTTTTCGTGTGTAAGGGGTATAACTTTCATAAGTTCTTGACGTATTTTTCTCATATCTGTTTCGGGAAGAAGTGTTGATAATATTTGGATCTCTCTTTCAATATGGGTCATGTTTTTACTTCTTCGTTTATGCAATGAATACAATCCAAATTTTGATGGATCGAAAAGGAAAAAATTTGCATCCAAAATTTTCGCGCAATTCATAGCGAGTTCTATTTGGAGTGCTTCTGTTCTGCCTTCACCAACTAAGGCTAAGATTTTGGAGTTTGAAACGCTTTCTTTGACTCGATTATCTCCTGTATTTTGATGGAGCTCAATTTGTGCTTTTATTGATTCTAATACAACTTCAAGTAAATTTTTAAAGTGTGAATTTTCGGTTCTTTTTTGGTTGAGTTGAATATCCTCAGGAACATAAAAGAAATTTTGTAAATTTTTAGGAACTGAATTAATTATTTGTTGTGTTATTTGTGGATCAAAAATTGTTTTGCTCTGGTTATTTTGAATAGTTTGAATATTTTGATTATTCGTTTGATTGATTTGGATATCCATTGATTTTTTTGTAATAACCATAGGATTATTTATAAAATTCATTGAAGTTTTCATATTCGATTGGCTATTTTGAAGATTCGTTGAGGTATTATCAAAAGTCATTGAGATATTTTTATCTCCTAGTTCATTAGGTATTTCTTGATTTAAATTTTCTTTTTGTTGGAAATATCCTGAATTTTCTTTAATGGTATCATTTAAATAACCTTTTGGTAAATAAATAAATCTATGTATTAAAAGACCTTCAACAAGAAATTCTGATCCTTTGTATAGCTGCTTTTTTTCATTTACATTCATTTTGCCAATACCAAAAACATTTCTTCTTTTTGATAAAAATTTGGCATATAAGGTTTTATTCTAATTATTTTGAATTTATTTTGAATTTATTTTTTAATTATTTTTTAATTATTTTGAATTTATTTTTTAATTATTTTGAATTTATTCTTTAATTATTTTGAATTTATTCTTTAATTATTTTGAATTTATTCATTTCAATTCTTACTTTATTTTGATCAAATTCTACTGAAATTTCTACTACTTTTTCATTTATTCCTTGATCATGAAGCACTAAATTTACCGATTCATCATATCCAATAACAAAAGGCATTTTAACTAAATTAATTAATTCAATCCCATTTGAAATATAAAGTAGCGAACCAAAAGAATCATTTTTGAGAACAATATTTTGAGTATCAGAAGTATTTGAATTGAATCTAGGAATAATAAGTTGATCAGCATAATCACCCAAAGAAAAAACTTCGTATTTATTGATTAAATGAGAAACAGATAGATCAACTTGACTAAATTGATAACCGCCAAAAAGAGGAGAAGTTTTCACAAAAGAAGGATTAATATCCATATAAACGGAATTGTCTTGTGTTGCTATAAAAGGACCAGCCTGCTTTGAATCGTAAATGTGATGGGCATAAAATATATTTTCTGGTTTTGGTTTTTTTTCAAGTTCAAAAAGAAACAAAAAAGATCCATTATCTTCAATTTCAATTCCACCTAATCCTTTCCATCCAACTCGACTGTATCCCCCTATGATTTGCTTTTCATTTATTTGTATCACAATCAGTATGTTTTGATAATCTTTGCATTTTTGATAGAAATCTCTAATTGAAAAAATTTTTTCTCCTTCATTAATTTTTGTTAATTTCAGTTTTTCTTTTCCTTTTGAAAATTTAATTATTTTTTTGAACAATTCATTTGATAGAATTTTTGAATTTAAAACGGTTTTCTTTTTTTTTATTTGCAAACTTCTTGTTTTTCTTCGAGTTTGCATTCTGCTTGTTCTTGGTCTTTTTTCAGGTTGTTTTTCAATTTCGATTTCATTTTCTTTTTCAATTTCTTTTTCATTTTCTTTTTCATTTTCTTTTTCATTTCTTTTTCAATTTCTTTTTCAATTTCATTTTCTTTTTCATTTTCTTTTTCATTTTCAATTTCATTTTCATTTTCAATTTCATTTTCTTTTGCATTTTCTTTTTCAATTTCTTTTTCTTTTTCTTTTTCTTTTTCTTTTTTTCTTTTGGAATTTCAATTTCAATTTCAATTTCAATTTGTTTTTGTTTTTGTTGTTCTTTTCCACTTTTATTTTCTGTCTGCTTTTGTGTTTCTTTTCCTTTTTCTTGTTCGTTTCCTTTTCCTTTTTGTTTTCCTTTTTCATTTTCTTTTTCATTTTCTTTTTCATTTCCATTAATCATTGAAGGAAAATTTTTGTTTTAAAATATCAAAATCATAAACAAAAATTTATAAAAAAAATGAAAAAAAAAATGAAAAAAAAATTTTTTTTAAAAAGTAAAAAAAAAAAGACAAACAAAACAAAAAAAAAAATAAAGATGTCTTCTTTTATTACAAAAAAAATAAAGGTGTCTTTCTTAATTCTTTGTTTTTTTTTTCCTTTTTTTAATTATTTTTAAAATTAATAAATTGAAATTAAAATTAATTTATTTTTTATTCAAAAAAAAGTGGAATAGATAATTGCTTTCCTTTTTTCCTTTTTTCCTTTTTTATTTATTTTAAAATTAATTGATCGATCAAACGATTTTTTTCCTTTTTTATTTCATTTTAAATTTAATAAATTTATTTTATTTTTTTTTTCCTATTAATTTTATTATTCAAAAAAAAGTGGAATAAATAATTTTCCTTTTTATTCTTTTTAATTAACAAATAATAATTTTAATTTTATTCATTTTAAATTTAATAAATTAATAAATTAATTTTATTTTTCCTATTAATTTTATTATTTAAAAAAAAGTGGAACAAATATAATTTTAATTTTATTCATTTTAAATTTAATAATTTAATTTTCCTTTTTATTCATTTTAAATTTAATAAAATAATAAATTAATTTTATTTTTCCTATTGAATTGATTATTCAAAAAAAAAAGAAATTAATTATATTTTTTTTTTTGATTTTATCTTATTGGTCTTGATCTTTTTTTTCTTTTTTGAAAAAATTTTTCAATAAGAAAAAAAAAAGACAACTAAAAAAAAACGGAAAAAAACAATGCAAGAAAAAAAAAAAACGGAAAAAAGATATAAAGAATAAAGCAACCCATTTTCACATACAACAAACGAAAGGAGCATCTTTATTATGAGGATTAGGCTTATGAAAAACTTTTTCATGTCTTTCCAAATCATCTTGATTTAAAGAAAAATATCTACATCTTTGTAAAGCTCTACAAAAGAAATGTTGAACGTATTCTTTTTGAGAAAGTGAAGGAAGACAAAAATCAGTGACTTGATGAGTTTTTTTTTCTGCTGCTTCCAAAAAGGTGCAATAATGACCAGGATGATTTCCTGAAGTTATAGGTAAAAAAACTCGGAAATCATTCTTTTCTAAGAGAGAAGAAATATTTTTTGAACGGAATTCATTTTGTTGACAAAATTCGCATTTATTTCTGAAACATTTTGTAAATGAAAGGAAATGGAACTTGCGATCAACATGTTTTAATAAAAATGCAATTTCTTTATGAAGATTTAAAAGAGTTGGATCGTTTTGAATCACACTAAGCGGTGCTGATAGGAATCTTTGAATCAATTTATAATCATGATAAAATCCTTGATTAATTTTTTCACTGATTGTTTCGTTGATTTTTGTGTTGATTTTTTCGTTATTGAATTTTTGATTTTTCCAAAATTCATCAATTTTATTTAATAATTGGTCTGAAATGTTTTTTTCTTGCAAATCAAAGTTTTTTTGAGAAGGGTCTTGTTGATGGAAAAATTCAGATAGTTTTTGGTTTGCAAAAAATGTTTGATATTTTAATTGATGGATTTGATTTTCGAAATTTTTCCTTAAATCATTGATGTAGTTGTATTTATTTGAGTCTGGGGTGTGACAAGCAACATTTAGCATATCAAGATTAAGATCTCTCCAAATTCTTCCGTAATATATTGTCGCGAGCAATGAAGCAGGATCTGTTTCAGGATTTCCGCTATCCACAATTAGCGAAACAATTGGTTTGTTGTTATTTTGGAGAATTTCGAATAAATCGTTTGCAAATGATTCTGCAGTTGGTGATTTATTTTTTGTTGCTCTTGAAATTACTGTGTTTGATATTGATTTTGGAGTTTGTAAATGTTTTCTTCCCAAAGCATCAAAGTAGAATTGTTGAGGATTTGTTTTTTTGAGAAGCATGTATCCTGTTGATGTGAGAGTAAAATTTGGGGATTTTTGTTTTTGATTCAAATGATTTTGATTTAATTGATTTTGATTTAATTGATTTTGATTTAATTGATTTTGATTCAATTGATTTTGATTTAATTGATTTTGATTTAAATGTTGATTTAATTGATTTTGATTTAAATGATTTTGATTTAAATGATTTTGATTTAAATGATTTTGATTTAAATGATTTTGATTTAAATGATTTTGATTTAAATGATTTTGATTTAATTGATTTTGATTTAATTGATTTTGATTTAAATGATTTTGATTTAATTGATTTTGATTTAAATGATTTTGATTCAATGAAACTTCTCCATAATTCTCCTCATAATTCTCCTTATTTACTCCATTATAATAATTCCCTTCTATCCATTCATTTGCATTTCCAAATTTCATTGATTGTTCATAAATAGGGTTTCTTGTTGGCATTTGGAAAAATGGATTTGTTTGATTCTCAAAGAAATCTATAATTCGTAAATTTGATCCTAAAGGAGATAATCCATCAACATGAATTGTATTCAAATTTCCAAAAGAAATCATTGCACATTCTTCGGGATAAAGAGAACTCATTTCAGACAAATATTGAACCAAAGTATGACAATAAAAAAAATCAGGATGCTTTAATTTCAC
Source organism: Anaeramoeba ignava (assembly GCA_028826165.1). Lineage (NCBI taxonomy): Eukaryota > Anaeramoebidae > Anaeramoeba > Anaeramoeba ignava. Next base: position 288,169 of record JAPDFW010000087.1, on the reverse strand, counting down.
AGCAATAGACTGATTGGGTAATGAGTTTTGCACAGTAATTGAAGTGAGAGGAGAATATGCTTCCAAAGAATCAGATTTTTTTTCACTTTGAATCATGTTTTTTGAATGATTATTGATATTTTGAAGTAAATTCCCCACATTTGGCGGCAATTTTGAAAGAAAAGAAGGTCTTTGGATTATTTCTGTTTGAAGAAAATATCTTAGTTCATAATCCATTGCATGACTGCATTGATGTGAATTTTGAGCTGGCAAATAATTTCCATTTTGAAATGCTTGTTTTTGGATTTTTTGGTGGAATTTTTGTTCAAGATGATTTTGGATATCTTGATAAATTTCTGAAGATAAAGAAATATTGCAAAAATTAATCAAATCAATCAAAACATTTCCTTGCATAATTTTATGGATATTGACAAACAACGATTTGTTATTTTTCTTAACCAAAATAACTGGGAAATTTAGAGCAATTTGTGATTCCAAGCTGCTTAAAAACTCTTGAGAAATTTGATATCTCTGGGCAATATAATCAAGTGGAATCAAGTCAGCATCCTTTATTTCGCAGATTAGGTTTGATAGTAAATCAATTGATAAAGGAAACGTTCCTTTTCCCGAATTCATTTTTGAGATTAATTGGTATTCGACTTCATCCCAATAACACAAATTGAAACAAAGAAAAGTAACAGGATCTTGAACAGAATTAAAAAACGGTTGATAAAAAGAAGGGTTTGCTATTGGATATTGTGGGAAAAAATACATCTGTTGTGATTGGAGAGCTTGAGCCGTATTTTGAATTAGTGATTGTAAATGTGAAAGTTGTTGGAAATTATCACCGCATCGACAACCACAACGACATTTTGTTGATTCGTTGCTTTCTTCATTTACAGATTCATCTTTTTGTTTTTGTCTGTTTTGCATTTGTGCATTTTTTGTCTGTCTATTTTCTGGTTTGTTGTGACAACATCCTAAACTGCATGATTCGGATTGAACAGAATGCTCCTCTTCATTTTTTTCTTGTTTTTCTTCTAGTTTCATTTTGGGTGATTTTTGGGTCTTTGTTTTCTTGGTTGAGTTTTGTTCTTTTTCTTGTAACTCTTTTCTTTTCGCATGTTTTTTTGCTAGTGCTCTTTGTCTATAAATTCTTTTTCTGAGTCTTTTTTTAGAAGTCAGAATCAATGATACGAAATCATTAAATTCTGTAAAGATATTATTAAGGAATTTTGTAATGCAGAATTTACATGTACATTTTATATTTTCATTTGAATGATTTTCTTCATTAATTTGATCCTCATTTAAATTATTTTCTTGATTTTCTTCATTGATTTGATTTTCTTCATTAATTTGATTAATTTGATTAATTTGACTTTGTTCATTAATTTGATTAATTTGATTTTCTTTATTAATTTGATCAATTTGATTTTGTTCATTAATTTGATTTTGTTCGTTTTCTTGACTAAATTCATCTTTAATTGGAGATGAAGAAAATAAATGCCGACTTCCATATAATTTTACTTTCAGATCACTTGCTTTTTCTTCGACTTGTTTAATACTTTGGGCAAGTATTGAACGATGTCTTGCTGTTCGAATTAAATTGTTTGAATATTCATTTTTTAATTGAATATAAGTACACCATTGTTTAGCAACATTTTGAAGAACATAAAAATCCTTTTTACGTGATTTTAGCATATTCTCAAAATCAAATCCTGGAAGAAACTCGGAAATAAATTGAGGAAGATGATTTTGTTGTTGTTGGCATTGGATTTGTTTTTTTTGAATTTGGATTGAATTGAATTTGGGTAAATGAGAAAATTTTAAATTTTCATTTAGATTTTCATTTGATTTTTCATTTAAATTTTCATTTGATTTTTCATTTGAATTTTCATTTAATTTTTCATTTGAATTTTCATTTAAATTTTCATTTAAATTTTCATTTAATTTTTCATTTGATTTTTCATTTGATTTTTCATTTGATTTTTCATTTAGTTTTTCATTTAGTTTTTCATTTAGAAATTTTGAGGAATTTTTTCGAATAAAATTTTCAACAAATTTCTTATTATTTTTGTGTTTATTCCAACTTTTTTGAGCCTTTCCAAAAATATAAAATTTTTCACCTTGATGAATATGTTTTATAAAATAAATGTTGATATATTTTTCATAAATATTTCTTGGTGATTTGTAAATAAGATCCTTTTGTTCTGTCATTAAAAATTTAATTAGTATGTTTTTTGTTTTGTTTTTTGTTTTTTGAAAAATTATTTATTTTAAAAAAAAAAAAAGAATTTTTATTTGAAAGGGATTAAAATGTAAAAGAAAAAAAAAAAAGAAAATTAAAAAGTAAAAAAGAAAAAAGGAAAAGATTAAAGAAAGAAAGAAAGAAAAAATGAATAATATTATTTTAAAAAAAAAAAAAAATTTAAATAAAAAAAATTAAAATGATCAAAAAAATAAACATTTTTAATTAATTTTTTAATTTGTTTTTTTTTGTTTTTTAAGGGGTATAATTGGTTAATAAAAAATTTAAAAGGCAAATTTACCTATCAAAAATAAAATAAAATTAAAATTAAAAATAAAATAAAAAATAAATCTTAAAATATAAAAATAATTAATAAAAAATTTTTTTTAATTTTTAACTTTAAGTTTTAATTGTTTTTTTTTAAATTTCCTTCTTCTGATCTCTTTTTCTTTAATACACCCCAAACTTTTATAGCAAAAAAAAAAACCTTTCTTTTTAAAATAAAAAATTTAAATTTAACTCATTAAGATTTTTATTATCCATTTTTTTTTTAAATTTTCAAAAAGAAAAAAAAAACCAATTACAAAAAGAAATGAGTCTATTTTAAAAAAAAAAAGAAAGAAAGAAAAAGTAACAAATGGAACAAATTAAATCAAAAAAAAAAGAAGAAAAGAAAGATCAGTAAATTTGAAAGTAAATTTAAAAGTAAATTTGAAAGTAAATTTAAAAGTAAATTTAAGTGTTTTTCTTTGCTGTTATTCTTATTGTGATCAAAATAATCCAATTCGATCTTATTTATATCCGTTTTAATTAAATTTGTATTTAATTAAATTTGTATTTGTTTAAATTTATATTTGTTTAAATTGTTGTTATATAAGAAATGAATAATTCTGTTGCAATCCTCAATAACATTTTCTTAAAAGTACTCATTTCATTTGACAAATTACTCATTCTAACTAAAATTTCATTTAAATCATCACATTCTTGATTATTTTGAATATGTTCAAGACTAATTTTTTCAGCATGAATTTGAAGAACATTTCTAACTTGCAATCTCAATTCAAGCCAAGCCAAAAACAGTTTAAGAGATCCAACACTTTCATCAGTTAAAGAAGTTAATTCCGGATCGAATTCAGATCTTTTCAAAACGGTTTGAAAAATTATTTCGGGAAAATTAGAAGCTTCTCTTAAAGTAAGATTGATTGCATTATTCAAAGCAAGTAAAACAGCAACAAAATTAGGAACAAAATGGGTTTCTTTTGGATCCATTTTTGAATTGCGAATTTCTTCGATTTTTTTTTCCATTTCAGAATAATCGAAATTGTCTCCAAAAATTGAAGGATAATCAGCATAAAAAACATGAGGTTCGGCAATTTTTAATTGATCAAAATCAAGACTAGGATTTTGAGAGAAAACAAGGAGATTTAAGTCAGGTTCATCTTGGCCAAGCAAAGAGACCTTATCAAAAAAAGACGACCATTCCTTCAAATCCGTTACATTAATTTTTGGCATTTTTGAAAGAAGAGACTGTGCAGCTTCGATGGATTCGTTTGGCGCAACAAAAGGTGGCGATCTCAAAGGAAAAGATAAATTGCGTGATGGAAAAGCAGGGGGTTTTGAAGTTCCAAGAAGAAACCTTATATTCTCAAGGCTCACTGAATGAGGCAATGTAGATCTGCTAGTTGTCAATTTTAGTGTCAAATCCTTTAGAGATTTCTGCTTGTCATTTTCTATTTTATTTTGTTTTGTCGAATTTTTTTTGTGATCAATTGCGTGATCACGATACTTGCTTTTTGGAATAACTGTGATTGTTTCTGTATCTTGGATTCTTTTTTTCATGATGTTTTTGCTGGGATCCAAATCGTCTTCAGCTGGAGTATTTGGTTCTTTATTGCGTTCATCAAGTCCAAGTGCAGTTGAAAAAACATCAACTCTTTTTCTGTAATAAAGCATCTTTATTTGTGTTGGACTCTTTATATTTCCCCATTAAAGATGAGAGTTTTTTCCAGTCACGACCAAATGGAACAACAAAGTGCTTGAGCATTTCAATCTCCTCTTCATGCCATTCAATCTCTGAGAAGTGTTTTGCTGCTTCTTTGGATTTTACAAATCGAGTCCGTTTTTTTTGCTTTTTTTCCATTGTTTCTTGATTTGCCAGTTCAGATTCCTTTTGTTTCTCAATTCGTTTTGTGAGTAAATCCCAAAAAGGTTGAAGTCTTCGAATGCCAAATTTACCTGCATATTGTAATAGATATGGTCTTTCTGTTTTATTTTGTTTTCCTTCACTATTTTTTTTGCTTTTTTTTTTGTTGTTTTTTTTTTTGCTTGTTTTTCTTTGTCTTTTTAGATGAGTATTTGGAAGTTGCAAATCTTGTGATTTTGTTTTTTTGTTTCTTCGTGGTAATTTAGCTTGAAAATTATTTGATTGATTATTTAATTGATTATTTAATTCATTTTTTAATTGATTCGATTCATTTGATTCATTTTTTGATTCATTAGATTGAAGTGCTTTTATTGATTGAAAACTTTGTTGATTATCTTGTTGTTGTTGTTGTTGATGAACACTTTGTGAAGGTATCTTTTTTTCATTACATTTTAATAAATTTTGAGTATTTTGTTTTGATCTAAAAATTTCAAATGATTATTAAATTTATTATTAAATTTATTATTAAATTTATTATTAAATTTATTATTAAATTTATTATTAAAATTATTATTATATTTATTATTAAAATTATTATTAAATTTATTATTAAAAATTATTTGTTATTAAATTTATTATTAAAATTATTATTAAATTTATTATTAAATTTATTATTATTAAATTTATATTATTAAATTTATTATTAAAATTATTATTAAAATTATTATTAAAATTATTATTAAATTTATTATTAAATTTATTATTAAATTTATTATTAAAATTATTATTAAATTTATTATTAAATTTATTATTAAATTTATTATTAAATTTATTATTAAATTTATTATTAAAATTATTATTAAATTTATTATTAAATTTATTATTAAATTTATTATTAAAATTATTATTAAATTTATTATTAAAATTTATTATTAAAATTATTATTAAATTTATTATTAAAATTATTATTAAATTTATTATTAAAATTTATTATTAAAATTATTATTATATTTATTATTAAAATTATTATTAAAATTATTATTAAAATTATAAATAAATTTATTATTAAAATTATTATTAAAATTATTATTAAAATTATTATTAAAATTATTATTAAAATTATTATTAAATTTATTATTAAATTTATTATTAAATTTATTATTAAAATTATTATTAAAATTGAAGTAATAAATTTAATTTTTTACTCAAATTTAGAAAATGGTTGAATTTCTGGTAAAACTGAGTTTTCTGTAAAATCAAAATTATTTGAATCAAAAAGGAAATTGATTTCAGTATCATCTGCAAAAGGATCTCCATAATCATTAAAATTATCAAAAAAATAATTATCAAATAGAAAACTCATTTTAATTTATAATTTAAATTATAAATTGTTTTTTTTTTGTTTTTGGAATGGGGATTTTTTTTAAATTTAAAAAGGATTTGAAAAGTGAAAAAAATGATAAAAATTAAAAAAAAAAAAGAAATTTAAAAGAGAAGAACAAAAAGTGAATTTTATTATTTTTTTAATTTAAATTAATTTAAAATTTAAATAAGAAAAAAAAAAATTAAAAAAAGATCAAATTTTTTTTATTTTTTTTTTGAAGGCAAAATGTAGTCATTTTTTAGTAATTTTGAATTTTTTTTTTTATTTAAATTAAAAGAAAAAGAAAAAAGAAAAAAAGATTTATATTAAATTAAATTAAATTAAATTAAATTAAATTAAATTAAATTAAATTAAATTTAGATCAAAAAATAATAATTTAGTTTAAATTAAATTTCTTATTAATTTATAATTAAAATTTAATTCAAAAATTAAATTAAAATAAGTGGATTTTTTTATTAAAAAAAAAATTGCGAAAATTGAGATCAAAAAAAAAAAAAATAAACTGTTTTTTGAAAGGGAAAAAAAAATTAAGGAAAAATTTTGGAAAAATGTTGAAATGAATTTAAAAGTTGTTTTGAATAAAGATCCAAATAAAGGAATTAGATTTAAAATTGAATTTAGAATTAAATTTGAAATGATTAAATTTGTTTTGTTTTGAAATTAAGCTTTTTCAAATTGTTTGATTAAAGAAACAACTCGAAGTAAAGCTTCTTCTGCTTCATTAGTGTTATTTTTATCGGAATAGTCTGGTATTGGTGTTGGTGTTGATATTTGTGTTGGTATTTGTGTTGGTGTTTGTTTTGAAAGTAATTCTTCTAATTCAGAAACCTTATTCTTTAATGACCTATTTTGAGATTTTAATTTTTTAATTTTCTCTAAAAATTTTCTTTCTTGATCATCCTAATAAATATTAAATAAATATTATATAAATAAATATTATAAATATTATTATAAATAAATATTATAAATAAATATTATAAATAAATATTATAAATATTATATAAATAAATATAATAAATATTATAATTAAATATTATAAATAAATATTATAAATATTATATAAAAATATTATAAATATTATAATAAATATTATTATAAATATTATAAATAAATATTAAAATAAAAAATAATATAAAATAAATATTATAAAATTAAAAATTATAAATATATTATATAATTATTATAAATAATTATTATAAATATTATAATTAAATATTATAAATAAATATTATAAATAAATATTATAAATAATTATAAATATTATAAAATAAATATTATAAATAAATATTTATTATAAATAAATATTATAAATAAAATATTATAAACAAAAATTAAATATAAAATAAAATTATAAAATAAAATTATAAAATAAATAAAATATAAATGTAATAAAAAATAAATATTATAAAATTTATAATATTATAATAAATAAATAAATAAATATTAAATAAATATTAAATATTATAAAAAATAAATAAAATAAATATTATAAATATTATATAAATATTATAAATAAATATATAAAAAATAAATATAAAATATTATAAAAATTAATATAAATAATAATTAAAAAATTATTATAAATAAATAAATATTATAAAATATTAAAATAAATATTATAAATAAAATAATAAATATTATAAATAAATATTATAAATAAATATTATTATAAATAAATATTATAAATATTATAAATAAATATTATAAATAAATATTATAAATAAATATTATAAATAAATATTATAATAAAATATTAAAAATATTATAAAAAAAAATATAAACAAATAAATAAATAACATTATAAATAAATATTAAAATAAATTATAAAAAATATTAAAAATAAATATTATAAATAAATATTATAAATATTAAATAAATATTATAAATAAATATTATAAATATAATAAATATTATAAATTATTAATAATATAAATAAAATATTATAAATAAATATTATAAATAAAATATTATAAAAAATTATAAATATTATAAATATTATAAATAAATATTATAAATATTATAAATAAATATTAAAACAAAATAAATATATTATAAATATTATAAATAATATTATAAATATTATAAATAAATAAATATTATAAATAAATATATAAATAAATATTATAAATTAAATATTATAAATAAATATTATAAATAAAATAAATATAAATAAATATTATAAATAAATAAATATTATAAATATTATAAATAAATAAATATTATAAAATAAATATTATAAATAAATATTATAAATATTATAAATATTATAAATAAATATTATAAATAAATATTATAAATAAATATTATAAATATTAAATAAATATTATAAATAAATATATAAAATAAATATTATAAATAAATATTATAAATAAATATTATAATTAAATAAATATTATAAATATTATAAATAAATATTATAAATATTAAAATAAATATTATAAATAAATATTATAATTAAATATTATTTATAATTAAATATCTGAAATTTGTTTTTTTGAAAGATAAATTAACTTTAGGTGGTTTAGGTTTTCTTGTATGTTTTAATTCAATAACTTCAGGTCTTCCAAGATTTTCAATTAAATTGAAGTTACTATCAATAGGTTCAGGTTCATGTTTAACGGTGAATTTTGATTCAATACTTTGATTATCATTACTATTATCATTACTATTATCATTACTATTATCATTACCATTATCATTACCATCATTACCAGAGTCATCATCATTATCAGAGTCACCATCATCATCATTATCATCGCTATCATCAGAATCACTATCACTTTCGTTCTTGTCTTCTAAATTGGATTCATTAATTGAACCTTCTGAAAATATTTTTGTATTCAAATTCGATAAACTACTTCTAATTTCGTTTGAAAGCCAATCTTCTCTTAATGGTAAAGAAGTTGATGGATATCCTCGAATAAATATAAAAAGTGATTGTTGTAATAGTTTTTTCGTTTTCAATTTAACAACTATTGGTAATGCTTTTTGGTATGTGAAAATATTCCCAATTTCTATTTTCGCATTTGAAATGAATTTCCGTTTTGGTTTTGCTGGCTTTTTCTAAATTAAAATTAAAATTAATTTAAAAATTTAAAATTAAAATTAAAATTAAAATTAAAATTAAAATTAAAAATCAAAATTAAAATTAAAATTAAAATTAAAATTAAAATTAAAATTAAAATTAAAATTAAAATTAAAATTAAAATTAAAATTAAAATTAAAAATAAAATTAAAATTAAAATTAAAATTAAAATTAAAAATAAAATTAAAATTAAAATTAAAATTTAAATTAAAATTAAATTTAAAATTAAAATTAAAATTAAAATTAAAATTAAAATTAAAATTAAAATTAAAATTAAAAAAGGAAATTCGGAAAATTACATTTTGTTGAATTTTTTTCCAACCTGCCATAATTTTTGTAGTAATTTCTTCAGATGATAAACGAGGTCTACTTTTATGAATTTGAATTCTCTTTATCTTTTCATATTCTTCATAAGAATTAAAAACTGGTTCTGTAACCTAAAAAAAAAAGGAGATTCAAAATGAATTTATTAAATTATTAAATGAATTTTTAATTAAATTATTAATTGAATTATTAATTGAATTATTAATTTAATTATTAATTAAATTTTTAATTGAATTTTTAATTAAATTTTTAAATGAATTATTAAATGAATTATTAATTGAATTATTAATTGAATTTTTAATTAAATTTTTAATTGAATTTTTAATTAAATTTTTAATTGAATTTTTTAATTGAATTTTTTAATTAAAATTCTTAATTTAATTTTTAAATAAAAGTTACTTCAAAAAGTTTGATTTCAAGTGGTGTTCTTCGATAAAATCCAGTTTGAGGATTTTGAAACATGTGAGATTCTTGTTTAAATTCTTCCTGAAATAAAACTTGAGAACCATGTGATTTTTCAGGTTTTGTTTGGAAATGTTTGTTACGAATTCTAAATTCTAATTGAACTTCATTATCAGAAACAACGTTAGAAACTGCATAAGCCATTAAATAAACTTCTCCTGTAATTTTTTTGAAATGATCTCTTTGTTTTCTTCCTTTGTGAAACGGCTTTTGGTTTCGGAATTTACGATTTGGTGAATTTTTAAAACCTCTTCTGTTGTGTCGATTCATAATTTTAGAACAAAAATGAAAAATGAAAAAAGGAAAAATGAAAAATGAAAAATGAAAAATGAAAAAATAAAAAAGGAAAAATAAATAAAATTCCACTTTTTATTTAAATTTTTTTGTTATTTTAATTTTGAAATTGATTTTGAAATTAATTTGGAAATTGATTTTGATTTTGAAATTGATTTAAATATTTGATTTTGAAATTGATTTTGAAATTGATTTGGAAATTGATTTTGAAATTGATTTAAATATTTGATTTTGAAATTGATTTGGAGATTGATTTGGAAATTGATTTGGAAATTGGTTTAGGAAATTGATTTTGAAATTGATTTTGAAATTTATTTTGAAATTGATTTTGAAATTGATTTTGAAATTGATTTTGAAATTGATTTTGAAATTGATTTGGAAATTGATTTTGAAATTGATTTAAATATTTGATTTTGAAATTGATTTTGAAATTGATTTGGAAATTGATTTTGAAATTGATTTAAATATTTGATTTTGAAATTGATTTGGAAATTGATTTGGAAATTGATTTTGAAATTGATTTGGAAATTGATTTTGAAATTGATTTTGGAAATTGATTTTGAAATTGATTTTGGAAATTGATTTTGAAATTGATTTAAATATTTGATTTTGAAATTGATTTTGAAATTGATTTTGAAATTGATTTGGAAATTGATTTGGAAATTGATTTTGAAATTGATTTTGAAATTGATTTGGAAATTGATTTGGAAATTGATTTAAATATTTGATTTTGAAATTGATTTGGAAATTGATTTTGGAAATTGATTTGGAAATTGATTTTGAAATTGATTTAGAAATTGATTTTGAAATTGATTTTGAAATTGATTTTGAAATTTATTTTGAAATTGATTTGGAAATTTATTTGGAAATTTATTTGGAAATTGATTTAAATATTTGATTTTGAAATTGATTTTGAATTTAATTTGGAAATTGATTTAATTTTTCATTTTTAATTTTTCATTTTTCATTTTTCATTTTTCATTTTTCAAAAATGAATAAAAATTTTTTCTTTTTCTTTTTTCTTTTTTCTTTTATTCATTTATCTTCTGCTGAAGTTTGTGTTTGGCAAACCTCTACACATACTTATAATTTTACTACAGCACAAAAAATTGGTTCAAATTATCAATATTATGATCTTGATGAACAAATTCGTTATTTTATAAATCTTTGTGGTCCATTAGGTTCAATTTCCCCAAATCAATGTTCTTGTTGTAATACTTCAAATAATTTTACAGGAATTACTTATAATCAAACTGATTGTGTTAATTGGGGATCTTTTTCAAACAGTGAAATTTGGAATCACATTGGTATTTTCAATTAAAAATTCAATATTTAATTTAATATTCAATTCAATTTAATTTAATTCAATATTTAATTCAATTTAATTCAATTCAAAAATCAATTTAATATTTAATTTAATATTCAATTTAATTCAATTTAATATTCAATTTAATTCAATTTAATATTCAATTTAATTTAATATTCAATTCAATATTCAATTTAATTCAATTTAATATTCAATTCAATATTCAATTCAATATTCAATTTAATATTCAATTCAATATTCAATTCAATATTCAATTTAATATTCAATTCAATTCAATATTCAATTTAATATTTAATTCAATATCCAATTTAATATTCAATTCAATATTCAATTTAATTTAATATTCAATTCAATTTAATATTTAATTCAAAAATCAAAAATCAAAAATTAAAATTTAAAATGATTTGAATTTATTAGATCCAGATGTAGTTTCAGTTGGAGTGAATCTTACTTATGAAATATTAGATGGATCACAAAATGTAATTCGTTCTATGCAATATAACATGTTTTGCAATGAAAAAGAAACATTTGAAATAATATCAGCATTTGAATATCTTGAGAGTACACCACCTTATATTCAAATAAATGTTGCAACATACCTTTCTTGTTTAGAACCAACTCCATCACCAGAACCAAGTCCAACACCTGATCCAACTTTATGCAAAACAATTTTCGGAAATGAATTTTTCGATCTTACAAAATTGAAAAGCGAATATTATTATTATAATTATATTCAAAACGATACTTATTTCTTAACTATTTGCCAAAATTATGATGAAGATCCATCTTGTCCTGTAATTTGATTTAAATATTTAATTTGATTTAATTTAATTTAATTTAATTTAATTTAATTTGATTTGGTTTAATTTGATTTAATTTAATTTAATTTGATTTAATTTAATTTGATTTGATTTGATTTGATTTAATTTAATTTAATTTAATTTAATTTGATTTAATTTAATTTAAATATTTAATTTGATTTAATTTAAATATTTAATTTGATTTAATTTAAATATTTAATTTGATTTAATTTAAATATTTAATTTGATTTAATTTAAATATTTAATTTTATTTAATTTATTATTATTTTGATTTAATTTTAAATATTTAATTTGATTTAATTTAATTTAAATATTTAATTTGATTTAATTTGAATATTTAATTTAATTTAATTTAAATATTTGATTTAATTTGATTTAATTTAATTTAATTTAATTTGATTTGATTTAATTTAATTTAATTTAATTTAATTTAATTTGATTTGATTTGATTTAATTTGATTTAATTTGTAAAATAATAATTATAATTAGTGTTGTATACCAAATACTTCTCCTGGTTGGCGTTTAGATCTCTTTGGATTTTGTCATCAACTTGGCGATTTAAATCATTCTTCTTATATGTATTTAACAGGTTCTACAGATATTAATGATGGAATTTCACTTGAATATCAATTTATAGATCCACAAAATCAAACATCACACAATTTAAGATATGATTTTATTTGTGATCCAGATTCAGGAATTGGTAGGAAAAAATTAATATTTATTTAATATTTAATATTTAATATTTAATATATAATATTTAAAATTTATTTAATATTTAATATATAATTTTTAATATTCATTTAATATTGATTTAATATTGATTTAATATTTATTTAATATTTATTTAATATTTATTTAATATTTATTTAATATTGATTTAATATTGATTTAATATTTATTTAATATTTATTTAATATTTATTTAATATTTATTTAATATTTATTTAATATTTAATTTATTTATTATTTAATATTTATTTAATATTTAATATTTATTTAATATTTATTTAATATTTATTTAATATTTATTTAATATTTATTTAATATTTAATATTCATTTAATATTTATTTAATATTTAATTTATTTATTATTTAATTTATTTAATATTTAAGGTGAAATTGTTGAAATTAATGAGGATATTTCAGCAACTCCCCCAATAACGGAAGTTACATTCGTAAGTCAATATGGATGTTATTTTGATCCATTTCCACCAACACCAACACCATGCTATACATGGCCTCCATGTCCCACAATTTCACCATGTCCAACAGAAACACCAATTCCTACTTCATCAAGTTCTGGTTTGAAAGGCGGTTATGTTTTCTTATCTGTTAGTTTGGTTGGCGCTGCTACTTTTATCGGTGGTTGGTTCTTTCATCGTTTTAAAAAAGATAAAAGAAATCAAACTTATAAGGCCATCTAATAATTATCTCATTTCAATTTTGACTATCTTTGTAAAATATTTTGTTCCACTTTTTTTAATTAATTTTTTTTATTTAAATTTTTTATTTAAATTTTTTATTTAATTTTTTAGGTCTATTCTTTCCTTTAATTTCAATAGAAACAAAAACAACTTAATTTAAAATTTCTCTTTTTCTTTTTAAAAATTTTCCTTAATTAATTAATTAATCAAAAAAAAAGAGAAAAAAAAATTTAATTTTGAAATTTTTCCTTTTTATTTTTTTTTTAATCTTTTTAATAATAATTTAGGAAATTAAAACATTTTTTTCTCCTTTTTTTTTTTGCTTGTAAAAAAACTAAAATCATTTTTTTCATTTTGCTAATTTTACTTTTCTTGTTGGTTTTTTTGTTATATTTTCGCAAATTAATTCTTTAAAAAAAAAAAAATGAGCACAGTTTTAACAAGTAATTCAGAAAAACTCATTTCACTTATGGAAACAATTGAAAAGCAAAGAAAAAGACTTGATTTTATACAACAGACATTTACAGAAAACATACAAAATAACATTCCACAACAAAATACACAAAAAACAATTCCCAAAAAAACAAAAGAAACAAAAAAACAAGTGAAATTAAAAAAATCATTAAATCAAATGCAAAAAAAATCTTTTCTTCCTTCAAACAAAATAAGATCACGTTCGCCAAGCAAAATAACTTATAAATCTCAACTTCCAAAAATTATTCCAAAACAAAAACCAAAAGAAACACAAGAAATTCTTTTTGGGAAGAAAAAAATAATTTCGCTTGGCAAAAAAAATATAGCAAATAAGAAACAAAATGTTAAAAAAAAAGCAAAAATAATTTCTAAAGAAGAAAAAGTTGTTTCAAAATCAAATGAAATTTCTAGATCAAATGAAATTTCTAAATCAAATGAAATTTCAAAACATCCTGTAAAAAAAATCAAAAAAGTTGTTCAAAGTAATCAAAATGTAAATACGAATAAATACAAACCTAAATATAAAAAACTTGTAAAAAAAAGTTCTCAAAACCCAAATCAAAAAAATCCAAATCAAAAAAATGAAAATCAAAATCAAAATAAAAATCAACATAAAATTATTCAAAAAAATCATAAAATTAATCAAGAAAATGAACAGAAAAAAATTGTTCATAAAAAAACAAAGAAAAAAGAAATTAATACCTCTGATTTTATAAAAATTAATCAAGAAATGGAAAAAAAGATTCAAAATCTTGAAAAAGAACTAATTAGTTCTCAATATCATAGTCAAAAATTGGAATTTAAAATTACTTATTTAACAAATGTTATTAAAGATAAGTTAAAAGAAATTTTAGTTCTTTCGAATACTATTGAAAATCTAAAGCAAGAACAAAATCAAAATCAAAATCAAAATCAAAATCAAAATCATAATCATATGGAAATTGAAACCAAAATTCAAAATGAAATTCAAAATTTGGATAAAATTGAAAATCAAAATAAAAATAAAAATCAAATTGAAAATCAAAATGAAATCAAAAATGAAATTCAAAATGAAATTCAAAACGAAATTGAAAGTGAAATTCAAATTAAAAATGAAATCAAAACTGAAATTCAAAATCAAAATGAAATTCAAAGCCAAATTCAAAACCAAATCAAAAATGAAAATCAAATTCAAAAAGAAATTCAAACCCAAATTCAAATCCTAAAAGAAAAAGAAATTGAAAATCAAAAAAATTTAGAAAAAATTCAAAATGAAATGGAAACCCAAAAACAAAAATATTTATCACAAATCCAAAAACTTCAAAACAAACATCAAAAATATAAAAAATTAAAAGAAAATTTCAAAACAAAAAACAAAAGAACGGAAAAATTAGAAAATTCGATCAAAGAAAATGAATCAGAAATTAAACATCTTAATTCACAAAACAAAAATTTGAATGAAAAAATAGGAAATTTAGAAAAAGAAAAAGAAATGGTAGAAAAAGAAGTAAATCAAATTAAAATTGAGAATGAGAAGTTGAAACAACAATTAAAAACAAAATCACAAGATGTCAAAACGATTAGACAATTAACAAAAGAGAATCGGTTACTCAGGCTTCAATCACAAGAAATAAATCAAAAGTTTAATTATTTGAATTCACAAAACAGTTTACTTTCACAAAGTGTTAGTGAAAAAGAAAAGGAAATCAAAATATTAAGTGATACAATCGCTCAAATGAAAGAAAATAAAATATCATTTGGTGATTTAGTTAAAAATAATTTGGAACGTTCATCTAAAGATAGTAATATTTCACCTTTAAAAATGCGCAAAAGAAGTAATTCAATTTTATCTATTGTTCCTGATAATCTTGCACCTTGGCAAAGAGAACTTCAGAATAAAAAACAACAAAATTTATCAATGATAAATGGATTTACAAATATAATTGAAAATCAAAATGAAAATCAAAATGAAAATCAAAATGAAATTAAAATTGAAAATCAAAATCAAATTGAAAATCAAAATGAAAATCAAATTAAAAATGAAAATCAAATTAAAAATCAAAATGAAAATCAAAATCAAAATCAAAATCAAAATGAAAATCAAAATAAAAATCAAAATGAAAATCAAATTAAAAATGAAAATCAAAATCAAAATCAAAACCAAATAGACTTTGCTAAAGAATTTGCAAACTTTGATGACAAAACAAACAAAAAACCAAAACAAAAATTCAAAAAAATTTTCCCAATTAAAGAGAATCTTAGTAACGAAGAAAAAATAACACTTATTCTTGAGAATTTTATTCCAAAAAATCAACAAGATTTAGTCAAAAATGAAATGCAAAAAATCATTTCAAAAGAAATATGGAACAAAACAACAGAATTACAAAAAACAAAAAAAGAAATGGAAGAATACAAAATAAACTATCAAGATCTAAATCAAAAAGTTGAGGAAATTTATGATCAATCAAGAAGAGCAAAAATCACAACGGAAAAAGAAAATCAACTTTTAAAGGAATTACTTTCAACAAAAGTATTAAATAACGAAGATTTGAATAAGAAATTAACAGAAGATGTCAGAAGAGAAAACGCAATTAAAATTCAATCTAGTTTAAGAGGGTTTCTTCAAAGAAAAAAAACAAAGATAATCAAGAAAAGAATGAACATTTCACAAGAAATTCTTGATACAGAAATAGCATATGTGGAAATGCTAAAATGCGCAAGAAATCACTATTTATATCCATTAAGAAAAACTCAATTAATTCAAGAAGCTAAAATCAAGATAATATTTTCTGATATTGAAAATATACTTGTTGTCAACGAGAATATTCTGAACAAATTGCGTGAAAGATTCCATCCAAAACCGTGGAATTTTGAGCAAAAAATCGGGGATATTTTCCTTGAATTGACACCTTTTTTCAAAATTTACACTCAATATATAAACAATTACAATCAATCAATAGTTACACTTCATGAACTAAAAGGAAAAAACATGAAATTCGTAAAGTTTTTAGAAGAAGCAAAAACAAAGTCTGAAATCCGCAATCTTTCACTAGAAAGTCTGCTTATCACGCCAATTCAAAGAATTCCGCGATATTCACTACTTTTGCGTGAGTTGGTTGAAAATACACCAGAAAATCATCCCGATTATAACAATCTTTATCACGCTTTGCAAAAAACACAAGAAATAGCAACTTATATTAACGAACGCAAAAGGGATTCTGAAAACATTGAAAAAGTGCTGCGTTTCAACCGTATTCTCAAGAATAAAAAATTCAGTCTGGCAAGTTCGCCGGCTCGAAGATTCATTTTGGATGGTGATCTTCTTGTTTTTGAAGGCAATAATGTTGATGATATGACTGTCATTAATCAAGTTCATAAAAAACACTCCAAAATCACTATCAAAAAACGCTATTGTATTCTTTTTAATGATCTTTTAATCATCTCCAAAGTCAAAAGAAATAGGGCAAATTTGTTTAAAAAAAATGCAAAAAGACAAGATGATATTTTGCATTTTAAATCAAAAATTGCCATTAATTTTAAAACTAAATTGATTAATTTATTCAATGATGAGACCTCTTTTCAAGTTCAAAACCAAAATGTGCAAGAATTTTCCAAATTATCAACATCAAAAAAAGATCAAGAAAAGGAAAATAATAAAGAGAGCCAGAGATATTTCAATTTGTTTTGTGTTCTTAATAAAAAAAATGTTCTTGAAGATGATGTTCTTGAGAATGATATTCAAGATATTCAAAAAAGTAGAAAAATTAGGAAAACTCAAGAGATTCAAGATATCAAAGTTACATTTAATGCAGAAAGTTCAGAAATTAAAGAGAAATGGGTTCAATCAATTATTTCATTGATTAATGCTGTAAAAAGAAGGCATAAATTAGCTGAAACAAGAGGGCTTACTAAGAAATGATAAAGAAATGATAAAGAAATGGTAAAGAAATGATAAAGAAATAATAATTAAATGATAAAGAAATGATAAAGAAATGATAAAGAAATGATAAAGAAATAATAATGAAATAATAATGAAATGATATTGTTTTGAATTTTAAAAAATAAAATTTTTTTTCCGATTTGATTATTTTGAATATTTTGAATATATTGAATATTTTGAATATATTGAATATATTGAATATATTGGATATTTTGAATATTTTGAATAAATTGAATATATTGAATATATTGAATATTTTGAATATATTGAATATATTGAATATTTTGAATATATTGAATATTTTGAATAAATTGAATATATTGAATATATTGGATATTTTGAATATTTTGAATATATTGAATATATTGAATATTTTGAATATATTGAATATATTGAATATTTTGAATATATTGAATATATTGAATATTTTGAATATATTGAATATTTTTGAATATTGAATATATTGAATATATTGAATATTTTGAATATTTTGAATAAATGAATATATTGAATATATTGAATATATTGAATATATTGAATATATTGAAGAATATATTGAATATTTTGAATATTTTGAAACATATTTTTTGAATATTTTGAATATTTTGAATATTTTGAATATTTTGAATATTTTTGAATATATTGAATATTTTGAATATATTGAATATTTTGAATATAAATTGAATATATTGAATATTTTGAATATTTTGAATATTTTGAATATTTTGAATATATTGAATATTTTGAATATATTGAATATATTTGAATATTTTTGAATATATTGAATATATTGAATATATTGAATATATTGAATATTTTGAATATTTGAATATTTTGAAATATTTTGAATATTTTTGAATATAATATTGAATATTTTGAATATTTTGAATATATTGAATATTTTGAATATTTTTGAAATATATTTGAATATTTTGAATATATTGAATATATTGAATATATTGAATATATTGAATAAATTGAATATATTAAATATTTTGGATATTTTTGAATATTTTGAATATTTGAATATATTAAATATTTTGGATATTTTGAATTTTTTTGAATATTTTGAATATTTTGAATATATTGAATATTTTGAATATTTTGAATATATTGAATATTTTGAATATATTGAATATTTTGAATATATTGAATATATTGAATATATTGAATATTTTGAATATTTTGAATATTTTGAATATATTGAATATATTGAATATTTTGAATATATTGAATATTTTGAATAAATTGAATATATTGAATATATTGGATATATTGAATATATTGAATAAATTGAATATATTAAATATTTTGAATATATTGAATATATTGAATATTTTGAATATTTTGAATATTTTGAATATTTAGAATATATTGAATATATTGAATAAATTAAAAATATTTTGGATATTTTTGAATATTTTGAATATATTGAATATTTGGAATATATTGAATATTTTGAATATTTTGAATAAATTAATATTTTGAATATTTTAAATATTTTAAATATTTTTTTCGATATTTAAAATTGATTTGTAGATTATATTAAGAATTTGATTTATGATTTAGATTTTAAATTTTAAGTTTGATTTTTTGATTAAAATTTATAAATAAAAAAAATGTGGAAAAACGAAAAAAAAGGGAAAAAAAATAATTTTTCGCATTTTTATTTTTATTTATTTATTTTCTACTTTTTTTGCTTCGTTGGTTTTTTGTTTTAATTGTTTTTGGGTTTTTTAGTTTTAATTTTAGTTTTAAAAAATAAAAAAAAAAAAAAAGATCTTTTTTTAAAAATTAAAAAAAAAAAAATAATTAAAAATAAATTTATTTTTTTTTCTTTCTCAATTTTTGAACTATTTCCTTTTTAATAATAATTTTTTTTACTTTTAAAATTTGTTTAATTTTCCTTTTTTTTTTTACGTTTTTTTCTTAATTTCTTTTTAAAAAAAACCAAAAGTGAAAAAAAAAATATAAAAATAAAAATAAAAAAATAAATAATAAATAAAAACAAAATAAATAAAAACGCACAATTAAATTAAACTAAAAAACTAAATGGATGATTCTGATTTTTTCTTTTCAAATCCACTTGAAGATTTTTATGAAGAATTAATTGGACAATCAAGAGAACAAGTTCATTTATTTAGTAATCGATTAGATTCAAAACAGCTTGAATTTTTAGATACTTCTCTTGATTCAAGTTGCTTTATTAAAACTGATAAAAATATTCTTGAAGATGAAAAAAAAAATTCAAATATTCAAAATCAACTTAATTTTGAAAAAACTCAATTTAATAATTTAAATCATTTTCAAGAAAAAATTCAAACAAATCATTCCCATTTAGAAAATAATAGAATCCCCCAAAATAATATTATTGTTGATGATTTTACTCAGATTTCCCAAAATAATAATGGTTTTCGATTTCTTAGTTCAAATAATAATTCAACTCAAGATTTCAATGATTTTGATTCAATTCAAAATTTTATTTCAGGTGAAAAACAAGATTTAAATCAAATTTCAAGTCAAAATCAAAACCAAATTCACAATCAAATTCAAAATAAACAGGAAAATGAAATTCAAATCAAATATCAAAACCAAATATATTTTGAAAAATATTTTGAAAATCACTTAGAAAATGAAAATCAAAATCAAAATCAAAATCAAAATGAAAATGAAAATCAAAATGAAATTCAAAATGAAATTCAAAATAAATTAATAAATCAAAATCAAAATCAAAATCAAAATCAAAATCAAAAAGAAAAACAAAAGAAGAAGAAGAAGAAATTCAAAATTAAAAAGAAAATCAAAAATCAAAATCAAGATGAAAATAAAAATGAAAATCTAAATCAAAATCAAAATGAAAATGAAAATGAAAATGAAAATCAAAATCAAAATCAAAATGAAAATCAAAATCAAAATGAAAATGAAAATAAAAATGAAAATCAAAATGAAAATGAAAATCAAAATCAAGAAGGAAAATCAAATTATGAATATGAAGAATTAATGAATTTTCTATCACAAAAACCATGTCCAAAAATTGGGTTTCGATTTGATAAAATAGCATTATATGATCCAACACTTTTAATTGGATGGACGCAAAATTCATATGCAATATTTTTGAAAACAGGAGCAATTCCAGAATATGTTGAAGTAAAAGATGAAGTAATAAGTCTTTTAGTTTCAGCAAAAGGAAGAAAAGGAAAAACTCAAAGTGATAAATTTATTGCAAAAGATAAAGTAGTTAAAACTACTGATTGGAGAAATACAAGAAGAGGAATTGCTGCTTTTTTAAGTAAAACTATGAAAATGGTTAATGATACAAATCATCGCCATAACAGAATGGTTTATATTAAGAAAAAAGATTGATTTGTTTTACTTCTTTTTATCAGAAAAAACATTGTTTGTTTTTTTCAATTTGTTCTTTTTATTTTGTTTGATTTTATTTTGATAAGAAATGAATTTTTTTTTTAAATTGATTTGATTTGAATTGAAATTAAGAATTTTTTAATAAATTTTGAATTGAAATGAATTATTTTATAAATTATTTTATTTATTATTTTATTAATTATTTTATAAATTGTTTTATTAATTATTTTATTAATTATTTTATAAATTATTTTGTAAATTATTTTATTATTTATTTTATAAGTTATTTTATAAATTATTTTATAAGTTATTTTATAAATTATTTTATTAATTATTTTATTAATTATTTTATTAATTATTTTATTAATTATTTTATTAATTATTTTATAAATTATTTTATAAATTATTTTGTAAATTGTTTTATTAATTATTTTTGTAAATTATTTTGTAAATTATTTTATAAATTATTTTATAAATTATTTTATTAATTATTTTATAAGTTATTTTGTAAATTATTTTTATTAATTATTTTATTAATTATTTTATAAATTATTTTATTAATTATTTTATTAATTATTTTATTAATTATTTTATTAATTATTTTATAAATTATTTTGTAAATTATTTTATAAATTATTTTATAAATTATTTTATTAATTATTTTATTAATTATTTTATTAATTATTTTATTAATTATTTTATTAATTATTTTATTAATTATTTTATTAATTATTTTATTAATTATTTTATAAATTATTTTATTAATTAATTTATTAATTATTTGTAAATTATTTTATAAATTATTTTATAAATTATTTTATAAATTATTTTATTAATTATTTTATTTTAGTTATTTTGTAAATTATTTTATTAATTATTTTATTAATTATTTTATAAATTATTTTATAATTTATTTTATAAATTATTTTATAATTTATTTTATTAATTATTTTATAAATTATTTTATTAATTATTTTATAAATTATTTTATTAATTATTTTATAAATTGTTTTATTAATTATTTTATAAATTGTTTTTATTAATTATTTTATAAATTATTTTATTAATTATTTTGTAAATTATTTTTGTAAATTATTTTATTAATTATTTTTATAAATTATTTTATAAATTATTTTTATTAATTATTTTATTAATTATTTTATAAGTTATTTTATAAATTATTTTATTTATTATTTTATAAATTATTTTATTAATTATTTTATTAATTATTTTATTAATTATTTTATAAATTATTTTATTAATTATTTTATTAATTATTTTATAAATTATTTTATTAATTATTTTATTAATTATTTTATTTATTATTTTATTAATTATTTTATTAATTGTTTTATTAATTATTTTATTAATTATTTTATTAATTATTTTGTAAATTATTTTTTTTATTTATTTTTTATTAATTATTTTATTAATTACTTTATTAATTTTTTTTTAATTTTTTATTTTTAATTTTTTATTTTTTATTTTTATTAATTATTTTATTAATTATTTTATTAATTATTTTATAAATTATTTCCTTCCTTTTCCTCTTCTTTTTCTTTGTACAACTCTTTGTCTTCTTTTCTTTATACTTTTTGGAATTTTAATTTTTCTTTTTTCTTGTTTTTCTTTTTTAATTTTCTTTTTATGTTCTTTTTTTATTTCTCTAATTTCTTCTTTATCTCCTTTAAGTTTTTTTCTAGAAAATTGTGGATCATTTATTTGTAATTTTGTTAAATTTTCATTTTCATTTTCATTTTCATTTTCATTTTCATTTTGATTTGTATTTTGATTTTCATTTATATTTTGATTTTGATTTTGATTTTGATTTTGATTTATATTTTCATTTGTATTTTGATTTATATTTTCATTTTCATTTATATTTTCATTTGTATTTTGATTTATATTTTCATTTATATTTTCATTTGTATTTTCATTTGTATTTTCATTTAAATTTTGATTTATATTTTCTTGACTTAAAATTTCTGGAAATAAATTTGGTTCAGTTAAATCTTTTTTCATTCCCAAAATTTGTTGATAATAAATCTATATATATTTTTGTTAAAAAAAAAGAAAAAAATAATAAAAAGAAATATTTTGAATAAACTTTGAATTTTGAATAAAAAGCTATAATAAAATACATCAGCATTTCCTTTAAGAACATTTTCTTTATCTCTGCGAAAATTGATAACATCATCTAATTTTTGAGGAATATAAGCTGATTTAAAAACTTCTTGTTCAACTTGTTGTTCATGAGTGAGATGATGATTTTTTTCTGTAATTCTTGATTCAATTAAACGAAGATAATCTTCTTCGTTTTCTTGAGTGATTGTTACGTCTGTTATATATTCAAATAATTCTATTATTGACATTGTAAGAACTCCTTTTTTAGAAAAAAAATTTGTAATGTTTGTGCAATCTTTTCGTAAGAAAACTAATGCATTAGGATGATCGTGTTCAACAGATTGAGAAACATCAATAATATAGCATTGTGATTTATAATATAAAATATTATACTATTTTTGTTTTAAATTTTGATATTTTGAATTTATAATTTATAAATTTTAATTTTAATTTTAAATTTTGATTTTAATTTTGATTTTAATTTTAATTTTAATTTTGATTTTAATTTTTAATTTTAATTTTAATTTTAAATTTAATTTTAATTTTAATTTTAATTTTAATTTTAATTTTAATTTTAATTTTAATTTTAATTTTAATTTTAATTTTAATTTTTAATTTTAATTTTAATTTTAATTTTAATTTTAAATTTAAATTCATTTCTTAATTAAATTTGAATTCATTTCTTAATTAAATTTAAATTCATTTCTTAATTAAATTTGAATTCATTTCTTAATTAAATTTAAATCCATTTCTTAATTTTAAATTTAAATTCATTTCTAAATATTAAATTTCAATCCATTTCTTAATTAAATTTAAATTCATTTCTTAATTAAATTTGAATTCATTTCTTAATTGAATTTAAATTCATTTCTTAATTAAATTTGAATTCATTTTCTTAATTAAATTTAAATTCATTTCTTAATTAAATTTAAATTCATTTCTTAATTTTAAATTTAAATTCATTTCTTAATTAAATTTAAATTCATTTCTTAATTAAATTTCAATCCATTTCTAAATATTAAATTTCAATCCATTTCTTAATTAAATTTAAATCCATTTAATTTTAAATTTAAATTCATTTCTTAATTAAATTTAAATTCATTTCTTAATTTTAAATTTTCAAGTTCAATTCTTATTTAAAAAATAAATAAAATACTTCACTAAGATCTGCGTGAACTAATTTACAATCCCAAAACATTTTCCGCATCAAAGTAATACATTGATAATAACATTTCTTAACTTTTTGAGGAGTTAATAAAGCATCCTTTAAACGAGGAGCAGGAATTGAATTTTTTCCAATAAAAGACATAAGAAGAACATGCCCTTTTAAAATAATAGGTTTAGGTGAAGGAATTCCTGCATTATTTAATCTTTGTAAATTTCTCATTTCTTTTTCAGCCCAAACTCTAACCATTTTTCGAGGATTATGTCTACAATATCCTGATCTAAATCTAAATTCTCCACTTACATATCTAATTTTGATATTAATTTTGATTTTGATATTAATTTTGATTTTGATATAAATTTTAAATTTAATTTTAATTTTAATTTTAATTTTGATTTTAATTTTATTTTTAATTTTAAATTTTAATTTTAATTTTAATTTTAATTTTAATTTTAATTTTAATTTTAATTTTAATTTTAATTTTAATTTTAATTTTAATTTTAAATTTTAATTTTAACTTTAATTTTAAATTTGATTTTAATTTTAATTTTAATTTTAATTTTAATATTAATTTTAATTTTAATTTTATAAATGAATTTTAATTTTAAATTTTAATTTAAATATTAATTTTAATTTTTAATTTTAATTTTAATTTAAATTTTAAATTTAATTTTTAATTTTAACTTTTATAAATGAATTTTAATTTTTAATTTTATTTTTAATTTTAATTTAGTTTTAAATTTTAATTTAAATATTAATTTAAATATTAATTTTAACTTTAATTTTAATTTTGATTTTAAATTTAATTTTTAATTTTAAATTTTTATAAATGAATTTTAATATGAATTTTAATTTTAATTTTAATTTTAAATTTTAATTTTAATATTAATTTTAATTTTAATTTTAATTTTAATTTTAATTTTAAATTTTATAAATGAATTTTAATTTTAATTTTAACTTTTAATTTTAATTTTAATTTTAATTTTAATATTAATTTTAATTTTAATTTGAATTTGAATTTTAACTTTAATATTAATTTTAATTTTAATTTTAATTTTAATTTTAATTTTAATTTTAATTTTAAATTTTAATTTTAATTTTAATTTTAATTTTAATTTTAATTTTGATTTTAATTTTAATTTTAAATTTGATTTTAATTTTAATTTTAATTTTATAAATGAATTTTAATTTTAATTTTAATTTTAATTTTAATTTTGATTTTAATTTTAATTTAAATATTAATTTTAATTTTAATTTTAATTTTGATTTTAAATTTTATAAATGAATTTTAATTTTAATATGAATTTTAGTTTTATGTTTATTTACCGATCTCTATCTTTAAAAATAAGAATAGAAGTTTTATAAATTTTGACAGCAATTTCACCATTTTTTTCCGAATTAGCATAATAAACATTAGCTTCTTTACCAGTACTAACACAACCATTAATTTCATCAATAACAGCTTGATTAAGCAATTTAAAAATTATCATTCTTATTCGACCATCAATTACTTGCTCAATTGTATGTCTATCTGAAACATCTTTTTGTCTTTTTCGATTGTTTTGCATTTTTTTCTGTACTTTTTGTGCACTATTTGTTACTGATGTTGAAAATGATGAAAGATCATCTTCAAGACTTATTTTGGTTGCTAAATTTATTTTGTGAAAATATTTGTCTAGTTTTTGAATTGGTTGTTCACGGTTTTGATTTTTTTTGGATTGATGTGATTGAATTTGTCGTTTAAATTTTTCTTCTATTAAAAAATCTTGCATAATTTTAAAAGAAAATGAAAAAATGAAAAAAATGAAAAAAAAAATATTTTTTTAATTTTAATTTTAATTTTAATTGTTTTTTGAATGACGTGATTTGATTTATTAATTGATTTTGATTTTGATTTATTAATTGATTTTGATTTTGATTTATTAATTGATTTTGATTTTGATTTTAATTTATTAATTTATTTTGATTTATTAATTGATTTTGATTTTAATTTTGATTTATTAATTGATTTTGATTTTGATTTATTAATTGATTTTGATTTTGATTTATTAATTGATTTTGATTTTGATTTATTAATTGATTTTAATTTTGATTTTAATTTTAATTTTGATTTTGATTTTGATTTTGATTTTGATTTTGATTTTGATTTTGATTTTGAATTTGAATTTGATTTTGATTTTGATTTTGATTTTGATTTTGATTTTGATTTATTAATTGATTTTGATTTTGATTTTAATTTATTAATTCATTTTGATTTATTAATTGATTTTGATTTTGATTTATTAATTGATTTTGATTTTGATTTTGATTTATTAATTGATTTTGATTTTGATTTTGATTTATTAATTGATTTTGATTTTGATTTTGATTTATTAATTGATTTTGATTTTGATTTTAATTTATTAATTCATTTTGATTTTTTAATTTATTAATTGATTTTGATTTATTAATTGATTTTGATTTTGATTTTGATTTTGATTTATTAATTGATTTTGATTTTGATTTTGATTTATTAATTGATTTTGATTTTGATTTTGATTTTGATTTTGATTTTGATTTTGATTTTGATTTATTAATTGATTTTGATTTTGATTTTGATTTTGATTTTAATTTTGATTTATTAATTGATTTTGATTTATTAATTGATTTTGATTTTGATTTTGATTTTGATTTTGATTTTGATTTATTAATTGATTTTGATTTGATTTATTAATTGATTTTGATTTTGATTTTGATTTTGATTTTGATTTATTAATTGATTTTGATTTATTAATTGATTTTGATTTTGATTTATTAATTGATTTTGATTTTGATTTTGATTTATTATTTGATTTTGATTTATTAATTGATTTTGATTTTAATTTTGATTTTGATTTATTAATTGATTTTGATTTATTAATTGATTTTGATTTTGATTTTGATTTTGATTTTGATTTTGATTTATTAATTGATTTTGATTTATTAATTGATTTTGATTTTGATTTATTAATTGATTTTAATTTTGATTTATTAATTGATTTTGATTTTAATTTATTAATTGATTTTGATTTTGATTTATTAATTGATTTTGATTTTGATTTTAATTTATTAATTGATTTTGATTTTGATTTTGATTTTGATTTTTGATTTTGATTTTGATTTTGATTTTGATTTTGATTTTGATTTTGATTTTGATTTATTAATTGATTTTGATTTTGATTTATTAATTGATTTTGATTTATTAATTGATTTTTGATTTTGAAATTTTTGTGGAAGAAATAAAAAAAATTTTTTTTTGAGAAACATTTTTCATTTTTCATTTTTCCATTTTATTTTAATTTTTCATTTTTAAAAAAAAATAATAATGAATAAAAGATATCCCATAATAATTGCATATGGATTTCCATGCATAATTGGGGTTATATCACTTTGCCTAATGGAATGGCATGTAGGAGGAATAATACAAACAAGCGGAGGAATTAAAATAACAGACATGTATGTAAAAATAGGAATAAATCGAATAAATTTTGATGGATATTATGGAATATATACAGAACATTCAACATACTCACTTCGTTCTATGGATACACACGCGCGAGTCAGCGCAGAATTTAAGAATGATTGGAAAAAAATATACCAAGTTTCAAGCGGCGTTATTGCTTCTTTTGTTGCCGCTTTTGTTTTTTCTTTCTTGGTTTTCTTCAGAAAGTTTTTTTATCTTTTTGCAATTTTACCTTCAATTTTTTACTGGATTGCTATTATATCTTATCTCGTTGTTTCTGATAATGTTAATAAGATTATCTTTAATGATAAAAATGCTATGTTTCCTATTTATATTGATACTCAAATTAGTAATCAAAAAGAAATTAAAATTGCTATGTCTGTATATTTGGCAATTGGTACTGGTTTATTGTCTATTTTATCTTATATTATTGCTATTCGTTTACATAGAAAAGGTTGATTATTTTCAAGAATGAAATTTAATAAAAATAAATATAAACAAAAATACAAATAAAAATATAAATAAAAGAACACTTACGAATACAAAATTTAAATTAAATTAAATATTTAAATTAAATACAAAATAATTAAATTAAATCAAAATATTCAAATTAAATCAAAATAATTAAATTAAATCAAA
Organism: Anaeramoeba ignava; assembly: GCA_028826165.1. Classification (NCBI taxonomy): domain Eukaryota; family Anaeramoebidae; genus Anaeramoeba; species Anaeramoeba ignava. Next base: position 259,511 of record JAPDFW010000087.1, on the reverse strand, counting down.
ATAATTAAATTAAATCAAATATTTAAATTAAATCAAAATATTTAAATTAAATCAAAATATTTAAATTAAATCAAAATATTTAAATTAAATACAAAATATTTAAATTAAATCAAAATATTAAATTAAATCAAAATATTTAAATTAAATCAAAATATTTAAATTAAATCAAAATATTTAAATTAAATCAAAATAATTAAATTAAATACAAAATAATTAAATTAAATCAAAATAATTAAATTAAATACAAAATAATTAAATTAAATACAAAATATTTAAATTAAATCAAAATATTTAAATTAAATTAAAATAATTAAATTAAATCCAAATATTTAAATTAAATCAAAATATTTAAATTAAATACAAAATATTCAAATTAAATTAAATCAAAATTAAATTAAATACAAAATATTTAAATTAAATCAAAATATTTAAATTAAATACAAAAATTTAAATTAAATCAAAATATTTAAATTAAATACAAAAATTTAAATTAAATCAAAATATGTAAATTAAATCAAAATATTTAAATCAAAAATATTTAAATTAAATCAAAATAATTAAATTAAATACAAATATTTAAATTAAATCCAAAATATTTAAATTAAATACAAAATATTTAAATTAAATCAAAAATAATTAAATTAAATATAATATTTAAATTAAATCAAAATAATTAAATTAAATCAAATATTTAAATTAAATCAAATATTCAAATTAAATCAAAATATTTAAATTAAATTAAAATATTTTAAATTAAATTAAAATATTTAAATTAAATCAAAATATTTAAATTAAATACAAAATATTTAAATTAAATCAAAATATTTAAATTAAATCAAAATAATTAAATTAAATCAAAATATTTAAATTAAATCAAAATATTTAAATTAAATCAAAATATTTAAATCAAATCAAAATACTTTAAATTAAACAAAATATTAAATTAAACAAATATTTAAATTAAATCAAAATATTTAATTAAATCAAAATATTTAAATTAAATCAAAATATTTAAAATAATTAAATTAAATCAAAATATTAAATTAAATCAAAATATTTAAATTAAATACAAAATATTTAAATTAAATCAAAATATTTAAATTAAATCAAAATATTAAATTAAATCAAAATATTTAAATTAAATACAAAAATATTTAAATTAAATACAAAATATTTAAATTAAATATTAAATTAAATCAAAATATTAAAATTAAATTTTAAAATTAAATCAAAATATTTAAATTAAATCAAAATATTTAAATTAAATCAAAATATTAAATTAAATACAAAATAATTAAATTAAATCAAAATATTTAAATTAAATCAAAATATTAAATTAAATCAAAATATTTAAATTAAAATATTAAATTTAATCAAATATTTAAATTAAATTAAAATATTTAAATTAAATATAATATTTAAATTAATTCAAAATATTCAAATTAAATTAAAATATTTAAATTAAATCAAAATATTTAAATTAAAACAAAATATTAAATTAAATCAAAATATTTAAATTAAATCAAAATATTTAAATTAAATCAAAATAATTAAATTAAATCAAAAATATTAAATTAAATCAAAATATTTTAAATTAAATTAAAAATATTCAAATTAAATCAAAATATTTAAATTAAATCAAAATATTTAAATTAAATCAAAATATTTAAATTAAATACAAAATATTTAAATTAAAACAAATATTAAATTAAATCAAAATATTATATTTAAATTAAATACAAAATATTTAAATTAAATCAAAATATTTAAATTAAATTAAAATATTCAAATTAAATCAAAATATTAAATTAAATACAAAATAATTAAATTAAATCAAAATATTTAAATTAAATCAAAATATTTAAATTAAATACAAAATATTTAAATTAAATACAAATATTAAATTTAATCAAAATATTTAAATTAAATCAAAATATTTAAATTAAATCAAAATATTTAAATTAAATACAAAATATTTAAATTTAATCAAAATATTAAAATTAAATACAAAAATATTTAAATTAAATCAAAATATTTAAATTAAATACAAAATATTTAAATTAAATCAAAATATTTAAATTAAATCAAAATATTAAAATTAAATCAAAATAATTAAATTAAATACAAAATATTTAAATTAAATACAAAATATTTAAATTTAATCAAAATATTAAAATTAAATACAAAATATTTAAATTAAATCAAAATATTTAAATTAAATACAAAATATTTAAATTAAATCAAAATATTAAAATTAAATTAAAATATTTAAATTAAATCCAAAATATTTAAATTAAATCAAATATTTAAATTAAATACAAAATATTTAAATTAAATCAAAATATTCAAATTAAATCAAAATATTAAAATTAATTATAAAATTAATTACTAATTTCTTTATTTTTATTTCTTTATTTCTTTATTTTTATTTTTATTTATTTCTCTCTTTTTTTGGATTTTAGAATTCAAAGATTAATCAATTTAACATTTTTTTTTGATATAGTATTTTTTTTTTTTAATATTTTATTGGGAACTTCTGCAATTAAAGAATATCAAAATAAGTTCTAAATTTTAAATTTGAAAAAGAAAAAGAAAGAAAAATTTGAGAAAGAAAAAGTTTTAAGTTCTATAAAAAAAGAAGAAGAAGAAGAAGAAGAAATTAATCATCAGAATCAGAACCAAGTTTTATGGAATGAACATCAGTACTAATTTTGCCTTGAGATCTATAACCACCCTTTTTTCTCTTTGATTTTTGTTGACGATAAGCTCGACCTTGTCTTCCGTGAAATTGTTGAGCAGCTTGATATCCAAATTCATCACCTTCTTTATTTAAATAGCTATTATCTAATAATCTTGGATCTGACATTTTTGGAAGTTTATTTGGATTCACTCGATAAAATCTTGATTTCTGGTTTTTTTTATTCGGTTTCTTTTGTTTTCTTAATTGATTAAATTCTTTTTTTGTTTCATTTAATTTTTCTTTTAAATCAATTGATTCATTTGATTCATTTGATTCTTCTTCTAATTCATTTAATTTTTCATTCATTTCAATATTTTCTTCTTTTGATTCAATTTTTTTCGGTTTTTCTTTCATTTCATTCTTTTCTTCTATCAAATCAATTCTTTTTGGATTTAATTTAATTTCCTTCTCATTTAAATCTAGTGATTTTTGATTTGATTCAATTAATTTTTGATTTGATTCAATCAATTTTTGATTCGAATTAATAAGTTGTTGATTTGATTCAATTTTGTTTTGATTTTGATTTTGATTTTGATTTTGATTTTGATTTTGATTTAAATTGGAATTTTCTTTTGCTTTTTTTGTTTTAGATTTTTTTTTGGTTTGTTTGATTTTTTCTTCATTTTTTGATCCAATTTCATTTTTTAATTGTTTATAAAATAATTTTGCTTTTTCATTTAAATCAATTTCTTTAATTTTATCAGTTGAAAATAATTTTGATTCTTTTAAAAAAATTTTTGCAGTTTTGGGACAAGAAATTGAATGAAGAAATTGCGAAATTAATTGAACAATTTGCATATATTTTTGTTTCTTTTTTAATTAAGAAAGAAAAAAATGAAAAAAATTTTTTTATTCTTTTTTATTTTTATTCATTTTTTTTTAATTAAAAAATTTTTTTTTTTCAATTTGTTAAATTATGAGTAAAAAAGATTTTTCTTCTAAAAATCCTTTTAAGATTCCCCCAACCCCACCAAACACAATGAATACAGATTTTACACATCAACTACTCTTCAATAAACCGTTAGGAATCCAGAATTTACTTTCTCCAAAAAGTACTGAAACAGACAAAAAAGTTTTTGGATTTTCAAAAGGATTAAATCAGATCAACCAAATAACGCAACCAGAAGTGATTTTGACACCCTCGCTCGGGGCGATTCCGCTCAAATCTCAACCACTCAACACTTCCAAGGAATGCACTTTTGGAACAAGGATTGCAGCAAATAATACGTTTGTGTGCTATTTAGTAAATCAAAATACGATTTTTTCAATTGCAAAAAATTTTCCAAAAGAAAAACATAAAATATATTCAACAGAAACAGCAATTATTCAGGATTTCAAATTCGATTCGCAAAATAAAAACTTTCTTGCAATTTTGGATCGAAATTCTTTATTTATTTTATTTATGCTTCAAGTTGATTTCGATGGAAATTTTAATTTTTCAAAAATTTTGACAATTTCTTGCGAATCTGACAATAGAATCAGCAAGAATTATTTCAGAAAAGTAATATGGATGCAGAGAAATAGTCAAATTGTTGGGTTGATTGACAAGCAAGAGTCAATTTATATTTTAAATATCGAAAATATTCGCAAAGAAATTTCTTCATCAAATTCTCCTTTAAAATCCTCACCTTCATTGTTTGTGGAAATTTCAGCTTTAAAATCAGTGAGGAAATTCCAGTTGAATTCACACGAGAAAATCACAGACATGATTTTTATTCAAAATGATGAAGAAATACTTGTTTCAACAAAAACTGGATTTTTGGATGTTTATAAATATGAAAAGGATTATCCTCATAACACTTCATCTTTAGTATCACAAATCGACTTTCTGATCCCACTCGAAAGTCAGCAAACTTTCCAAGAACTAGTTTTAGTTGGGAATTATTTGGAATCCAAGATTTATTTATACAATATTTTGTTGAAAAAAATAACGCAAACACTTACAATTCAGGCAACAATATTCCAGCAAAATATGCAATTCAAACAGCATAAAAACCCCGAGTATTTTTCATCTCCAAAATCATTTCTCGTCACAACAACGGCGGGAACCCCATTTGTTTGTCTTGTTGTTAAACCTTCCCGAAGGATTTTTGTTTTTCATTTAAATCATCAATCTCAAAAATTTGATACTTTTCAAGAGTATTCCTGCGATCCACCAATATCGCAATGTCTTCTTTCCACAGACGATCAAAATAGCCATATATTATACCGTATCAGTCCCCAAATACTCGATTGGTTTGTTATTCCTGTTGCCACTCTTCCTGATGCGAATTTGGATTTCCAAGAGAATTCTTTATTTTTCAATGATAAAAATTTCAAGCCAAATTTCCCTTCTTTGTTTCAATTCTCCAAAGAATCAACATCAAATAATCAGGGAGATTCTGGAATTCCGAGTAAATTTGCCAAGCCTCCAGAATCAAAAAATGTGGATGATAATATAAAAAATGAGCCTTCCAAAGTTATGCCAATTTTCCAACAAAATCAAAAAAATCAAATAAATGAAAATCAAAATTTAAATTTAAATCAAAATCAAAATCAAAATCAAAATCAAATAAATGAAAACCTAAATAATCAAAATTTAATAAATCAAAATCAAAATTTAAATCAAAATTTAAATCAAAATCAAAATATAAATCAAAATGATCAAATCTTCCAAAATATTGAAAAAAACATCATTTCAAAACTTCAAAACCTCACTCCAAACCAAAATATCTTTTCTTCTCCTCAAGAAAACACCCAAAATATCACACAATCAACACTTCAATACTTTGCAGAATGTTTGGATAAAAATTACACTCAAATTTGTATGAAATTCCAACAAGCAATTTTCCAAAAAATAGCAACAATAACAAATAATTATATCAATTCAGAACAATTTATATCAAGTATAAATAAATATATGATCACACAATTACTCCATGAAAAAGATTTTTACAATCTTGTTTATTCCAAATTGATTGCCAAAATCTTTGATGACCAAGAAACAAGCAATCAAATATTCACACAATTTGAAAATGAAATACATTCAAAACTTCTTGAATCAATGAAAATTATTCTGATGACAATGGAAACAAAAATAAAACAACAATTTCTTGGCAAAATCCAGGAAATAAATGGAAAGCAAAAAGAACAAATTCAAGAAATGAAAACAAAAATTGAATCCTCACTCGATTTTTTTATTCAGGAATCGCTTCAATTCCAAAAAAATCAATTTCAAAATATTATTTCTCAAACAGAAAAATTTTTGAACCAAAATTCACAGAAAAACCAAAAGTTCAATCAAGGATTTCCCAATAAAAATCAAGACTTGCAATTATCAACATCTGAAGAGTTGAAGATGTTATTGATTTCCAAAAATAATTACTTTTATGTTTTTACTTATTGTATAACAAAAACACCGTATTTACTTGTTGAATTGTGCAAACTTATCAAACCAAAACAAAAAATCATTTCAAAATTTGTGGAAAATTCGTTGCGTCCACTTTTTTTATTCAGACTTTCTGAAACTTTAACTAATCAAAAACAATTCTTATTTATTTATCAATGGCTTAAAATTCTAATTCCAAATATTAATCCTGATTTTTCAGTGTTTGGAACAAAACAAAATGCAATTCAATCACTTTCTTTCTTAAATTCTCAATTAAAAAAACTTCAACAAGAATTTTCATCTTCAAAAATTACTCAAAAAATAATGTTTTTATTGAATTCAATCAATTTGAAAATGAATGAAATTTTTAAATTATAAAAGATAAAAGAAAAAACATTTATTTTCTAAAAAGAAAAAGAAAAAAAGATTGAAATAAAAAAAAAAAAACTTAATTGATAAATTTATTTTTTATATGAAATAATTCTTCATGTTTTTGCATAACATCTTCCTTTAAAGAATAATAAAAGCAATTTGAATATTTGCAAGTTGAATAATTATTTGAGCGAATAATTTCATCTTTTTGTTTTAATTTTTCCTGAAAAGAATCATAAGTTTGAGGGAATTGATTTTGTGAAGAAGAAGGAATTAAAACATGAAAATGATCCAAAAGAAATTTTCCTGCTTGAGAATTGACTCCATTTTTTTCACAATGAGGACAACTAAAATTGTTACATTTTCCAAACGAAAGAAATCTTTCATTCATATGAATATGTTGAAAATAAAATAGAAATTCTTGTTGAATCTGTTCGAATCGAGGAACAGCATGGATCTCATCAGATCCCAATGTCAAAAACATCTTAACCAAATCATATTCACTGGGAATATTATTTGCCATTTCTTTTTTTGTTTGTTCCTCTTTTGAAAAAAACTCCACGTGGTAAAGCCGTTGATTATCCAAAATTTCCTTTTTTATATTTTCTTTATTTTGAAAAGAGTTGTTTGTTGTTTTTCCAGAATTTTCTTGATTTTTTTGATTGAAAAGAAAGGAAAGATCAGAACCAAAAAGTTCTAAAAGTTTTGATTTTAAACGAAGATCTTTGAAATTGTGATGATTTGGTTGATTTTGATAATTATCTGGTCGATTTTTTTGGAAATAGGACATTATGTTTAGAAATTCAAGATCAAGTTGTTTCCAAAGACGACCAAAATAAAACAAAGTAAGAAGAGAATGTGGGTCCGATTCTGGATCACCAGATTCAACAATAAGATTGACAATAGGTTTTTGAGATTTTAAAATGATTTTTTTGAGACTATTGATTCTGGTTGCTATTGTTTGAGGAGAAATATTTATATTGCAAGGAGCAAGATATAAAGGATAAGAATAATAATTTTGATTTTGATTTTGAATTTGATTTTGATTTTGATTTTGATCTTGATTAAATGAAGAATTCTCAAGAGGAAGTTCCATGAACAAAAGGAATTTTGAATGTTCTAATTGAGAATAATTAATATCTAAATCAGGAATGTGCTGATCCACAAAAAGATGGGATTTTTTTGAATTTTTGTCATTTTTAGAATCAATTACTGAAACAGAAAAAACATTTCCATAAGTAATTAAAATGCAATCATTGTTATGCAGTTGAGAAAATTCGAGAAGATTTTGGATTTGTGAATCTGCATAGAAATCCTCTTTGTTTGTTTCAATATCTTTTGATTCTTCTATTGTTTCTAATTGTTGTTGAATGATTTCCTTTTCAATAAATTCATTTTTGTTCATCTGTGCATTTGGGATTTCCAGTGAATTTATAAGAAAATCTAAATTATGAATTGATTGTAAATTTGAAAATGAAGATATGGATTTTTGGATGATTGTTTGTAAAGCGAAATGACGGAATTTTTTTGAGTAATCGTGTTTATTTGAATTTTTAATTGCAATATTTTTTTCATTTGAATTTTCAAAAATTTTTGGTTCTATATAAACATTGGAATTTGAGATCAAATTTTGAATGTTTTTTTGATTAAAAAGTGGTGTTTCATCAACTTTATAAATGTTGAGAAAATAAGATCGATTTTGTTTAGTTCTAACAGAAAAAATTGGACAAATTTTGAGTACTTGAAATTCAAAAAGATCAATTAATTCTTCTGGAATTTGAAATCTGTTGATAAAATATGAAATTGGAATGAGTGAAAATAATTGAATTTCTTGAACAAAACTGAAAAATGAAAATAAAGGTAAAGGAAAAAGTTCTCTTCCTATGTTAATTAAATTGATTAAGTTTTCTTCAACAATATCCCAAGAAAATGTATTAAATCCAACAATTTCACATTTATCCCAATTTTCCAAATAATTTTTATTGTTGAGATATTGGTTGCCTTTTTTATATTTTAAGTTGTGATTGAATATATTCTGAAGAAAATTTTCTGTATTTAAATTTATAAATTGATTTATATTTTCAAATTGATTTTGATTTTGATTTATATTTTCAAATTGATTTATATTTTGATTTTGATTTATATTTTCAAATTGATTTATATTTTGATTTTGATTTTGATTTTGATTTATATTTTGATTTTGATTTATATTTTCAAATTGATTTTGATTTATATTTTGATTTTGATTTTGATTTATATTTTGATTTTGATTTATATTTTGATTTTGATTTATATTTTGATTTATATTTATATTTTCAAATTGATTTATATTTTGATTTATATTTTGATTTTGAATTTGAATTTGGTTGTGAATTATTTGATTTTGATTAAATTGATTTATATTTTGATTTATATTTATATTTTCAAATTGATTTATATTTTGATTTATATTTTGATTTTGAATTTGAATTTGGTTGTGAATTATTTTGATTTGATTAAATTGATTAAATTGATTAAACTGATTAAATTGATTAAATTGATTTTGATTGAATTGATTTTGATTGAATTGGTTTATATTTTGGTTAAATTGAATTTTATTTTGAATTTCGATTATTCCATTTTGATCTTGTATTTGGTTTTGGAATTGATTTATAAATTTGTTTGAAATATCTTCATTAAAATCTTCATTAAAATCTTCATTTAAATTTTCATTAAAATTTTCATTTAAATCTTCATTAAAATTTTCATTTAAATTTTCATTTATATTTTGATTTTGATTTTGATTTTGATTTAAATTTTGATTTTGATTTTGAATTTGAATTTGATTTTGATTTTGATTTTGATTTTGATTTTGATTTTGATTTTGATTTTGATTTTGATTTTGATTTTTATTTTGATTTTGATTTTGATTTTGAGATTTTGATTTTGATTTTGATTTTGATTTTGATTTTCATTTTGATTTTGATTTTGATTTTGATTTTGAATTTGATTTTGATTTTGATTTTCTTGGATAATTGGAATATCCTTTGTGTTATTATGATCTTCAACTTTTTGTTTCTGTTTTTTTTCACACAATTTTTGACGATAAATTCTTTTACGAAGTCTTTTCTTTGCATTCAAAACAATAGTTGAAAATTTTTGCATTGAAGAAATAAAATCCTGAAAAAATTTCTTTTTCTGTTTTCGATTTTTCTTTTTTGATTTCCCCTCAAAATAGAAACAAATCTGTTGGATTGAGTGTTGAATATCAATCTCTTTTTCTTTAACGGCTGAGATACTTTTTGACAAAACAGTTTCCTTTTGAGGTTCACGTTTAAGACCCTCTCTATAACTAAAAAGAAGAGATTCGAAATCAGACCAGTGCGTAGCAAATGATTCCAGAGATTTGGCAACTTTCCGATTCTTGATCATTTCGGGGGTTATCTTTGTTTCAGGAACAAATCTGAGAAAAAGTTGAGTGACAAATTCTTTTTTGATCTTCATTTTGTTTTTTTTTTTGATCCTTTTTTTTTCTTCAAATTCATTTGATTTTTGCTCAAGTTCGTGCTTACGGATTTCTTCTGTCATGTATTCCTCAATGAATTTACTGTCTTTTTTCTTCTTTCGCCACATTTCTTGTGCTTGTGTAAAAATATGTTCTTTTGTTCCTGATTTGTAATTTTTTTGAAAGAAAGAATTAACAAACATCTCATATGTATTACGTGGATGTTCATAGATTTTCACAATCTCGTTGGTTTCTTGTGGATCTTGAAGTGTGTCATTTATTTTAATTGAATCCATTTTATTTTATTTTGTTTTATTTTTTTTTGTTGTTATTAAAAAAAAAAATGAAAGAAAAAAAATGATTATTGTGCCGGAAAATTTTTAAATGTCTTTTAAAAAGATTAAAATTAAAATTAAAATTGAAATTAAGAAAGAAAAAAAAAGAAAAAAAAAATGAAAAAGAAGAAATTTAAAAAAAAAAATTTTATTTGGTTTTTTGATTTTTTTTTTAAGGGGATTTTTTAACAAAAAATGAATTTTGATCATTAAAAATTAAATTAAATTAAAAAATAAAAATTAAAAATTAAATAAAAATAAAAATTAAAAATTAAATTGAATTTGTTTTTTATTTTAAATTTAAAAAAAAATTTTTTTCCTTTCATCAAAAAAAAAATAATAATAAGAAAAAAAAAATAATAATCTTTTTATTTCATCAAATATCCTCTATTTCGAATAATTCTGTCTTCAATAGTTATAGAATCATTATTATAAACTTTATTAGAAATTTTTCTAATTAAAATAAAAAAAAAATTTTAATTTTTAATTTTAAATTTTTAATTTTAAAATTTTTTTTTGTTAACTTACTTTAAAAATTGAGGATTTTTATTTCTTTTTTCTAATTCTTTTTCTTCATTTTGAATTAAAATTTCATGTTTTTTAATTCTATTTTCTCTTTCTTTTTCATATTTTTCTGCATTTTTTTGCATTTCTATTAATTTTTTTTGTTTTTCTTCTTCATTTATTTTTGAATTAATTTTTGAATTTAAATTTGAATTTAAATTTGGTTTTTTGAAATGATTTTGATTTGATTCATTTTTTTCGTTATTAAAATTATTTGAGTAAATTTTATGTGTTGAAATATGATGTTGATGATGATGTGAAGTTGATTGTTTGCGATTTTTTTCTTTTTGTGATTCTAAATGAGATTTTTTTTGATCTTTTAAAAGTTCATTTTGATTATTTGCGATTTTTTGATTTTGATTTTTTTCATGATTTTCTTTAATTTTTTGCAATTCTTTTGTTTTTTTCTTTTCGTGTGAATGTTTATGGGAATGTTTCTTATCTTTTTTATTATTCTTTTTATTTTTATTCTTTTTATTTGAAAGATCTAAATTTTTCTTTTTTCTTTTTTTCTTTTTGGAAGATTTATTATTTTTATGATTTTTTTCTTCCATTCCAAGAGCTTTTTTCAAGAAGGCCAATTTAACAGGATTATTCAAGATCTCATGGATTTGTTCCTGTTCTTTTTGTCTTATATAAAAAAGAGGATCGTCTCTAATTTTTGATTGAGTATCGAGAACTGTGTTTGTTTCTTTAGAATCCCAGAGAGCTCCTGGTAACTGTTTTTTACGCACTGACTCAATGTTTGTGAGTTCTTTCTTTCCTTGGTATTCTTTTCCTAATAGATATGCTTCTCGAAGTTGTTCTTCTGTTTGTTCTGTTGTTGATGTATTTGTCATTGGAATTTGATAAAGAAATTCAACTCTTTCTTGTTTTTCTCTAATTTTAATTATAAATATAAATATAAATATTTTAATTTGAATTTGAAATTGAATATAAATATAAATATAAATATAAATCTAAATATAAATCTAAATATAAATATAAATCTAAATCTAAATATAAATATAAATATAAATATAAATATAAATATAAATATAAATATAAATATAAATATAAATATAAATATAAATATAAATATAAATATAAATATAAATATAAATATAAATATAAATATAATTATAAATATAAATATAAATATAAATATAAATATAATTATAAATATAAATATAAATATAAATATAAATATTTTAAATTGAATTTGAAATTGAATATGAAATATGAATATAAATATAAAATATAAAAATATATAAATATAATAAATAAAATATAATAAATATAAATATAAAATATAAATAATATAAATATAAATATAAATATAAATATAAATATAAATATAAATATAAATATAAATATATAAATATAAATATAAATATAAATATAAATATAAATATAAATATAAATATAAAAATAAATCTAAAATAAATATAAATATAAAATATTTAAACATAAATAAATATAAATAAAATATAAATATAAAAAAATAAAATAAAATATAAATATAAATATAAAATATAAATATAAAATATAAATATAATTATAAATATAAAATATAAAATATAAATATAAATATAAATATAAATATAAAATAAACATAAACATAAACATAAAAATAAAAATAAAATATAAAATAAAAATTATAAATATAAATATAAATATAAATATAAATATAAATATAAATATAAATTTAAATATAAATATAAATATAAATATAAATATAAATATAAATATAAATATAAATATAAATATAAATATAAATATAAATATAAATATAAATATAAATATAAATATAAATATAAATATAAATATAAATATAAATATAAACATAAACATAAATATAATTATAAATATAAATATAAATATAAATATAAAATATAAATATAAAAATAAAATATAAATAAAAATATAAAATAAAAATATAAATATAAAAATATAAACATATAAATATAAATAAAATATAAACATAAAATATAAACATAAATATAAATATAAAACATAAATATAAATATAAATTATAAATATAAATATAAATTATAAATATAAATATAAATATAAATATAAATATAAATAAATATAAATATAAATATAAAATATAAATATAAATATAAAATAAATATAAAATATAAAAATAAAATATAATATAAATATAAATATAATTATAAATATAAATAAACATAAATATAAATATAAATATAAATATAAATATAAATATTTTAATTTGAATTTGAAATTGAATATAATTATAAATATAAAATATAAATATAAAATATAAATATAATTATAAATATAAATATAAATATAAATATAAATATAAATATAAATATAAATATAAATATAAATATAAATAATTATAAATATAAATATAAATATAAATATAAATATAAATATAAATATAAATATAAATATAAATATAATTATAAAATATAAATATAAATATAAATATAAATATAAATATAAATATAAACATAAAATATAAAATATAAAATATATATAAAATATAAAATATAAACATAAAAACATAAAATATAAATAAAAAAAAATATAAAATATAAATATAAATATAAATATAAATATAAACATAAATATAAATATAATTATAAATATAAATATAATTATAAATATAAATATAAATATAAATATAAATATAAATATAAATATAAATATAAATATAAATATAAATATAAATATAAATATAAATATAAATATAAATATAAATATAAATATAAATATAAATATAAATATAAATATAAATATAAATATAAAATAAAAATAAAATATAAATTATAAAATAAAAAATATAAACATAAAATAAAATATAAAATATAAACATAAAATAAATATAAATATAATTATAAATATAAATATAAATATAATTATAAATAAAATTATAAATAAATATAAATATAAATTATAAATATAAATATAAATATAAAATAAAATATAAATTATAAATATAAATATAAAATAAATATAAATATAAAATATAAATATAAATATAAATATAAATATAAATATAAATATAAATATAAATATAAATATAAATAAATATAAATATAAATATAAATATAAATATAAATATAAATATAAATATAAATATAAATATAAATATAAATATAAATATAAATATAAATATAAATATAAATATAATTATAAATATAAATATAAATATAAATATAAATATAAATATAAATATAAATATAAATATAAATATAAATATAAATATAAATATAATTATAAATATAAATATAAATATAATTATAAATATAAATATAAATATAATTATAAATATAAATATAAATATAAATATAAATATAAATATAAATATAAATATAAATATAAATATAAATATCAATTTTTAATTCATTTTAAATCTTCTTCAATTTTTTACTTACGGGTTTATTTGTTTTAATTTTGATAATGATTCTAATTCTGATTCATCGTGTAATCTTTTTTGTATTTCTTTTATTCTTTTTTGTTCTTCTTCATGTCTTTTCTCTGCTTCTAATCTTTTTATTTGATTTGCTTGTGTTTTGACATGCCAAGATTTTTGTGAAAGAAATGATAAAGCCATTAAAAAATGAAAAATGAAAAATGAAAAATGAAAAATGAAAAATGAAAAATGAAAAATAAAAATGAAAAATGAAAAATGAAAAATAAAAAATGAAAAATGAAATAATAAAAATACATCATTTTTTAAAAAATAAAAAAAAAATTTATTAAAACAAAATTTGGATCTTATTTAAAAAAGAAAAAGTGGAACAAAAAAAAAATAACAACATTATTTAATTCATTTCAATTTTAGTTGAATTAATTGAGGAAAAAATTTCAATTTCATTTTCATTTTCATAATTAATTTTTTCATTTTCAAGAATCTTTTCTTTAATTGGATGATTTTTAATTTTAATTGAATCAAAATGATGAGAATTTGATCGACTAATATTTCTTTTGATTTTCTTTAATTTTTTAAGTTTATTTTTAACATGATGTTGAAGAATTTTATTTTTAGGAATTTTTGATGGAATGATTCCTTGAATTTCAACAATTCTTTCAGAATTTAATTTATTTTTTTCAGTCCAATCTTTTAAAGTTTTAACAATTAATTTTTTTCCTCTTTCAAGAGCAATTTGAAGTGGAGTTTGTCCATTAAAATTTGCTAGTTCACAATTTGCATTTGCTTGAATTAATTCTTGAAGATTTTTAACATTTCCTCTAATAATAGCTTTATGCATTGGAGTCCAACCCTTTAAAAGAAGAAAGGAAATTAGAATTAGGGAAAAAAATTTTTTTTTTTTTGGAATTTTTTTTTGAGATTTTTTTTTACTGTTTTATCTTGATGATTTGGATCTGCTTTTTGAGAAAGTAAAAAATTAATATATCCTGAAGAAACATTATTAGAAATTGCAATATGAAGTGGAGTATTTAACTTTTAGTTTTTTTTTTTGATAAAATAAAATGGAAAATATTTTAATTCATTTGAAAAAAATTGTTTCTTTCATAAATTTAATCAATTTTTTTACATCAATATCACAAGAATTTATCTCAGCTCCTTCATTTAATAAAATTTTTGCTTTCTGAATATCTCCAATCTGTGAACAATAATGAAGTGGAGTCCATCCCTTTTTTTGATTTTTTTTATAAATAATAATTTGAATTAACAAAAAAAAAAGTGGAACAAATTTTTTTTGTTAAATTTACAAGATAATCTTTCTCATTTACATCAGTTCCTCTAAGAATTAAATATTTAACAGTTTTAAAAGAAGAATTAGAAGATGCACAATGAATTGGTTTCCATCCCTTATTTTTGAAAAAGGATAAGTAATTTTGGATTTGAATTTGTTTTTTTTTCAATTTTTTTTTAATATTTACAGTTCTTGTTTCACAATTAAAATCAGCTCCATTATCAATTAAATTTTTTAGTATATGTAAACTACATTTTTTTCTATTGCATAAATCATGAATTGGTGCAATTCCCTTTTTAATTTTTAATTTTGATTTTAATTTTAATTTTAATTTTAATTTTAATTTTAATTTTAATTTTTGATTTTGATTTTGATTTTGATTTTAATTTTTAATTTTAATTTTGATTTTAATTTTGATTTTAATTTTGATTTTAATTTTGATTTTGATTTTGATTTTAATTTTAATTTTGATTTTTGATTTTAATTTTGATTTGATTTTGATTTTAATTTTAATTTTGATTTTGATTTTAATTTTTGGATTGAAAAATTTACAAACTAATGAAAAAATCTTTTAGTTTTTCTTCTTTTTTAATTCTTTCAATTTTTATTAATTTTACATTATTTTTAATATATGTTTTTGCTCCAGAAGAAATTAAAGATTGAGAAATAGAAAATTTTCCTAATCTACAACTTAAATGAAGAGCTGTATCTCCCTAATTAATTAATTATTTTTTTTTGATTAAATTATTAATTAAATTTTTGATTAAATTATTTATTAAATTTTTAATTAAATTATTAATTAAATTATTGATTAAATTATTGATTAAATTTTTAATTAAATTATTGATTAAATTATTAATTAAATTATTGATTAAATTATTTAATTAAATTATTGATTAAATTATTGATTAATTATTTAATTAAATTATTGATTAAATTATTGATTAAATTATTAATTAAATTATTGATTAAATTATTAATTAAATTATTGATTAAATTATTGATTAAATTTTTAATTAAATTATTTATTAAATTATTGATTAAATTATTGATTAAATTATTAATTAAATTATTTATTAAATTATTGATTAAATTATTTAATTAAATTATTAATTAAATTATTGATTAAATTATTGATTAAATTATTGATTAAATTATTGATTAAATTATTAATTAAATTATTAATTAAATTATTGATTAAATTATTTATTAAATTATTGATTAAATTATTAATTAAATTTTTGATTAAATTTTTGATTAAATTTTGATTAAATTTTTGATTAAATTATTAATTAAATTATTTATTAAATTATTAATTAAATTATTAATTAAATTATTTATTAAAATATTAATTAAATTATTAATTAAATTATTAATTAAATTATTGATTAAATTATTGATTAAATTATTTATTAAATTATTTATTAAATTATTTATTAAATTATTTATTAAATTATTAATTAAATTATTGATTAAATTATTAATTAAATTATTTATTAAATTATTAATTAAATTATTTATTAAATTATTAATTAAATTTTTGATTAAATTATTGATTAAATTATTTATTAAATTTTTAATTACAGCTGGTCCTGTTAAATTAATATCAATCTCATTTGAAATTAACTCTTCAACCATTTGTAAATTTCCAAATAAAGTTGCAATATGTAATAATCCAATTCCCTTTTAAAAAAAAAATAATCAAAAACAAAAAACAAACAAAAGATTTGAAAAATTATTTCCATTTTTTTTGTTGATCAGAAAAGAAAAGAAAAAGAAAAAGAAAATATTTTAAAAATTTACTTTCTATTTAAATTTATAAAAACAAAAACAAAATCAATAAGTTTTATTTGCTATTTTTATTTTTTTGTTTTGTTTTGTTGATGAGAAATATTTTTACTTCATTTTTTTGATTTAAATTAATTTTTGATTTGTTGGATTTGAGTAATTTTTGAAGTTTTGAGATGTCTCCATTTTCAACAATTTTAAAAATATTTTGATTTCCCATTATTTTTGAAATGTAAATTAAAAAAAAAATAAAGGTTAATTTGAAGTAATAAATTATTTTAAAAAACACAAAAAGAATAAAAAAATATGAAAAGAAAAATGAAAACAAAAAGATCTAAAAAATAAATAAAAAAGATCAAAAATAAATAAAAATTAAATTGTATTTGTTTTTAAAAAAATGTAACTTGTCTGATTTTTTTCTAATTTGGAAATTAAAATTAAAATGGAAATTAAAATAAAATGGAGATTTTGTTTAAAGAATTTTTTACATGTCTGCTTTTTTGCTTTTTGCTTTTAATTTATTTAATTTGTCGCGTCATTATTGACAATGAAAATTAATTAAAAAAATTAAAATTAAAATTAAAATTAGAAAATGGAAAATGGAAAATGGATTGTTTTGTTTAAAAATATAAGAAAATAATCAATTTTGATTTTTAATTTCCAAGAAATTGAATCAAACTCAACTTCAAAAAAAAGTTGAAGAAAAAAAGAAAGAAAAAAAGGAGAACAAAAAAAAAAGAAAAACAAACAAAATAAAAAAGGAACTAAAAAGAAAAAAAGAAAGAAAATAAAACAATGAGTTGAATAAAAAAAAAGTTGAATAAAAAAAAAGTTGAATAAAAAAAAAGTGGAACGGAAAAAAAGACTAGGAATTATTTGTCAAGTTCTTCAACTGTCTTGAGACTCAAAGCCTTAAGGACTCTGAGTACACTAATACGCTTAATTTTGGGACGTAAAGATATATGAGGAATTTGGGTTTGGTTATCAACTTTTGGAGATTGAGAAGGATCAACATCATCAGAATGGTCGAAATTAACAGGATTTTGTTCAACTAAATAATCCCCCAAATTTTCATTATCAGAACTGACTTTTCCTCCTGAAGAGATAATAATAGAACTCCAAAATGTGGACCAATCTAGATCGCCGATAAAAGAAAAAGAAAGAGAATCAAAAAGAGAGTTTGGTGTTTCAAGTGTTGAGAGAGTCGAAAGTGTTTCTGAAACAAGAAACTTGGAATAATCAGAAATTGCTTTGCTTTTGATGCAATCAAATATCCAACCAACATTCACAACAGGAGCTTGTTTTGCCAGTTCTGCTAATTGAATTTTTTCCAGTCTGTGTGCGTTTTCAAGTGTGATATTTGTTATTATGTAAACGTTGTCAGCATTGCGTTCATCTAGGGAATCAAGAACAATTCCGCCATGAACAGACAAAAGTTGCTGCAACGTTTGGATCAGATTCTTTTCAAGTCCGGATTGGCAGCCAGTGTAGATTTTCAGATGAAAACGAAGTCCCAGAAAGATTTGCTTTACTCTTGTGCTTTTCTTTTTTTTTTTCTTCGTTTTTTTGCGCAGTTTCTTCTTTTTCGACTTGAAGTTCTTGTCTTCCATCTTTGCGTTTTGATCAGAATAAGGAGAAGGCGAAATTCGTTTTTTTGAATTGTTTTTTTGAGGGGATACTTTTTCATTAATTTTTTTAGGGGATACTTTTTTATTCAATTTTTCGTTTTCTTTCTGATTTTTTTGTTGATTTGATCTCTGAAGTGATCTGCGGTTGTCAATGCCAAAGTCAGTGTCATTGAGAGAACTGTTATAAGTTGAACGTTTCAAATCCTTTGCTGATGATTTGCAATCTGAGCATACCCATTCACCTACGATATTTGGATTGCTAAAGTTTGATGAATGAAACCACTTGGGAGATTCTGTTGTCAAGCAAATCGAGCAACGAAATTCGGATTGATTATCATGTTGATTGTGAATTTTTGTGAGTTTCTGTGACTTTGATAGCTCCTCGGAAGGATTGGTTGTTAATGTCACTTCGCATTGAGCATCATTGTGTGTGAAATTGATAGGGGAAGTGCTAATGTCATCTCCATTATCAAGAGCAGGAATGTTTGAAGTGTGAGAAAGAAAGTGATGATAACCGAGATTTGAAAGTGTGGTTAAATTAGGAAGACAAGGACATTGAGACCTTTCACAAGAATTTGCATTGACATTTATAGTTCCATCAGAAATATAATCAGCATTGATAAGCAATTTTTCAATAGGAGAAAGCAAGAAATTTGCATTTGCATTTGAATTTGCATTTGAATTTGAATTTGCATTTAATTTTGAATTTGCATTTGAATTTGCATTTGAATTTGCTTTTGAATTTGCTTTTAATTTTGAATTTGCATTTGTTTTGGCATTGACAGTGGCAGTGGCATTCCTATTCAATTTTGTATTCATTTTCCTATTCAATTTTGTATTCATTTTTTGTTCAAATTGTTCTGTGTTGGATTTTTTTTTTTCGGTTGTGTCTTTTTTATCAATAAATAAATCAATTGCTTCAAGAAAACTTGGATCAAGACTATTCATTTAATTTGTATAAGAAAAAAAAACTTATAAGAAATTGATGATGAAACAAATTAAAAAAAAAAAAGTTTGTTGAAAGGATTTTTTTTGTTTTTGTTGTTTTTTTTAGGAATGTAAAGCTTTGATCGCTAAATAAAAAATTAATAAGAAAAAAAAAAATTTAAAAAAAAGAAAAACAATAAAAAAGAAAATAAAAGAAGAAGAAAAGAAAAAAAATAAATGAAATTGAAAAATAATTTATTTAAATTTAAAAAAAAAAATTTTTTTTTCTTTCTTTTGTTTTTAAATAAAAAATTAAAATAAAAAAATTAAATTAAAAATAATAATTAAATTAAAATTGTTTTTTATTTAATTGTGATCATTATTAAAAAACGGAATATGAATATAAAATAAAAATAATTTAAAATAAAAATAAAATAATAAAAGGAAAAAAAGAATAATTAATTTATTTTATTATTTTTAATTTATTTTCTTTTATTTTTTTGGGGTCTTTTTAATTAAATTTTTAATTAAATTTTTAAATTAAAATTTTTTAATTAAATTTTTTATTTATTTAAAAAAGAGTTTTATTTATTGATAATTATATAATCTAATTTAAAAAGATCATTTTAAAAATTAAAAAAAAAAGAAATTTTTATTTTAATTTTTTTTTTAATAATTTATTTTGCATTTTTATTTAATTTTTTATACGTATGAGTTTATTAAATTCTTTTATAATTCCTTATTTTCTTTTCAAATCCAAAATATTTTCCATTGATCAAATTTTTTTATTTTTTTTATTTTTTTATTTTATTTAAAAGGAGAAAATTTCCTTTTTTTATTTTTTTCTCCTTTTTTAATTAATAAAAAAAAAAAAGTGGATTTTATATTTTTGAATTAAAAATTTTTAATTTAATTAATTTAATTCAAAAGAATTGTTTAAAAAGTTAAATCAAATAATAAAAAATTCAAATTAACATTTCATCAAATTTTTTTATTTGATCAAATTTTGAAATTAAAATTAAAATTGAAATTAAAAATAAGAATTAAAATTAAATTAAAATTGAAATTGAAATAGAAATTGAAATTAAAATTAAAATTAAAATTGAAATTGAAATTGAAATTGAAATTGAAATAGGAATTAAAATAAAAATTGAAAAAATTAAAAAAAATTGAAATTGAAATTGAAATTGAATAGAATTGAAATTAAAATTAAAAATTAAAATTGAAATTGAAATTGAAATTGAAATTGAAATTGAAATTAAAATTGAAATTGGAATTGAAATTGAAATTAAAATTGAAATTGAAATTGAAATAGGAATTAAAATTAAAATTGAAATTGGAATTAATAGGAATTGAAATTAAAATTAAAATAGGAATTGAAATTGAAATTAAAATAAATTGAAATTAAAATTGAAATTAAAATTAAAATTGAAATAGAAATTGAAATTGGAATTTAAATAAATTAAAATTGAAATTAAAATTAAAATTGAAATTCTGAAATAGGAATTAAAATTGAAATTGAAATTGAAATTGAAATTGAAATTGAAATAGGAATTAAAATTGAAATTGAAAATTGGAATTGAAATAGGAATTGAAATTAAAATAGAATTAAAATTGAAATTAAAATAGAATTGAAATTAAAAATTTTGATTTAAAATAGAGTTGAATAAAATTTTGATTTAATAAATTAATTTAATAAATTAAGCATTTTCCTTTTTTATTTTGGTTTTGGTTTTGATTTTGATTTTGATTTTGATTTTGATTTTGGTTTTGATTTTGATTTTGATTTTGATTTTGAATTTGATTTTGGTTTTGATTTTGATTTTGATTTTGATTTTGATTATTAAATTTGCTAATTAATAAATCCAAATAAATTTGGATTTGTTTGATTTAATTGAAAATAATCAATTCCTTTTTTAAATTCATTAATGATTTCTTTTGTAATTTGAATTCCATCTTTAATTTGATTTGAATAAATCCAATATTCAAATATTTGAAATGATTTATTACTTAATTCACTATAATCTTTAACTTTATTAGATTTATCATTTGTTACAGATAAAAACATTCCTCGATATAATTCACTTCTCATTATTAATATTAATTTTGGAAATTTATATTCTTTTTCTTTTCTTTCAATTATAAAATCATTTTCATTTTCATTTTCATTTAAATAAATTCTTTTAATTGTTTCTTCAATTTTTTCATTTGAATTTATAATTTCTTTAATTTCAGAATATAATTTTGAATTTATTTTGGAATTATTTGAATAAATCATTTCAAATATTTGATTTGATTCTTTAATTGGTTTCTTTGAAATAATTTCTTGAAGTTTTTCAATTTGATTTTCATTTTGATTTAATCTATATTTCAATATTAATTTATGAGCTTTGATTATTTCTCCATTTTTGGTTTTAAATGAAATATCACAAAATTCTTTTCTTTCAAATAATTTTATCAAATCTTCTTCAAGATTAGAAAAAGAAGGAGGAGAATAATAAATAAATGATTTTTCATTTCTACAAAGAATATGATAATTGAAAATATCTTTATTAAATCTTAATTCAGGAAGTTCAATTTGAATTGGAATTGGTTGAGATTGATTTCTATCTTTATTTCCTAATTGACCAAAATCATTAATTCCAAATCCAATCAATTTTGATTTGTAAGTTAAAATCAAAGTATGGAAATTACCAACAGAAAAATCGAGAATACCATCATCATTTTCAAATAAAGGTGATTTGATTTCAGTAAATTCATAAGTATCTTCATCTTTTCCAAGTCCATTACATTGATAATCTCCACATGAATAAAGTTTTCTTTTTGGATTTTCATTTTCATTTTCAATCAACATTATTGAAAAAGAATATCCAGATTGGATATCAATTATTTTGCCTTTTGGAATATTTTGGATTTTGGTTAGTTTATTGATTTTGATTTCTTTTTTTCTTGATTCTCCTAATCCAAGTTTGGAATTATAATTGATTCCGCATCCAAATAATTCTTGATTTGAATTTAAAAGAAAAATATGAATTGAAGAACTTCCTGAAAATATTTTAGAAACATTTTTCATTATTAAAATTGGTTTTGTTTCTTTAAATGTTTCATAATCTAAACCAAGTTGACCATATTGATTTGAACCAATTCCATAAGCATTTTGATTTGAAGTTAATAAGTAAATTGAATTTTTTCCAGAAACAATATCTTCAATTATTCTATCATTTTTATCTTCAATTAATGATGAAATATTGATAAATTCATTTGGATTAATATCTTCTCCTTTTGCAAATACATTTCCTTCTATTGTTAAAATAGCTACATTATTACTACCAGGAGATACTTTTTGAATATTTTCAATTTGAATTTTAATTGTTTGTATATTTTTATTTAAATCTAAACATTTCAAGTATTGTATTAATTTCCCATTTTTAAAAAGGAAAAATGTTCCAGAATAACCTGAAAAAATTTGTTTAATTTGTTTTTCATTTTCATTTTCATTTTCATTTTCAAATTTAAATTGAATTGGTTTTGTTATTATATCTGGTTCATTTTTGATAAGTTTTGGATATAGATTTCTACCAAAAAATATAATTTCATTCATTTTTGAAAAGAAAAAAAAAATGAAAAAAATGAATTTTTGAATTTTTTGAATTTAATTTTAATTTTAATTTTAATTTTAATTATTTTAATTTTAATTTTAATTTTAATTTTAATTTTAATTTTAATTTTAATTTTGGATTATAATTTGATTTTGATTTTGATTTGAGTAATAAATTAATTTAATAAATTAAGCATTTTCCTTTTTGATTTTGATTTTGATTTTGATTTTAATTTTGATTTTGAATTTAATTTTAATTTTAATTTTATTTTTAATTTTGATTATTAAATTTGTTAATTAATAAATCAAATAAATTTGGATTTGTTTGATTTAATTGAAAATAATCAATTCCTGTTTCTAATTCATCAATGATTTCTTGAGTAATTTGAATTTCATCTTTAATTTGATTTGAATAAATCCAATATTCAAATATTTGAAATGATTTATTACTTAATTCACTATAATCTGTAACTTTATTTGATTTATCTTCAGTTACAGATAAAAACATTCCTCGATATAATTCACTTCTCATTATTAATATTAATTTAGGAAATTTATATTGTTTTTCTTTTCTTTCAATTATAAAATCTTTTTCATTTTCATTTTCATTTAAATAAATTCTTTTCATTGTTTCTTCAATTTTTTCATTAGAATTTATAATTTCTTTAATTTCAAAATATAATTTTGGATTTAATATTCTGTTTGAATAAATCATTTCAAATATTTGATTTGATTCTTTAATTGATTTATTTGAAATAATTTCTTTAAGTTTTTCAATTTGATTTTGAATTTCATTTAATCTATATTTCAATATTAATTTATGAGCTTCAACTATTTCTCCATTTTTGGTTTTAAATGAAATATCGCAAAATTCTTTTCTTCTAAATAATTTTATCAAATCTTCTTCAAGATTGGAAAAAAGAGAAAGAAAAGGAGAATAATAAATAAATGATTTTTCATTTCTACAAAGAATATGATAATTGAAAATATTTTCATTAAATCTTAATTTAGGAAGTTCAATTTGAATCGGGATTCGTTGATTATTTGTATTTCCATTTCCTAATTCACCATAATAATTATCTCCAAATCCAATTAATTTTGAATTGGTTGTTAAAATCAAAGTATGAGCATTTCCAACAGAAAAATCAAGAATATTATCATTTTCAAATAAAGATGATTTGATTTCAGTAAATTCATAAGTATTTTGATCTTTGCCAAATCCATTATATTCATAAACACCACATGAATAAAGTTTTCTTTTTGGATTTTCATTTTCATCTTCAATCAACATTACTGAAAAAGAATATCCAGATTGGATATCAATTATTTTGCCTTTTGGAATATTTTGGATTTTGGTTAATTTTTTGATGTATTCTTCTTTTTTTGATTTCCCTAATCCAAGTTTGGAATTATAATTGATTCCGCATCCAAATAATTCTTGATTTGAATTTAAAAGAAAAACAGAATATGAAGAACTTCCTGAAAATATTTTAGAAACATTTTTCATCATTAAAATAGGTTTTTGTGTTTTTTCAAGTGTCTCAGAATCTAAACCAAGTTGACCATATTGATTTGAACCAATTCCATAAGCATTTTGATTTGAAGTTAATAAGTAAATTGAGTTCATTGTGCAAATAACATCTTGAATTATTCTATCATTTGTATCTTCAATTAATGATGAAATATTGATAAATTCATTTGAATTATATGGATTAATATCTATCCCTTTTGCAAATACATTTCCTTCTATTGTTAAAATAGCTACATTATTATCACCAGGAAATACTTTTTGAATATTTTCAATTTCAATTTTAATTGTTTGTATATTTTTATTTGAATCTAAATATTTCAAGTATTGTATTAATTTCCCATTTTTAAAAAGGAAAAATGTTCCAGAATAACCTGAAAAAATTTGTTTAATTTGTTTTTCATTTTCATTTTCATTTTCATTTTCAAATTTAAATTGAATTGGTTTTGTTATTATATCTGGTTCATTTTTGATAAGTTTTGGATATAGATTTCTACCAAAAAATATAATTTCATTCATTTTTGAAAAGAAAAAAAATGAAAAAATGATTTTTGAAATTTTAATTTTAATTTTAATTTTAATTTTAATTTTGATTTTGAATTTTAATTTTGGTTTGAGTAATAAATTAATTTAATAAATTAAGCATTTTCCTTTTTGATTTTGATTTTGATTTTGATTTTGATTTTGATTTTGATTTTGATTTTGATTTTGATTTTGATTTTGATTTTAATTTTAATTTTAATTTTATTTTTAATTTTGATTATTAAATTTGTTAATTAATAAATCAAATAAATTTGGATTTGTTTGATTTAATTGAAAATAATCAATTCCAGTTTCTAATTCATCAATGATTTCCTGAGTAATTTGAATTTCATCTTTAATTTGATTTGAATAAATCCAATATTCAAATATTTGAAATGATTTATTACTTAATTCACTATAATCTCTAACTTTATTAGAAGTATCATTAGTTACAGATAAAAACATTCCTCGATATAATTCACTTCTCATTATTAATATTAATTTTGGAAATTTATATTGTTTTTCTTTTCTTTCAATTATAAAATCTTTTTCATTTTCATTTTCATTTAAATAAATTCTTTTCATTGCTTCTTCAATTTTTTCATTTAAATTTATAATTTCTTTAATTTCAGAATATAATTTTGGATTTATTATTCTGTTTGAATAAATCATTTCAAATATTTGATTTGATTCTTTAATTGATTTTTTTGAAATAATTTCTTTAAGTTTTTCAATTTCATTTTGATTTTGATTTAATCTATATTTCAATATTAATTTATGAGCTTCAATTATTTCTCCATTTTTGGTTTTAAATGAAATATCACAAAATTCTTTTCTTCCAAATAATTTTATCAAATCTTCTTCAAGATTGGAAAAAGGAGAAAGAAAAGGAGAATAATAAAGAAATGATTTTTCATTTCTACAAAGAATATGATAATTGGAAATATTTTCATTAAATCTTAATTTAGGAAGTTCAATTTGAATTGGAATTCGCTGATTATTTGTATTTCCATTTCCTAATTCACCATAATAATTATTTCCAAATCCTATCAATTTTGAATTGGTTGTTAAAATCAAAGTATGAGCATTTCCAACAGAAAAATCAAGAATATTATCATTTTCATTTTCAAATAAAGATGATTTGATTTCAGTAAATTCATAAGTATTTTGATCTTTGCCAAATCCATTATATTCATAAACACCACATGAATAAAGTTTTCTTTTTGGATTTTCATTTTCATTTTCATTTTCAATCAACATTACTGAAAAAGAATATCCAGATTGGATATCAATTATTTTGCCTTTTGGAATATTTTGGATTTTGGTTAATTTTTTGATGTATTCTTCTTTTTTTGATTTCCCTAATCCAAGTTTGGAATTATAATTGATTCCGCATCCAAATAATTCTTGATTTGAATTTAAAAGAAAAACAGAATATGAAGAACTTCCTGAAAATATTTTAGAAACATTTTTCATCATTAAAATTGGCTTTTGTGTTTTTTCAAGTGTCTCAGAATCTAAACCAAGTTGACCATATTGATTTGAACCAATTCCATAAACATTTTGATTTGAAGTTAATAAGTAAATTGAGTTCATTGTGCAAATAACATCTTGAATTACTCTATCATTTGTATCTTCAATTAATGATGAAATATTGATAAATTTATTTGGATTTTTTGGATTAATATCTATCCCTTTTGCAAATACATTTCCTTCTATTGTTAAAATAGCTACATTATTATCACCAGGAAATACTTTTTGAATATTTTCAATTTCAATTTTAATTGTTTGTATATTTTTATTTGAATCTAAATATTTCAAGTATTGTATTAATTTCCCATTTTTAAAAAGGAAAAATGTTCCAGAATAACCTGAAAAAATTTGTTTAATTTGTTTTTCATTTTCATTTTCATTTTCATTTTCATTTTCAAATTTAAATTGAATTGGTTTTGTTATTATATCTGGTTCATTTTTGATAAGTTTTGGATATAGATTTCTACCAAAAAATATAACTTCATTCATTTTTGAAAAGAAAAAAAAATGAAAAAATGAATTTTTGAATTTAATTTTAATTTTAATTTTAATTTTGATTTTGATTTTGATTTTTAAATTTGTTAATTAATAAATCAAATAAATTTGGATTTGTTTGATTTAATTGAAAATAATCAATTCCTATTTCTAATTCATTAATGATTTCCTGAGTAATTTGAATATCATCTTTAATTTGATTTGAATAAATCCAATATTCAAATATTTGAAATGATTTATTACTTAATTCACTATAATCTCTAACTTTGTTAGATTTATCATTTGTTACAGATAAAAACATTCCTCGATATAATTCACTTCTCATTATTAATATTAATTTTGGAAATTTATATTGTTTTTCTTTTCTTTCAATAATAAAATCTTTTTCATTTTCATTTTCATTTAAATAAATTCTTTTCATTGTTTCTTCAATTTTTTCATTTGAATTTATAATTTCTTTAATTTCATAATATAATTTTGGATTTAATATTCTGTTTGAATAAATCATTTCAAATATTTGATTTGATTCTTTAATTGATTTCTTTGAAATAATTTCTTGAAGTTTATCAATTTGATTTTCTTGATTTTGATTTAATCTATATTTCAATATTAATTTATGAGCTTCAACTATTTCTCCATTTTCGGTTTTAAATGAAATATCACAAAATTCTTTTCTTCCAAATAATTTTATCAAATCTTCTTCAAGATTGGAAAAAGGAGAAAGAAAAGGAGAATAATAAAGAAATGATTTTCGATATCCACAAGAAATATGATAATTAGAAATTTCTTCATTAAATCTTAATTTAGGAAGTTTAATTTGAATTGGAATTCTTTGATTTTTTATATTTCCAGTTCCTAATTGACCATATAAATTATTTCCGAATCCAATAACTTTCCCTTTGGATGTTAAAATCAAATTATGTTCATCTCCAACAGAAAAATCAAGAATATTTTCATCATTTTCAAATAAAGATGATTTGATTTCAGTAAATTCATAAGTATCTTTATTTTTGCCAAATCCATTATATTTCCAATTTCCACATGAATAAAGTTTTCTTTTTGGATTTTTATTTTCATCTTCATTTTCAACCAACATTATTGAATGAAAACTTCCACATTGAATATCAATTATTTTACCTTTTGGAATATTTTGGATTTTGGTTAATTTTTGTATTCTTATTGTTTTTCTTAATTCTCCTAATCCAAGTTGGCTATATTGATTATATCCGCATCCAAATAATTCTTGATTTGAATTTAAAAGAAAGACACCTTCAGAAGAATTTCCTGAAAATATTTTAGAAACATTTTTCATCATTAAAATTGGTTTTTCTGTTTTTTTAAGTGTTTTAGAATCAAAACCAAGTTGACCATATTGATTTGAACCAATTCCATAAGCATTTTGATTTGAAGTTAATAAGTAAATTGAACTCCATCCAGAAACAATATCTTGAATTATTCTATCATTTGTATCTTCAATTAATGATGAAATATTGATAAATTTATTTGGATTATATGGATTAATATCTATCCCTTTTGCAAATACATTTCCTTCTATTGTTAAAATAGCTTCATTTTCAAGACCAACAGTTACTTTTTGAATATTTTCAATTTGGATTTTTTCAGGATTTTCATTTAAATATTCTATTGCTTTTCCGTTTTCAAAAAGGAAAATTGTTGAAAAATAACCCGATGAAATTTGTTTAATTTGTTTTTCATTTTCATTTTCATTTTCATTTTCATTTTCATTTTCATTTTCAAATTTAAATTGAATTGGTTTTATTATTTTAATTGGTTTATTTTTGAAAAGTTTTGGATATAGATTTCTACCAAAAAATAAAATTTCATTCATTTTAGAAAAAGAAAAAAAATGAAAAAATAAAATTTCATTTTTCATTTTTCATTTTTCATTTTTCATTTTTTCGATTTTCATTTTTTTTTTTTCTTTATTAAAAATGGTTAGAGTTTTTACAATTTCAAGAGGTTATACAGTTTATATGGGAAAAGACAAATTTGAAAATGAATTATTGTAAGAATTTTGCAATTTTTTTTTAAAATAAAAAACAATTGAAAAATTAAAAAATAAAAATGAAGCATAGAATAAAATATGCTTTACCAGAAGATATTTGGTTTCATGTTGAAAATTTAAGTAGTGCTCATGTTTATTTAAGATTAAAACCAGAAGATAATTTTAAAAATATAGCTTTAGATTTATTGAAAGGTTGAAATCCAATAATTTTTAATTTTAATATTAAAAATGAATTTTAATTTTAATTTTAATTTTAATTTTAATTTTAATTTTAATTTTCAAAATGAATTTTAATTTTAAATATAATTTTAATTTTGATTTTAATTTTAATTTTGATTTTAATTTTAATTTTAATTTTAATTTTAATTTTAATTTTAATTTTGATTTTAATTTTAATTTTAATTTTTAATTTTAATTTTAATTTTAATTTTCAAAATGAATTTTAATTGAAAAATAGATTGTGTTCAACTTGTAAAATATAACTCAATTAAAGGTAAATCAATTAAATTCAATTTTATAAATATTTTTTATATTTTTTATAATTTTTATAATTTTTATAAAAAAAAGGTTCAAAACAACAAAAAGTATCAATTATTTATACACCTGCATCAAACCTTCTCAAGAAAAAAGGAATGCAAGCAGGAGAAGTTGCTTATAAAAATTATAATTTACAAAAAAGAATAAAGAATGTTCAAAAAGATTCAGAAATTCTTCGAAGAATCAAAAAAACAGAAACAGAAATGAGTGTTGATGTTCTTAAAAAAGAAAAGGAATCAAAAGCTCAAGAAATCAAAACAGAAGCTAAATTAAAAGAATTAAAAGCTCAAAAAGAAAAAGAAGAAGAAGAAAAAAGAAAAAATGAAGAAAAAGAAAAAAAAGAAAAATATGAAAAAGAAATGGAAAAATATAAAGTTTCTAATCAAGAAATGGATATGACTTTTGAAGAATTTGAAGATGATTTTATGTGAAGAAACAAAACAAAATAAAAATTGAGCTATTCTCTTTTTATTTCAAAAAATGGAAAGAAAAAAAAGAGAAAGCAAAAAAAAAGTGGAACAAAAAAAAAAGCAAAAAATTTTTTCGTTTTTTTTTTTTTTGAAAAAAGAAATGAACCAATTTCAATTCCAATTTCAATTCCAATTCCAATTTTGTTGAATTTTGTTATTACTTGGAGTGTATTTGAAATCAGAAGTAATTGCCATATACTTATCATAGAAGTAGAAATGAGGTTCAACAAGTTGAGCTCCATCAACAACAGGAAGAGGATAACCCTTTTGGAAAAGTTCATTCAAAAGAGGAACCAAAACGTTTTGGGTCATCAAGTCCAAAATTTGATCCAAAGAATCAAGAGAAAACTGTCCGATAGTTGAAGCATTAAGAGTCATTTTTGTTGTTAAATTATTAAAATTGCCATAAATTTTTGCATCAGAAATATTCATTGAAATTTGAGCATTAGCAAAAAGATTCAAAATAAACGCCATTTTGGAAGATTGGATCACATTCACTCTTAAAAACCCATCAATTTGCAACAATATTCCAGAAGAAGAAATGGAACAAACGGGGGCAGAATTAACGCCAATTGAAGCATTCATTGTTTGGCCTGGATAAGTATTAAAAAGCTGTGGAATAAGGTCTTTCCAGGCGGTTGTATTGAGTTTAAAAGGGAACCAACTGGGAACATTTTGGGGAGTAACGGTTGCTGAAAGCATTCCTGTTTGATAGTATGAGAACGCCAGTGAATTGAACACAAATTCTGAGATGAAAAATTGTCCCATTTCTGTGTTGATTGTGCTAGGCATCGTTACTGGCGCTATTGGATACTCGTGTGGATGTGGAATGTAATAGAATTCCCCCTTTAATGGACACATTATATCTTTGCCTGCCTCAATTTCAGGTGTTGATACTAATCGATAATCGATTTCTACATTAGAATCAATCGGTTCTACAAGTGGAACTGTTGATAGAAATTTTTCTGCTGCTTGATCAATCATTGGTTTTACTTTTGAATTTACTTCGGATTCTACAGAGCTTTTGATTTTGTCACTAATTTCTCCTGAAAATAGATTGTATAACCAAGAGTCTCCACCTAAAACAAAATCAAATTAAAAATCAAAATTAAATTAAATCAAAATCAAAATCAAATTAAAAATCAAAATTAAATTAAATCAAAATGAAAATCAAAATTAAAATCAAAATTAAAATCAAAATCAAAATCAAAATCAAAATCAGAATTAAAATTAAAATCAAAATTAAAATTAAAAATCAAAATCAAATTAAAAATTAAAATCAAAATCAAAATCAAAAATTATTTTTGTTTATAAAAAATATTTACCGTGGAAATGAACGTTTAAACTTCCTAAATCTAAAGATATTGATGATGTAACTATTGTTGGTCTTCCATTTGAATCACTTCCAATAGCAAGTGAAACACTAGCAGAAACTGAACTTGTATCAATATCAACAGAACCAGAATCAGAAACATGAGGCCAAGCTAATAAAAATCAAATCCAAATCAAAATAATTAAAATTAAATTAAATCAAATTAAATCAAATCAAATCAAAATTAAAATTAAAATTAAATTAAAATCAAATTAAATCCAAATCAAAATCAAAATCAAAATCAAAATTAAAATTAAAATCAAAATCAAAATCAAAATCAAAATCAAATCAAAATTAAATCAAAATTAAATCAAAATCAAAATCAAAATCAAATCAAAATCAAAATCAAAATCAAAATCAAAATCAAAATCTAAATCAAAATCAAAATTAAATTAAAATTAAATTAAATCATAAATCAAAATTAAAATCAAAATTAAAATCAAAATCCAAATCAAAATTAAATCAAATTAAATCAAAATTAAAATAAAATCAAATCAAAATTAAAATTAAATTAAATCAAAATAAAAATTAAATCAAAATCAAAATTAAATTAAAATCAAAATCAAATCAAAATCAAAATTAAATTAAAATTAAATTAAAATCAAATTAAATTAAATCAAATTAAATTAAATCAAATCAAATCAAATTAAATTAAATTAAATCATAAATCAAAATTAAAATTAAATTAAAATTAAAATTAAATTAAATCAAAATTAAAATTAAAATTAAAATTAAATCAAAATCAAAATCAAAATTAAATCAAAATAAAAATCAAATTAAATTAAATTAAATCAAAATTAAAATCAAAATTAAATCAAATCAAATCAAAATTAAAATTAAATTAAAATCAAAATCAAATTAAATTAAATCAAAATTAAAATCAAATTAAATCAAATTAAATCAAAATTAAATTAAATCAAATTCAAAATCAAATTAAATCAAAATCAAAATCAAAATCAAAATTAAATTAAATCAAAATTAAAATTAAATCAAAATCAAAATTAAATTAAATCAAAATAAAATTCAAAATCAAATTAAATCAAATTAAATCAAAATAAAATTCAAAATCAAAATCAAAATCAAAATCAAATTAAATTAAATAATTAGAAAATTCGCAATTCAAATGGAAATTTAAATAAAAAATTCACAATTCAAAAAGAAAACAACAAACATTTCTCTTTCCAATGCCAATTTGCACTTAAACTTGCAGAACCACCAGAAATAGAAATAGAAATACCACCAGAAACCAAAGAAAGTTTAGCATTACTAAGACTTATAGAATTTAATTTAATAGAAGTGAATTGATATTCAATTTTACCAATTGGACTATCAAAATCACCATCAATATCAGGTATATTCATATTCTGCAAATCTTTTATCGCAAGTGGTACTAAAATTTTAATTGCTTCATCAAATAGTGGTTTTGTTAAAGAGATTTTAAATCCTGGTAAACTTGCTTCTTCTGTTGTTATTATTCCTATTAAAATTATTAAAAGTATTAGCTTTTGCATCTTAAATTGTTTTGAAAAAAATGAATTGTAAAAAATAGAAAAAAAAATTTTTTTTGATCAAATTTTTCGGTTTTTTTTAATTATCTTTAAATTTAAATTTAGATTAAAGTTTGAATTAATATTTAATTTAGAAATTAATTTAAAATTAAATTTAACAAATAATCTAAATTAAAATTTTAATCTTAAATTATTTTTTTTTTGGATATTTAAAAAAAATTTTTTTTCCATTTTCTTTTTTCTCAATCTAGATTTCAATATCCCCCAAAGATTGAATTAATATTTAATTTATAAATTAATTTAAAATTAAATTTAATAAATATTTTAAATTATAAATTAAATTATTTTAATTATATTTTATTATTAAAAAATTAATAAATATTTTGATAAATAAAATATTAATATTTAAATATATTTTGAATTAATATTTAATTTATAAATTAATTTTAAAATTAAATTTAATAAATATTTTAAATTATAAATTAAATTATTTTTATTATATTTTATTATTAAAAATTAATTAATATTTTGATAAATAAAATATTAATATTTAAATATATTTTTGAATTAATATTTAATTTAGAAATTAATTTAAAATTAAATTTAATAAATATTTCAAATTATAAATTAAATTATTTTTATTATATTTTATTATTAAAAATTAATAAATATTTTGATAAATTAAATATTAATATTTAAATATATTTTTTGAATTAATATTTAATTTATAAATTAATTTAAAATTAAATTTAATAAATATTTCAAATTATAAATTAAATAATTTTAATTATATTTTTATTATTAAAAATTAATAAATATTTTGATAAATTAAATATTAATATTTAAATATATTTTGAATTAATATTTAATTTATAAATTAATTTATAATTAAATTTAATAAATATTTCAAATTATAAATTAAATTATTTTAATTATATTTTATTATTAAAAATTAATAAATATTTTTATAAATAAAATATTAATATTTAAATATAGTTTGAATTAATATTTAATTTAGAAATTAATTTAAAATTAAATTTAATAAATATTTCAAATTATAAATTAAATTATTTTATTATATTTTATTATTAAAAATTAATAAATATTTTGATAAATAAAATATTAATATTTAAATATATTTTGAATTAATATTTAATTTATAAATTAATTTATAATTAAATTTAATAAATATTTTTAAATTATAAATTAAATTATTTTAATTATATTTTATTATTAAAAATTAATAAATATTTTGATAAATAAAATATTAATATTTAAATATATTTTTGAATTAATATTTAATTTATAAATTAATTTATAATTAAATTTAATAAATATTTTAAATTATAAATTAAATTATTTTTATTATATTTTATTATTAAAAATTAATAAATATTTTTATAAATAAAATATAAATATTTAAATATATTTTGAATTAATATTTAATTTATAAATTAATTTATAATTAAATTTAATAAATATTTCAAATTATAAATTAAATTATTTTTATTATATTTTATTATTAAAAATTAATTAATATTTTGATAAATAAAAATATTAATATTTAAATATATTTTGAAATATTATTTAATTAATAAATTAATTTAAAATTAAATTTAATAAATATTTCAAATTATAAATTAAATTATTTTTATTATATTTTATTATTAAAAATTAATAAATATTTTGATAAATAAAATATTAATATTTAAATATATTTTGAATTAATATTTAATTTATAAATTAATTTATAATTAAATTTAATAAATATTTTAAATTATAAATTAAATTATTTTTATTATATTTTATTATTAAAAATTAATAAATATTTTTGATAAATAAAATATTAATATTTAAATATATTTTGAATTAATATTTAATTTATAAATTAATTTAAAATTAAATTTAATAAATATTTTAAATTATAAATTAAATTATTTTAATTATATTTTATTATTAAAAATTAATAAATATTTTTATAAATAAAATATTAATATTTAAATATATTTTGAATTAATATTTAATTTATAAATTAATTTATAATTAAATTTAATAAATATTTTAAATTATAAATTAAATTATTTTTATTATATTTTATTATTAAAAAATTAATTAATATTTTTATAAATAAAATATTAATATTTAAATATATTTTGAATTAATATTTAATTAATAAATTAATTTAAAATTAAATTTAATAAATATTTTAAATTATAAATTAAATTATTTTTATTATATTTTATTATTAAAAAATTAATAAATATTTTGATAAATAAAATATTAATATTTAAATATATTTTGAATTAATATTTAATTTAGAAATTAATTTAAAATTAAATTTAGATTAAATTTTTTTTTTTTAATTAAATAAAAAACGTGTTTTGATTAAATAAAAATTTTTTCTTTTTTCTTTTTTATTTTTATTTTTAAAATACGTGTTTTTTGTTCCATTTTTTTTATTTAGATTTTTTTAATTTCATTATTCAATTTTTGTTTTTTTAATTTTTTTTAATTTAAATGGGAAATAAAAACTCTCAAAAAAATTTTAAAATAAATCAAGAAACAATGGGAAATTTTTCTCAACTTCCTGAAGAATTAATAATTTATATTTTCCAATTTCTTGATGATCAAAATCTAATTAAATTATCAAGTGTTTCAAGAACTTTTAATGAAATTTCAAATGATCCTTATGTTTGGAAATTATTATTTAAATCACATAATCCACATTTAGAAAATGTTCCAGTTCCACCTCCATCACTTAGATCTTGGAAAAAATATTATATTTTTCGAACAATTTGGAAACAAAAAGTAAATTTAAATTTATTAAGATTAAAAAAAAAAAAATTTTTTTTTCCACTTTTTCTAATTTTGAACTAACCAAAAAATTAAAATTCATTTTGAAATTAAAATTCATTTTGAAATTAAAATTCATTTTGAAATTAAAATTCATTTTGAAATTAAAATTCATTTTGAAATTAAAATTCATTTTGAAATTAAAATTCATTTTGAAAATTAAAATTAAATTTAAATTTAAAAGTGGTTCAAACAAAAATATAGACAACCTGCAAATATTAGATATCAACCTGGAGTAAATGGTGCGAAATTTACAGGAATCGATCAATATGCAACTTGTAATTGGGATGGAACAGTAAAATTATGGGAAATATCAAAAAAAAGAAAAGTTCTAACACTTCCAACTCCACATACAGGCCCAATCTGGTCTCTTGATGTTAACAAACAACGAACCCAATTAGTAAGTGGAGGAAAAGATCAAGAAATCCATCTTTACAACTTGCCTTCACATAAAAAATTCCAACAACTTTATGATCAAACACAAAAAAGATCTGCAAAAATAAACCTGGATCACATCAATAATCACATAAATAATCATAACAACGAAGCAAACGAAGAAGAAAGAAAAGATGAGTTCAATTTGGTTCCAGTTGTGTTCAAGGGACATCACGGTCCTGTTGCTTGTATGAAGCTTGACGAAGAAAAAATCATAAGTGGATCATATGACACAGATGTGAGAATTTGGGACATAACTACTCACAAAACAAAAGGAATTATCCATCACTCGGATAGCATTTGGGCACTTGATTATGTTGGAGATAGATTGATTACTGGCTCTCGTGATACAGCACTCAGATGGTGGAACATCCAAACAGAAAAAGAAGTTGATCTTCTTGTTGGTCATGAACGTCCAATTTCCACGTTGCAATATGATGGTGATATTATTATCAGTGGTGGATATGATAATACTTGCCGTGTCTGGGATCTTCGTTCTTCAAAAAGATGTATCGATGTCTTGAGAGGTCATCAAAGTACCGTTTCTTATTTGCAATTTGATTCTGATGTTCTTGTCACTTCTAGTTTTGATTCAACAATCAAGGTTTGGGATAGAAGAAAACTCTCTGCTGGCCCTGTTCATACTTTTAAGGAATTCGAAAGAAATACTTGGGTTTTATCGGTTGAATTTCGTGATGGTGTTTTATTGGCTACTTCAAATGCTGGTGAAGCAAAAGTTTTGGATTTTCGAACAAAAGAAATGCTTGAAGTTGAAAATAGTGAAATGTTATGGAAATGGCAAAATTGAATGAATTAAGTTTTAGTTTCTTTTTATTATTTTTATTATTTTTATTATTTATAAAAAAAGTGGATCAAAAAAAAAAATTTTTTTCTTTTTCTTATTATTTTTATTTTTTTTGCTTTTCTTCAAGATCTTCCAAAATAAATGAAAAATAAGAATTGGAATTAAATTGATAATATTCAACTACATCTTTGAGTTCTGAAATAATATCTTGAGACAAATCATCATCCAAATTATCACAATAAATAAACTTAATAACTTGAAAAATAGCTTTATGAGATCTACCACTATAATCTTTAACTCGATTCGAATCATCTTCAACATTCAAAAACATTCCGTTATACAAATCGCTTCTCGCAGCCATTATTAATTTATGAACTCGAATACTTCCTTCATCTGTTGAAATTTCAAAATCTTTTGATTCATCATCTCCATATAATTGCTTGAGAAACTTTAAAACAGAAGCTTTTGAAAACATTGAATTTAAATTTTTCATTCCAATTTTTTGTGCCATTTTCTTAATTTCCATAAAATTTTCATAACTTCCTGAATAAATAAAAATCAAAAAATTCCACACTTCTGTTTTTGATTCTTGTTCAAAAACTTCCATTGCTTTTTCCATTAATGATTCTCCAATTCTTTTTGAAAGAATCAATTTGTGTGCCTTAATATTCCCATTCAAAGTTGGGATTTCAAGATCTGTTAAAACTTGAGATGTGAAGAGTTTTTTCATATCCTCAACAATAGAATATAAGGATTTTACTCGTTCTTTTAAATTTGGGAAAGATTCAATAAATACTCTTCCCTATTAATTTTTATAGTTAATATTATTCATTTTACAATTCTTGATTTTATAAATTTTACATACTTTTTTATATATTGATTTTTAATTCCAAATTTATCTTTTAATTCAATTTCTTTTCAAATTTTACAACCTTTTCAAAAAAAAAAAATTTAAGCAAATAATAAATAAATAATGAATAAAAGTGATACATCTGCAAAATGTGGATTAGCTCCAGAATTTATTAATAATTCAATTGTTTTCCATTCTATATTTTTTGAATCACAAAAATGGAAAACATTTCTTAACTATAATTCCAAAAACAAAAACAAAAACAAAATTTATAAACGAATAAAATTCAATTAAATCTATTTCCCTTTTTGATTTTTTTACATCCTAATTATTTTAAATTTAAATTTCCATTTTTCATAAAAATAAATCAATTTTTACTTTCTAAATTTAATTAATTAAATAAATAAATAATTAATTAATTACAATCAAAGAATTTAATTACTGAAATAAAATATGAATGAGCTCCGTTATCAACTAACATTTTTATTGAATTATAATCATTTTTCTGACAAGCTAAAAATATTGGCGAAACTCTCTAGAAAGAAAGAAGTGGATCATAAATTTTATTCAAATTATTTAATAATAATTTTAAGATTACATCCTAAAATCAAAGAAACAAAATTATTAACTATCAAATTATTCTTTTTTAAATGATGAAAAATTTTACAAACTAAATAAAAAAATTAATCAATCAAATATTTTTTTCTTTTTTCTTTTTTTTTTTGAAATTTACATTCTTAATATTTGGATCAGCTCCTTTTGAAAGTAAAAATTCTAAAACATTAGTTTGAATTGGTTTATTTTCACAAACGAAATGCAAAGGAGTATTATCCTTTTAAAAATAAGTTTTTATTTTGAGAATTTTTCATTTAAATAATCACAAACTAAAAACAAATTTACTTTCTTTTTTTTTTAAAATTGTTATAAAATAAATTCTTTATAAACTTTATGAAAATAAAAATACAATCTTATTTTTTTTTTGATTTAAAATTAATTTATTTTAAAATTAATAAATTTAATAAATACATCTTTTGCATTAATATTTGAACCAGAATTAACTAAAAATGAAATGATTTCAATAGTGTATTGATTTTTACAAGCAAGATGTAAAGGTGTTAAACACTATTTAAAATTCAAATTAAATCCAAATCAAATTCAATTCCAAATTAAATTCAATTCCAAATTAAATTCAATTCCAAATTTAAATTCCAAATTAAATTCAAATTAAATTCAATTCCAAATTTAAAATTCAAATTAAATTCAATTCCAAATTTAAAATTCAAATTAAATTCAATTCCAAATTAAATTCAATTTTAATTCAATTCCAAATTTAAATTCCAAATTAAATTCAATTTCAAATTTAATTCAATTCCAAATTTAAATTCAATTCCAAATTTAAAATTCAAATTAAATTCAAATTAAATTCAATTCCAAATTAAATTCAATTCCAAATTAAATTCAATTCCAAATTTAAATTCCAAATTAAATCCAAATTAAATTCAATTCCAAATTTAAAATTCAAATTAAATTCAAATTAAATTCAATTCCAAATTTAAAATTCAAATCAAATTCAATTTCAAATTTAAAATTCAAATTAAATTCAATTTCAAATTTAAAATTCAAATTAAATTCAATTCCAAATTTAAAATTCAAATTAAATTCAAATTAAATTCAATTCCAAATTAAATTCAATTCCAAATTAAATTCAATTCCAAATTTAAAATTCAAATTAAATTCAATTCCAAATTTAAAATTCAAATTAAATTCAATTCCAAATTTAAAATTCAAATTAAATTCAATTCCAAATTTAAAATCCAAATCAAATTCAATTTCAAATTTAAAATTCAAATTAAATTCAATTTCAAATTAAATTCAATTCCAAATTTAAAATTCAAATTAAATTCAATTCCAAATTTAAAATCCAAATTAAATTCAATTCCAAATTTAAAATTCAAATTAAATACTAACTAAAATTATTTTTTTTCTCTTTAATTCCCATATTTTCTCTTATTTTTAAATAAGAATTTACTTTCTAAAAATATATTTATTTAAATTTAATCCAAATTATTTTTATTTACTTTATTCTTACATTTTCAACTTCAATTTCACAACCATGTTTATATAATAATTCAAGAATTTCCAAATTTATTGAGTTTTTCTTATCAAAAAGTATATGAAGAATTGTATTGTGCTAAATAATAAAATTTTCATTCAAAAAATTTAAAATTTAAAAAGAAAATTTAATTTAAATTTTTTACATCCTAAATATAAAAAGGGGAATTTAAATTGAAAAATTATTTTAATTCCTAATTTGTTTATTTCAAAAATAATTTACTTTTTTTTGAGAAATTAATTTTTCAAACTAAAAAACAAATTGATTAAAAAAATTAATTTTATAAAATTTTTTTTAATTTAAATTGATCAATTTTTACTTTTGAAATTTCTTTTTCTCGATTTAAAATTGTTTCAATAGCTTTTAAATTTTGAGAAAAACAAGCAAATTGCAAAATATTAAACTTTTCAAAATTTCAAAAAAAAATATTAAAAAATTTACAATTAAAATTTTATTAATTTTTTTTTTACTTACAGAAATTTTTTGAGTGATACTAAGTAAATAATCAATAATTGAATTATCTTCAAAAGTTTCTTTAAAAGCAATTTCAAAAGCTTTTTCCAACTTTTTTAATATTTAGAAAAAAAAATAAAATGATAATTAAAATGATAAATAAAATTAATTAATTATTAACTTTATCAAGATTTTTATTATCAGAAAAGAATTTTTGAATTGATTTTAAATCTTTTTTGTTAATTAATTGTTCCAAATTCATTTTTATTTATTTATTAAAAAGAAAAAATGAATGAAAAAATGAAAAAATGATTTTGGATTTTTTATTTGATTTGATTTAAATTGATTTAATTGAAAAAGAAATAAAAGATAGATAAGAAAAAAGAAAATGAAGAATTAGGGAAAAAAATTCAAAAAAATTCAAAAAAATTCAAAAAAAAGAAATTGAAAGAAATTGAAAGAAATTGAAAGAAATTGAAATTAATTGTTTTGTTCGGTTGGATCTTCAGGAGGAACCATTGGAGTTATAGAAATCATTTGAGGATAAAGAGATTGATTTTGATTTTGACTTTGATCTTGATTTGGATTTTGGAACATCATTTGATTTTGAGTTGGATTTGAATTTTGATTTGGATTTTGGAAACATCATTTGATTTTGAGTTGGATTTGGATTTTGGATTTTGATTTTGAAACATCATTTGATTTTGATTTGAATACATCATTTGATTTTGATTTGGATTTGAATACATCATTTGATTTTGATTTTGATTTGAATACATCATTTGATTTGGATTTGGATTTGAATACATCATTTGATTTGGATTTGAATACATCATTTGTGGTTGTTGATACATCATTTGCTGCTGTTGATAAGTTTGTTGATTCATCATTTGAGGTTGATTCATTTGAGGATGTTTCATCATTTTTCTCTGCTTTTTGTGCTCGTTAATTTCGTTCACTTTTGGTGGTTTTTCTCCTTTTGATACTCTTTTTATTATGTATCTCCAGGATTCTACTTCGTCTTCTGATGGAAATGCTATGTAATATTTTACCCCTTTTATTAATTTAATTTTTAAACAATTTGCTTTCTTTTTTTTCTTTTTGTTCTTGATAATTTTGATGTTTGCTTTGTAAACATTGAATGAACCTTTTGGTGTTCCAACAATATTCCCACTTGTCTAAATTTAATTTATAATTAAATTATTTTAAAATTTATAATTAAATTATTTATAATTAAATTTATAATTAAATTTATAATTAAATTTATAATTAAATTTATAATTAAATTTATAATTAAATTTATAATTTAATTTATAATTAAATTATTATAAAATTTATATTTAAATTTATATTTAAATTTATAATTAAATTTATAATTAAATTTATAATTAAATTTATAATTATATTTATAATTAAATTTATAATTAAATTTATAATTAAATTTATAATTAAATTTATAATTAAATTTATAATTAAATTTATAATTAAATTTATAATTAAATTTATAATTATATTTATAATTTAATTTATAATTATATTTATAATTATATTTATAATTAAATTTATAATTATATTTATAATTATATTTATAATTATATTTATAATTATAAATTTATAATTAAATTTATAATTATATTTATAATTTATAAATTATATTTATAATTAAATTTATAATTAAATTTATAATTATAAATTTAAATTTATATTTAAATTTATAATTAAATTTATAATTAAATTTATAATTAAATTTATAATCGAATTTATATAAATATTATAATTAAATTTATAATTAAATTTATAATTATAATTTATAATTATAATTTTTAATTAAATTTATATTTACAAATAATTAAATTTATAATTAAATTTATAATTAATTATATTTTATTTTATAATTATATTTATAATTAAATTTATAATTATATTTATAATTAAATTTTATAATTATATTTATAATTAAATTTATAATTAAATTTATAATTAAATTTATAATTAAATTTATAATTAAATTTATAATTTATTAAATTTATAATTAAATTTATAATTAAATTTATAATTAAATTTATAATTTTATAATTAAATTTATAATTAAATTTATAATTAAATTTATAATTAAATTTATATTTATATTTATAATTAAATTTATAAATAAAATTAAATTTATATTTATATTTATAATTTAAATTTATAATTATATTTATAATTAAATTTATAAACAAATTTATAATTAAATTATTTTAAAATTTATAATTAAATTTATAATTAAATTTATAATTATATTTATAATTAAATTTATAATTTAATTTATAATAAAATTTATAATTTAATTTATAATAAAATTTATAATTAAATTTATAATTTAATTTATAATAAAATTTATAATAAAATTTATAATTATATTTATAATTTAATTTATAATAAAATTTATAATTAAATTTATAATTTAATTTATAATAAAATTTATAATAAAATTTATAATTAAATTTATAATTAAATTTATAATTAAATTTATAATTAAATTTATAATTAAATTTATAATTAAATTTATAATTAAATTTATAATTAAATTTATAATTAAATTTATAATTAAATTTATAAACAAATTTATAAACAAATTTATAATTAAAATTATAATTAAATTTATAATTAAATTTATAATTAAATTTATAATTAAATTTATAATTAAATTTATAATTAAATTTATAATTATATTTATAATTAAATTTATATTTACTGCATGAACAGGTTTGTTGCTAAAATATAAAACTGTGTAACCTCTTAAAACAAAGAATCTGCGTTGCCAAGATTTCACAAAATGTCCTTCTTTAACTCCCCAACCTTCACAATAAATTTCTTTATCCTTTTTTTTTTTAATTTTTTTAATTTTTATTTTTAATTTTTAATTTTTAGTTAATTTTTTATTTTTAGTTAATTTTTCTTACATCAATACCAGACATAATTAAAGTAAATTAAAGCAAAATTAAAGTAAATTAAAGTAAATTAAAGTAAAATTAAAGTAAAATAAAAAGGAAAAAAATGAAATTTTTAATTTAATTTTTTAATTTTTTTAATTGATCATTTTTATTGCTTTCAAAAATAACAAAAAAAAAATAAATAACAAATCATTTTTTTTGTTTAATTTAAATTTATATCATCTTTTTCAAAATCAACATTTAAATCTTCTGGTAAAAAATCTATTAAAAAATCAAATATTTCAGATTTAGTTGCTCCAGTTGCAATATCTTCAGGTTTTATTGTTTTTCTTTGAAAAATTTGTGATTCAAACCAAGCTCTTCTTGTTAATTCAGTAATAAAAAATTCAGTTGCTTTTGAAATAACATGAGGAACTTCATTTGAAATGAACTAATATTTTTTAAGATGAAATTTAAAATGAAATTTAAATTTATATTTATATTTATATTTATATTTATATTTATATTTATATTTATATTTATATTTATATTTATATTTATATTTATATTTATATTTATATTTATATTTAGATTTATATTTATATTTATATTTATATATTTATATTTATATTTA
This sequence comes from Anaeramoeba ignava, assembly GCA_028826165.1. Lineage (NCBI taxonomy): Eukaryota > Anaeramoebidae > Anaeramoeba > Anaeramoeba ignava. The sequence continues at coordinate 214,983 of JAPDFW010000087.1, read as the reverse complement.
TATTTATATTTATATTTATATTTATATATTTATATTTATATTTTGATTTATATTTATATTTATATTTATATTTATATTTTGATTTTATATTTATATTTATATTTTGATTTATATTTATATTTATATTTATATTTTGATTTATATTTATATTTATATTTATATTTATATTTATATTTATATTTATATTTATATTTATATTTATATTTATATTTATATTTATATTATTTATATTTATATTTATATTATTTATATTTATATTTATATTATTTATATTTTAGTGATTCTGGGCTGAAAATTTTCAATAAAAAAATCGAGGCTTTTGAACCCTTGAGAGCCGGCACCCTTATTTGCTCAAAATGTGTCAATTTAAATAAATTTGCATTCCTTCTCATCTTAAACGATCTTTACAAGAAAGTGACTTTCAAATTCTTGATTGATTTTTTTTCAATTTTTTTTTAAAAAAATCTTTTCCGAACTCAAATTTTTTCAACAGAAGGAAATAAAAGGGATTTTTCCTCTTTGACAAAATTTGAAATTTTATTCTTATTCATTTGGGCAAATATCTTAATAATTTTTTTCTATCATTTTAACAAAAAAATTGAAATTAACTGTCCCTTCTGCGACGAAACCAAGGAAAACCTAAAAAATGTTTTACTCAAATTCCCACAATATGATCAGATCAGACCCCACAAAATTTGAAACGAAAGAGACCTCAATGTGATCATAAACAATGCAACCAAAAAACAAGAATCCTTTAAAAGCTTAACCTAATTTATGAACGAAATAATGAAAGAGAGAGCGAAGAGGGTTGGCCAATAAAAGCCAAAGCACTATTCTTAAAAAAAAAATTGAAATTTTCAATGATCAAACGCTTGCAGTATTTGTGCACGCTTTTGATAATGGAAGCGATTTCTTGCAATAAGATTCTGGCATTCCAATGATTTATTTAGAAAATTATGAAAAGATCAAGAAGAGGAAGAAAATTGCAAAAAATACAGAAGAACTCAAAAGCTCTCAATTTGCCAATTCGCGATTTTCTTCGGTCCGATGAATTCTCTTCATTTCAATCAGTCGTAGATACAAGAATGAAGGAATTAGCAGTTAAAGGAAAAGCAGAGGTCCAATCTTTTGAAGGATTAAATCAAGCAGAATTCGATCAAGTGTATCAATTATTAAATGAAGATCAACCCTCAGATTTGATTTGTAAAGTATTGATGATTATTGGCAAATTTTGTGCTTTATATGGCGGACGATATCACCGATTGAAGGTGAAACATGTGCACCTTAAATTAGACTCGGATCAAAAAGAATTTTTTGAAGTGACTCAATTCACGATGAAGAACCGACAAAGAGGGCTAAAAAAGAGGAAGGAAAAAAGCTCAGATTAATCGCATATATGATACAGATGGAATTCAAGTCATCCTAAACTATTTGAAAAAACGTATCGAGAACAATCATAAGAGATTTTTCTTATCGATCAATGATTGTGTGAATGCGACAAAGCCATACAAGAATTCACCGATGGGTTACAACAAATTGACCACTTTTTTAAGGATATTGTGAAAAAAGCTGGAATTGATCGCCGAGTGTCGTTACAGTCATTGAGGATAACAAGTGTAACTATTTTAGCTAATCATAAAGTACCGGTTCGCAAGATAATGCAAATTACCGGGCACAAGATAGAAAAGAGTGTTGAATTATATGATTGCCCTTTTCTAAAATTCGAAAAAAATAATTTTCTTAGTCTCTCACCTCCAGAGAACTAAACCCTCATTATATTTATATTTATATTTATATTTATATTTATATTTATATTTATATTTATATTTATATTTATATTTATATTTATATATTTATATTTATATTTATATTTATATTTATATTTATATTTATATTTATTTTTATATTTATATTTATATTTATATTTTGATTTATATTTTGATTTATATTTTGATTTATGTTTATATTTATATTTATATTTTAAATATTTATATTTATATTTATATTTATATTGATATTTATATTTATATTTATATTTATATTTATATTATTTATTTATATTTATATTTATATTTATATTTATATTTATATTTATATTTATATTTATTATATTTATATTTATATTTATATTTATATTTATTTATATTTATATATTTTATATTTATTTTTATTTTATTTTATATTTTATATTTTATATTTTTTATATTTATATATATTTATATTTATATTTATATTTATATTTATATTTATATTTATATTTATATTTATATTTATATTTATATTTATATTTATATTTATATTTATATTTATATTTATATTTATATATATTTATTTATATTTATATTTATTTTATATTTATTTTATATTTATATTTATATTTATATTTATATTTATATTTATATTTATATTTATATTTATATTTATATTTATATTTATATTTATATTTATTTTATTTTATTTTTTATATTTATTTATATTATTTTTTATTTATTTATATTTATATTTTGATTTATATTTTATTTATATTTTATATTTATTTATATTTATATTTATATTTAGATTTATATTTATATTTATATTTATATTTATATTTATATTTATATTTATATTTATATTTATATTTATATTTATATTTATATTTATATTTATATTTATATTTATATTTATAATTATATTTATATTTATATTTATATTTAATTTTGTTGTTTGTACATGAACTTTTTCATTCATTAACATAATATTTCTTATTTTTAATTTTGGAAAGAAAGATCTTTTTTCAATTTCATCTTCAAGAACTTTTCTTCTAAGTTCATTCCAAGTTTCTCTAATATCTTCTTCAACTTTTTTATCAAGTTCTGAATTCATTTATAATTTTTGAAAAAAATGAAAATTAAAAATTCGTTAAAAAAAAAATAAATTATTTTTATTTTTTTTTTTTCATTTTTTTCTTATGCAAAGGTTTGATTGATTATTTATTAATAAAATTTAAATTTAGTTTTTAAAAATTTGTTTTAATTTTATGTTTTTAAAAAAATCGGAAAAAAAAATTTAGAAGAAAATTTTCAAGACAACCAGATCTTTTAGAAGAACTACAATATTCAATAACAATTCCAGAAAAAAATCAAGATTTAATAATAGAAAGTAAAGACAAAAAATTTTTTTATTCATATATTGATTTAATCCAATTTCGAGCACCTAAACTTTATGAAATGATATCAAATCAAAAAACTACACAAACACAAACACAAAATAATCAAATTTCAATCAATTATAACAGTTTAATTACTAGCGCTATGATTTCGTATCTTCATACTGGAATCAATATGAGTCAAATTATACAATCAAATCCTCAATTACAAAAAATCAAAAAATATAAAATTTATAAACTAGCTCAAGATTGGGGTGTAAAAGCTATTCAAAAATGGTTTGTTTCAATTTTGAAGTGGGATTTAATGGCCAACAATGAAGGAAAATTGGATAAATCTCAAGAAGAAAAAAATAAGAAGTCAAATCAAATCAGATCAAAAGCACTTTTAATGATTTCCAAATTTAAAAATGATTTAGTCATGAGAGAGGCGCTTTTGGATATTATTGATGATGATATCAATAAAATTCTCGAGCAAAATGACTATCTTTATATTGAGGATGATGTATTTCAAGAGATTCTTGTTCGAGACACTCTTAATATATCAAGTGAATTTGATCTTTTTATTGCTGTTTGTAACTATGGATTTCAACATTACTACAACAAGGATGAATTCCCAAAGCATCACCAAATCATTCTACCTGAAGATGCTGTGCAAAATCTTCGACTCAACTTGATAAAATTCATCCGTTTCGGAGATATGAGTTTTCAGGAAATTTCAAAATGCAGAGCGTTTAATGTCTTATACGATGAGGAAATTAGTGATATCCTCGATTTTTTGGAGAGTAAGGAAGACGGTGAATTCAGTTTAAATAACCAATTCGCCAAGAAGTATTCTGAAGTTTATTGGTTTAAACCTCCTCGTTTCCATTTTGATTATTCCTCCCCCTTTCCGTTGAAAAATTTCCCAGATTCCCCATATTTAAACTATGAAATCTCATTACAAAAGAATCTCAGCTCAAACACTGAAGAAATCTTCAATACACACAAACACACACTGAGCAAATGGATTGGCGAGGAAATCATCCAAAAAATGTCACTTGGTTTTTCCGTTAAAAATTCAACTTTATTGACAGCAAGAGAATTCCATCATTTTTGTGATGGAAAAGGTCCAACCCTCGTTTTGATTGAATCAGATTCTTTGATTTTTGCAGGCTATACTTCTGTCGGATGGAAATCTCCTCAATTTTCAAACAATCCACAATGGGATCCACAAAACACTTCCAGATTAAGTGAAGATTTTATTCCAATTAAAGACTCACAAGCCCAAATTGGATTTCTGAGATATAACATTAACGAACAAGAAAAATACCCCATAAAACCAGATCGAAAACACAATGCAATTTTTTATCATTCTAATTTCGGTCCTATTTTTGGTGAAGCTTGGGATACTTTTGTTGATTGTGATCTGAAATTTGTTCATTATAATATTGGTGATTCATATAAATTACCTGAAAATCAAAATCAAAAGGAATTTTTTCAATCATTTATTCAAAATGAAAGGTTGAAAATTGAAAAACTTGTTGTTTATTTTGAAAAAAAAAATAAATAAAAAAAATTCTTTTTTTTTTTGAATAAATTTTATTCCACTTTTTTTGTTTTTTCAATTTTGATTTTTTGAAGGATTTGAAACAAGATTTTTTTTAAAATATTTAACTGAAAGCCTTCTTGTTCTTCTTCTTTCTTTTTGAGTGAAATTTGAATTGCCATATAAAAGTCCTTCAAAACGAATTTTTGTTAAAATATTAATAAATTGAATTTTTTCTTGTAAAGAGGCTTGAATGAACCAAGATTCAAGAATAACATAAAAAGAATCTCTCCATTTTGTTAGAGTTTTTTGCCAAAATTGTTCCGTTTTCAATTTCTGTTTTTCAGTTTCTTTTGAATCATAGTATTCCTTGATTTGATGAAAAAATTCTCTTTGCAATTTGTTTTTATGATCTGAACTTTCAAGAATCCAATCCCAAACCAAAAAAAAGGAAGGATTTGAAGCTAAAAATTTGAGAATAGTTTGTCCACTTGCAATATTGATTGATTCTTTAATTTCATCAACATCCTTTCCTTTATGCACTCTTAATCTGTGTCTAATCTCAAATAGAATCATGATTATAAGAGTTGAAAATGAGATCCAAATGATAACAACTATAATTGTGGCTAAAATGCCTCTTGCACTTGATTGCTCCAAATCATTTGAAACAAAAATCATTCCTGAAAAAAGGATAATTTCCGAAAAGCAAATCAAAACAAATTCAAGTGTATTGTGCCGATCTGAAATGAAAGGTTTTGCATGTATTTGCAGAACAAGTGCGAACAGAAGAACAATAACACAAACAACTGATTGAATAATTGAATCAAACGAAAGAAATATTTGGGCAATAGTCAAAAATAGCTTGCGAATCATAACAAATATTTCCCAGAAAAACCAAGTTTTTGTGTATCTCGCACATAATAATCCAAATCTCAAATCAAAAGTTTGTTCATCAAGTTTTTTGGATGAGACAAAAAAGAAAGTTGTGAGCACAAAAGGAATTCCAAAAACATAAAGAACAATACAAGCAATTGCCCATGGAAATATATCTTTCCACCATTGTTCATAACAGAAAAGTGATGGATCTCCTCCGAACGTATATGTTCCTTCTGATTGCTTTTTGCAGTCGAATATTTGAAGGGTTTTGTAAGAAAGAAAAAGGTAAATAAATGACAGAATTGTTGAGTATGAGTTTATCAAGTTATTGTAAAGGGATTTCCTCTGTTCTTTGCCAAATCCATGTGTGAATAATTGACTAATCTTGAACCTTAACCACGAGAAAATAAACAGATATTTGTTTGTTGTTTTTCTGCTTGGCTTTGAACAAAATCTTGGGAATTTTCTCATAAATCCTGCTCCGCATTTTTCAATGATTTTGGAATGAAGAAAAACAAAAAAATAAACAAGCAACAACACAATAAGAAGAATGAAAGGGAAAACCATACAGAGTATCCATTTCTGGGTGTAAGTCAACGACAAACTGCATTCAACAGCAAGATAATCAATATTGAAATTGAATATTGAAATGGATCTCCATGTTGATTCAATAGAATCAGGCCAATTCAATTTAAGTCCAGAAATGACAGCAAGAACTTGAAGAAAAGAGAACATAATACTAAAAGAAGCAAAATAATTCCTAATTTTCCTTGCAATAATGAAAAGAAACAAACAAAGAAAAACAATGAAAAATCCAACAATAATCAATCGATTTTTCTGATTATTAGGACATTTCATGCATTGCTCGCCAAATTTGTAGAATCCCTTCAAACATACAGAGCATAAATTGCCGCTGTATCCAAGTTCTTTGTTGCAATTATTACTTCCTCCTCCTGGGCATGCTTCTTTCACTGAGCACTCAAGAAATGTTTCTGGATCAGAACTCGAATGCCAATATCCTTCTTCTGCAGAAGGAACAATAATCCCAACATCATTACACACACTTCCAGTAGGGCAAGTTTTACATGCTTCACTCGCAATTCCATAAAATCCTAATGAACAAAGACAATCATTAATATCTGATGCTCCATAAACATTTGTTTCAGAATTTGCTGGACATCCTTTGCATGTTTCTTTTCCCATCTCATCTTGATAACTATCTCTTCCACACGAAGCGCAAAATCTTTGGCCTAATAGATCATTGTATGTTCCCATAAAACAAGGATAGCAAAGAAAAGATCCTTCTTGAGGATTGAATGTTCCTTTTGGACAAAATTCACATCTTGTTGGATTATCACTGAAGTTCCCGATCCCACAAATTTCACAGCTTGAAGATCCGTTTATGGTATTGTATTGGCCTGGTGGACATTCTTTGCAGTAATATGAACCATTTTGTGATGAAAATGTTCCTTGTGAGCATAAAGAACATTCCATTTTTCCTCGTTCTTGTTGATAACTACCTGGATCACAAGGCTGACATTCTTCCTGTCCTTTATCCTTTGAAAAATATCCTATTGGACAAAGATTACAAGAAAATGCTCCGTATTGATTATTATATGTTCCATTATCACAGGGAAAACATTTTTGATCAAAACTTTGACTGAATTGCCCTTTTCGACATCCTTTTACTTTTGCGATTAGATAATCTCCATATTCTGAAAATTCAATGTATTGTTCATCAAATGTTTTAAGTTGATCTTGAGAAAAGTTAGATGAACCATTGAACTTAATCACGCTATATGGTTCATTTCTTACACCTCCTTCTGATTCTGAAAGTAAATTAAGTGATATTTCCCAGTCTATTGAACTTGGTTCATTAATTAATAAATAGGAATCATAATTTTTCAATTTTAAGGTCACATTTGAGGATTCATTCATCTGAAAATTTCCTAAAACTGAAAGACCATCCTCAATTATAAAAAACCCCAAAAATGTCATATTTTTTCCATTCCTCATCTCAATAATTGATTGAGTTAGATGGGTTACTCCAGGGTGATTATCTATATCTCTGTTATCCAAGAAGGAATCCTCCAAAAGAGTTAAATTTGAATTATTTAATTGAAAATCTCCATAACTTTTTAATTTCTTGAACAAAATACCAGAAGAATCCGCAGAAATATTTCCATAGCTAAAAAAATCAACATCAAACGAGATGCTGATTAAATTTTCTACAAAAAAATTTCCATAATTGTAAAATTCTGATGAATAACTGTAAGTACTTGATGTGAGAAAACATTCATAATTAAAAAAATAATCTTCTTGAATTGTGGCAATGGATCCATTCAAATGAAATTGAGCTCCGAAATCACAATAAAAAGATTTTGCTGTTAAATTTGAATCTATAATGCTCTTATTTGTAGAACCAGAAACACTAAATGATTTGTCGATATAGATATTGAAAAATTCAATTTGGGAAGATTCATGCATATACAAACTTTCATTAATAAAAATATTTGGTTTTTCACCCCATAATCCTTGAATTTTTCCTGTACCCCATAAATCTAATCCATTTTCAAAAGTCAAATTATTTGATGTTTCAATAATTCCTGAGGAAGTAAGCATTCGGATAAATCTCACATTTTGATAGCATCTAATAATTCCTCCTTGATTTTGAACAGAAAAATCAATATAAAAATCACTTGATTCCTCATCTAAATAGCCTCCGTCTTGTTTTTCATTGAGCTCATGAGCGATGTTGGGATTTATTTTGATTTCTCCTTGATTTGTGATGTTTGATTGATAGGATGGATCAGTTAAATTAGCTCCATTGATTACCAAAGAACCATTTTGAATATCAAATCCAATCTTATTGAAAACAGTATTATTATTGATTTCAATGTATCCTAATGAGTAAATTGTTGCTTGAGTAGCTTTGTTTTCATTAACAATCGCATCTTCACTCTTTCCATCACCAAAAATTAAAGATGAATTATAATCACTTGCATGTATATGATCGAAAGTCAATTTACCTTGCGAAAAACTGAGATTTTTCATTTTTAAACTACTTTCCAAATAAACTTCTGAACTTGAATTAATAATTTCAAGATTTCCAATCCATTTATAATTAAAATTATAAATTCTTAAATAAGATCCATTGACTAAAATGGTACCATTCAGATCAAGGACTGAATCCCCATTAACTTCCAAACGAATATTCTCTAATTTAAGTGAAGAATCGTTTGAAACTGAAAAAGTTGAATTGGTTACTCCATCATAAAATAAATTAAGTGTTGTATAATCTGAAGAAAAAATTCTAAGAGAAGAACTTGAGCTTAAATTTAATCCTGAATAATCATCGAAATTAAGAGTTGTTGAATTAAGATCAAGAAATGAATATGCATATTCTTTGGATTGAATTAATCCATTTTCAAATGTTATGCTAGAATCAATAAAAGAATTGGATCCTTCAAGGAAAAGACCTTGCAAAATGGAACTGAAATTAGATATGATTGAGTTTGTCATTTTTAATGGAGGAAGAGCAAATTGATTTTCGCCAAAGTGCATATCTGAATTGATAAGAGTCAATGGAAATGAATTTTGTGAATAACAAATAAAACTATCAAAAACATTATCAAGCGACGAATACTTAATTATAAAAGATCCATTCAATGTAACATTTACACTCGAAAAGTAATATTCTTCAATAATACCTTCCAAAATTGCATTTTCTTTAATCTCAATGTTTTTTGGGTTCAATATCCCATCAAAACTCAAATTGCCTTCAACATTCAATAATTCTGTAGTGAAAAATCCTGATCCAAAAAGATTAAAATTAGAACCTGATTCAGAATTTGCGATGGATGTATACAAACGAGCAGAATTTTGAAAATTAATTGATCCAATTCCGAACAATGATGTTTCATTTGAATCAATCTGAATGTAATTAATTACTGAGTAATTGTAGAAGTTTGTTTTATCTTCAACCAATAAAAAATTGGTCTCATTCCCAGTAATGCTTCCTCCATCAATTCTCAGAAATGGAACTGTGTAATTGGTATTGCTAACCTCAGAATATAACTTCAAATTTGTTTCAGGACCCACCAATTTTAGGCTAGGAAGCATAACTGAATCCAGAGAAGTATTGATAAAAAAATCAGAGTATAACAGAACGAAACCATCAAATGGAATGGAAGTTTCAGAATTGCTTAAATTTAAGATTTTCAAAGAAGCTGAAATTATCTTATCTCCTGTTTCAGTAAAATGTATGAAATCTAAAATTTGCAGACTTCCTGTTCCATTTAATGAGCTTAATCCATTAAATTCAATCTCTTTAATTGTAATAGGGTTATTGATTTCCAAAACTCCATTGTTAACCAAAAAAGTTAGATTGGTTGTTTCATAATTACAAGCTGAAGATGAAATTGTAAGACGGTTTTTAATTTCAATTTCAGTTTCTTCGCTTGCAAATACTGTTCCATTAAAATAAAGATAAGTACTAATTCCTTTTGAATCAGAAGAACTTCCATAAATAAAAAGTGATTCATTCACATTTACAAAAGGAGCAGAAATTGAAGAATTTCCATAAAGAGATAATTTTCGAACCACCAAATCGGAAATTGTAAAATCTGAATTATCAATAATTAAATTGTTGATTTCTGAATAATTATCCGCAAGTGTTAGATGAGTGTTGTTTATTGTGAGTTCTAAAGGAGTACAATTAGTTAAAATTGTTTGAATGCCATCCAGTGTGAAATTAAAATTTTCATCACAATAAGTTACTGTTACTTCTGAAGTTATATTAAACTCTTGCTTAAATAAAAGATTTGGGAAAGAGGATGGATTTGGATTGTTCAACATTTCAATCACAACAGTAGAATCAAGTGTCTCAATAAAATATTCATCTTCATTAAACTCATTCGTTCCATTTATACTACAATTATTCAGATTAAGACTTGAAGAGTTTGCACTAATACGAGCTGATGAATTAAAATACACATTACTGAAATTGAGATTAGTGAAATTATCAACAGAAATATTAAGTCCAAAAGTCAAATTAGGTCCACAATTTTGCATATCAAAAAAAATGTTTTTTCCAGCTTCAGTCTATTTAATTCCAAAAAAAAAACAATTCATAAATTTGCTTTTTTTTTTATTTAATTTATTTACCATAATATCAACATAAAATAATGTTGTTTCGTTAAGATAATCTTTACATAAAATAGTTATCTATTAAAATTTATTTTAACATATCAAAAAAAATGTTTTTGTTTTGTTTTGTTTTGTTTTACATCTGTTCCTTGTTCAAGAATACATGAAAAATTATATTCCTTTCCTGCTTCAAGATAATAAGTGTTCGGATCATCAAATGTACAATTTTCTGGAAACGGTAGATTGCAATTAATTTCTAAAATTAGAACAGTTTAAAATTAATTTAAACAAATAACCACAACAAAAAAAATTTTTTTTTAATTTTGTTTTTTTTTTTTACTAAAATTTAAAAAGATAATTTGAAAAAAGAGAATTAAAGTGAAATAAATAAATTGTTTTTTCACCATTTTTGTTTTTTTAATAAAAAGGGTTTCAAAAATTGAAAAATGAAATGTTTTGCTATTTATTTTTATTTTTTATTTTTTGTTTTTTGATCTAATTTTTTATTATTTATTTTTATTTAAAAATTTTTATTTTTAAATTTTTTATTTGATTTAAATTTTGATTTAAAATTTGATTTGGATTTTTGATTTAAATATTGATTTTTGATTTGATTTTGGAAATTTTTTTGATTTTGAAATTGATTTAATTTTTTGATTTAAATATTTGATTTTAATATTTGATTTAAATATTTGATTTAAATATTTGATTTAAATATTGATTTAAATATTTGATTTAAATATTTGATTTAAATATTTTGATTTAAATATTTGATTTAAATATTTTGATTTAAATATTTGATTTAAATATTTGATTTAAATATTTTGATTTAAATATTGATTTTAAATATTTTTGATTTAAATATTTGATTTAAATATTTGATTTAAATATTTGATTTAAATATTTGATTTAAATATTGATTTAAATATTGATTTAAATATTGATTTAAATATTTGATTTAAATATTGATTTAAAATATTTGATTTAAATATTTGGATTTAAATATTTGATTTAAATATTTGATTTTAAATATTGATTTAAATATTTGATTTAAATATTTGATTTAAATATTTATGATTTAAATATTTTTAAATATTTGATTTAAATATTTGATTTAAATATTTGATTTTTGAAAAATATTAACCACGATTTAAATATTTGATTTAAATATTTGATTTCAAATATTTTATTTGATTTAAATATTTGATTTAAATATTTGATTTGAATATTTGATTTAAATATTGATTTAAATATTGATTTGAAATATTAATTGAATATTGATTTTTAATATTTGATTTAAAATATTTGATTTAAATATTTGATTTTAAAATTTTAAATTTTGAATATAAATTTTGATTTGGAAATAAATGATTTAATTTTTTGTTTTTTTTGTTTTTGATTTTGATTTTTGATTTTGATTTTTGATTTTCAAATATTTTGATTTTGATTTTTGATTTTCAAATAAATTGATTTGGAATAAAAATCAAGTAAATAAGATTTGAAAATTGATTTTTGATTTAATTGATAATAATCTTTTAAATTGTGTAAAATTCTTTAAAATATTTTTCTTTTGTTATTTTTGTTTCATCAATTTTATCATTTGATTTAAAAATAAATTAATTGTTGAATTGTTTGATTTATTGATTTTCCTAAATATTCATGAACTTGATTTGATAAATCATTAACACTTAAAAACATTCCTTTAAATAATTCACTTCTTATTTGTAATATTAATTTATGAACTTTAATTTCTTTTTTTTCATATTGAATTATTATATTTAAATCTTTAAATTTCATTTTTGTTGATAAAATTCTTCAAAATCTTTTAATATTCCTTTTATTCCTTCTTTTTCTTTAATCCATTTTAAATCAAATTTTGTTTATTCAAATAAATATTAAATTAATCCTTTTTTTAAATTCTTTCATTTGATTTTTTTCAATTTCATTTAAAATTAATTTTTTGAATTAAATTTTTTTGTTTTTCAAATTCAATTTCATTTGAAAATAAAATTGAAAATTTTGATTTTTTTTTTTGTTTAATTTTGAATAAATTGATTTTTGAATTTTTCAATAAATTTATCAAAATCAATAAATTTTGTATAAAATGAAATTTAATTTGAATTGAATAATTTCTTTTTTTTGTTTTCTTTTTAAATATTAATAATTTCATTTTGTATTTTTGAAAATTTGTTTGATAAATTAATTTATAAAATTGTTTATGAGCTTTTTTGAATATTTTTGATTATCACTACTTTTAAATTTCAATATCTTTAAATTCATTTGATTTCAAAAATTGTTTAAATCTTCATTAAATGAATAAATTTTTGGAAATAAATTTTCAATTATTTCAAAATTAAATTTTGTCATTTTTTGAAATTTCTTAATTTCAAAAATATTTATTTTTAAAGCAATCTCTCAATATTTCACTTCCATTATTTTTGAATTATAATTCCATTTGGATTCAATTTTCTTTTGAATTTTGGTTTTCAAAGCAATATGTAAAGGTATTTGATTTTGATTATTTTTGAATTAATATCAGATCCTTTGGAAATTAATAATTCAATAATTTCTTTTTGAATTTTTATTTTTCAAAGCAATATGTAAAATTATTTCATTTTGATTATTTTTGAATTAATATCAGATCCTTTTTGAAAATTAATAATTCAATAATTTCTTTTTGAATATTTATTTTCAAAGCAATATGTAAAGGTATTTATTTCATTTGATTATTTTTGAAATTAATAATTCAATAATTTCTTTTGGATATTTTTTTTTCAAAAAATAAATAAAAAAATTTAATTTCATTTTTTTATTTTTAAAGCAATAAATTAATAAAAATAATTTCTTTGATTTTTATTTTTCAAAAGCAATTTTTAAAGGTATTTCATTTTGATCATTTTTTGAATTAATATCAGATCCTTTGGAAATTAATAATTCAATAATTTCTTTTTGAATATTTTCAAAGCAATATGTAAAGGTATTTCATTTTGATTATTTTTTGAATTAATATCAGATCCTTTGGAAATTAATAATTCAATAATTTCATTTAGATATTTATTTTTCAAAGCAATATGTAAAGGTATTTCATTTTGATTATTTTTTGAATTAATATCAGATCCTTTGGAAATTAATAATTCAATAATTTCTTTTGAATTTTGATTTTTCAAAGCAATATGTAAAGGTATTTCATTTTGATTATTTTTTGAATTAATATCAGATCCTTTAGAAATTAATAATTCAATAATTTCATTTGAATATTTATTTTTCAAAGCAATATGTAAAGGTATTTCATTTTGATTATTTTTTGAATTAATATCAGATCCTTTGGAAATTAATAATTCAATAATTTCATTTTGAATATTTTGATTTTTCAAAGCAATATGTAAAGGTATTTCATTTTGATTATTTTTGAATTAATATCATTTGATCCTTTTTGAAAATATAATCCTTTGGAATTAATTCAATAATTTCTTTTGGATATTTATTTTTCAAAGCAATATGTAAAGGTATTTCATTTTGATTATTTTTTGAATTAATATCAGATCCTTTGGAAATTAATAATTCAATAATTTCTTTTGGATATTTATTTTTCAAAGCAATATGTAAAGGTATTTCATTTTGATTATTTTTTGAATTAATATCAGATCCTTTGGAAATTAATAATTCAATAATTTCTTTTGGATATTTATTTTTCAAAGCAATATGTAAAGGTATTTCATTTTGATTATTTTTTGAATTAATATCAGATCCTTTGGAAATTAATAATTCAATAATTTCTTTTGGATATTTATTTTTCAAAGCAATATGTAAAGGTATTTCATTTTCATTATTTTTTGAATTAATATCAGATCCTTTGGAAATTAATAATTCAATAATTTCTTTTGAATATTTATTTTTCAAAGCAATATGTAAAGGTATTTCATTCTGATTATTTTTTGAATTGATATCAGATCCTTTGGAAATTAATAATTCAATAATTTCTTTTGGATATTTATTTTTCAAAGCAATATGTAAAGGTATTTTATTTTGATTATTTTTTGAATTAATATCAGATCCTTTGGAAATTAATAATTCAATAATTTCATTTGGATATTTATTTTTCAAAGCAATATGTAAAGGTATTTCTTTTCCATCATTTTTTGAATTAATAATTCAATATTTCTTTTGAATTTTTAATAAATTAAAAATTTCATTTCTTTTGAATTATATTTATTTTCAAATTTCAATATGTAAAGGTATTTCATTTAGATTATTTTTTGAATTAATATCAGATCCTTTGGAAATTAATAATTTAATAATTTCATTTGAATATTTATTTTTCAAAGCAATATGTAAAGGTATTTCATTTTCATTATTTTTTGAATTAATATCAGATCCTTTAGAAATTAATAATTCAATAATTCAATAATTTCTTTTGGATATTTATTTTTCAAAGCAATATGTAAAGGTATTTCATTTTCATTATTTTTTGAATTAATATCAGATTCTTTGGAAATTAATAATTCAATAATTTCATTTGAATATTGGTTTTTCAAAGCAATATGTAAAGGATTATTTCTGTATTTATCAAACCAATTTAAATTAGTTTCTTTTTCAATAAGTTTTTGAATAATTTCATTTTTTATTTTTTGTTCAAAAGCATAATTTAAAAAAGGTTCATTTTCTTTTTCAAATTGTTCTGTTGTTTTCAAAGTTGGAATTGAATTAAAAAATTGAATATTATTTGTTCTTATTGCTTCATAAACTTGTTTTAATTGATTTGTGTTTTGATTTTCATTTGAATTTGTGTTATTTTGTGTGTTTTGTGTGCTTTGATTTGTGTTTTGTTGTTGCATTTTGTTTTATTGTTTTTAAAAAAAAAAGTTCAAAAAAAAATGAAAAATTAAAAATATTTTTTTTTCATTTTTTTTCATTTTTTTTATTTAAAAAATGTCAATTGGAACTGATTATTTTGGATTATTAGAAAATCTTGTAACCAAAAGAACGAATAATTTTGATTATTTAAAAAGATTACATGAAGGTGAAGTATATTGGTTAAATATAGTTTCACTTACACAAACAGACATTTCATCATTTTATACAAATTCACAAACCATTTTAAGAACGAGGTTTATTTGAAAAAAATAAATTAAAAAAATTAAATTAAAAAATTAAATTAAAAAATTAAATTAAAAAATTAAATTGAAAAATAGAACAAATTTATTCTTCTTCCTTGGTCTAAGTCTCGGCCCGTTTCTTCAAATCCCAAACGGACCAAACTATCTTCAATCTTTAGCTTCACTATTCGAAGAATATTCAAGCGAATTTAAAGTTAGAAGATTCAAAAAAATCAAATTGAATGTTGGAGATGACACACAAACAGTGAAATCAAAAACTTTTTTATCTGATGATTCAAATATTAATTATCAATTTTTAATACTTCCAAAAGTAAACACTTCTAAGTTTGATTATTTCCAAGTTATTTTTGCGTTGTTCGATTTATTAACTCATTGCTATCGAAAGTTTTTAGATCCTTCTTGTGAAAATCAACAATGTTATGAAGCTATTGTTTCTATTGATAATTGGATTTCTGGTTTGATTTTAAATCCCATTTTGGAAGAAATTGAAAAAATCGCTAACAATATTCTTTTTAAAAGATTGAGTTCTTTTGATCCAATGTTTCAAGAAGTTGTTAAGAAAAAAGAAATTGATTATGATACTTCAAACAAAAATTAATTCTTTTTTTTTCTTTTCTTTTTTCTTTTTTGATTTCAAATTTCAAATTAAATCAATTAACAAAATTCATTTTCATTTCTTTTTTCATTTAAAACAAAACACAAAATTGATAAAAAATTTGAAAGAGAAATTCATTTTTATTTTTTGAATTTAATTTTGATTTTGATTTGAATTTAATTTTGAAATTGATTTAGATATTGATTTAAATATTAATTTAAATATTTGATTTAAATATTGATTTAAATATTGATTTAAATATTGATTTAAATATTGATTTTGATTTAAATATTGATTTGAAAATTGATTTGAAAATTGATTTTGATTTTGATTTTGATTTTGATTTTGATTTTGATATTGATATTGATTTTGATTTTGAAATTGATTTGGAAATTGATTTTGAAATTGATTTAAATATTTTATTTAAATATTGATTTGAATATTGATTTAAATATTGATTTAAATATTTTATTTAAATATTGATTTGAATATTGATTTGAATATTGATTTAAATATTGATTTGAATATTGATTTAAATATTGATTTAAATATTGATTTAAATATTGATTTAAATATTGATTTTGATTTTGATTTAAATATTGATTTGAATATTGATTTGAATATTGATTTGGATATTGATTTAAATATTGATTTGAATTTTAATATTGATTTAAATATTGATTTGAATTTTAATATTGATTTAAATATTGATTTTGATTTAAATATTGATTTGGAAATTGATTTAAATTTTGATTTAAATATTGATTTGAATATTGATTTGAATATTGATTTAAATATTGATTTGGAAATTGATTTAAATATTGATTTGGATATTGATTTGGAAATTGATTTGGAAATTGATTTGGAAATTGATTTGGAAATTGATTTAAATATTGATTTGGAAATTGATTTGGAAATTGATTTGGAAATTGATTTGGAAATTGATTTAAATATTGATTTGGAAATTGATTTAAATATTGATTTGGATATTGATTTGGATATTGATTTGGATATTGATTTGGAAATTGATTTGGAAATTGATTTGGAAATTGATTTGGAAATTGATTTGGAAATTGATTTGGAAATTGATTTGGAAATTGATTTGGAAATTGATTTGGATATTGATTTTGAAATTGATTTGGAAAATTGATTTGGAATTTAATTTTGATTTTGAAATTGATTTTGATTTTGAATTTGATTTTGAATTTGAAATTGATTTTGATTTTGATTTTTATTTTTATTTTGATTTTGATTTTGATTTGAATATTGATTTGGAAATTGATTTTGAAATTGATTTTGAAATTGATTTGGAAATTGATTTGAAAATTGATTTGAAAATTGATTTGAATATTGATTTTGAAATTGATTTGGAAATTGATTTGGAATTTAATTTTGATTTTGATTTGAATATTGATTTGGATATTGATTTTGGTTTTGATTTTGATTTTGATTTGAATTTAATTTTGATTTTGATTTAGATTTTGATTTTGAATTTGATTTAAATATTTGATTTTGATTTTGAATTTGAATTTGATTTTGATTTTGATTTTGATTTTGATTTTGATTTTGATTTTGATTTTGATTTTCATTTTGATTTTGATTTTGATTTTGATTTTGAATTTGATTTAAATATTGATTTTGATTTTGATTTTGAATTTGATTTAAATATTGATTTAAATATTGATTTGGAAATTGATTTGGAAATTGATTTGGATATTGATTTGGAAATTGATTTGGAAATTGATTTTGAAATTGATTTGGAAATTGATTTTGAAATTGATTTTGAAATTGATTTGGAAATTGATTTTGAAATTGATTTGAAAATTGATTTGGATATTGATTTGAATATTGATTTTGAATTTGATTTAAATATTGATTTGGATATTGATTTGAATATTGATTTAAATATTGATTTAAATATTGATTTGAATATTGATTTGAATATTGATTTAAATTTTGATTTAAATATTGATTTAAATATTGATTTTGATTTTGATTTGGATATTGATTTGGAAATTGATTTAAATATTGATTTGAATATTGATTTGAATATTGATTTGAATATTGATTTGGATATTGATTTGGATATTGATTTTGATTTTGATTTTGATTTTGATTTTGATTTTGATTTTGAATTTGATTTTGATTTTGATTTAAATTTTGATTTTGATTTAAATTTTGATTTTGATTTAAATTTTGATTTTGATTTAAATTTTGATTTAAATATTGATTTAAATATTGATTTGAATATTGATTTGGATATTGATTTGGATATTGATTTTGATTTTGATTTTGATTTTGATTTTGGATATTGATTTTGGATTTTGATTTTGGTTTTGATTTTGATTTTGATTTTGATTTTGATTTTGATTTTGATTTTGATTTTGATTTTGATTTTGATTTTGATTTTGATTTTGATTTTGATTTTGATTTTGATTTTGATTTTGATTTGGATATTGATTTGGATATTGATTTTGGTTTTGATTTTGATTTTGATTTTGATTTTGATTTTGATTTTGATTTTGATTTTGATTTTGATTTTGATTTTGATTTTGATTTTGATTTTGATTTTGATTTTGATTTTGATTTTTATTTTGTGTGATTTGATTTGTGTTTTGCTTTGGGTTATTTTTTTTGTTTTTGTTTTTATTTTTATTTTGATTTTGATATTGATTTTTTGATAAATATTTGTGATAAAAATCAAGTAAATAAGATCCTAAAATTGATTTTTGGTTTAATTGATAAAAATCTTTTAAATCAGTAAATTCTTCAATATTTTCTTTGGTTAATTTTGTTTCATCAATTTTATCATAATAAAGAAAATAAATTAATTGTTGAATTGTTTCAAATGATTTTTTTGAATATTCATGAACTTGATTTGATGGATCATTAACACTTAAAAACATTCCTTTAAATAATTCGCTTCTTATTTGTAATATTAATTTATGAACTTTAATTTCTTTTTCTTCAATAATTATTGTAAAATCTTTAGTTTCATTTTGTTGATAAAATTCTTCAAAATCTTTTAATATTCCTTTTATTCCTTCTTTTTCTTTAATCCATTTTAAATCAAATCCTGTTTCTTCAAATAAATCATAAATTAATCCTTTTTTAAATTCTTCATTTTTATTTTCAATTTCATTTAAAATTAATTCTTGTTCTTTTTTTTGTTTTTCAAATTCAATTTCATTTGAAAATAAAAATTGATAATTTGAATTTGAATTTGAATCATTTTTTGTTTCATTTTGAATAAATTGATTATTAAATTTTTCAATAAATTTATCAAAATCAATAAATCCTGTATAAAGAAAATTTAATGCAAATTGAATAATTTCTTTTGGTTTTCTTCTGCAAATATTAATAAATCTTGTTAAATTTTTTTGGTTATTATTAAATCTAATTAATAAAAATTGATTATGAGCTTTAAATATTTCATTATCACTACTTTTAATTTCAATATCTTTAAATTCATTTGATTTCAAAAAATTGTTTAAATCATCATTAAATGAATAAATTTTTGGAAATAAATCAATCATTTCTTGATTAATTTCATTTTCTTTCAATTCAAAAATATTCAAATCTCTCATTAATAAAATTATAATTTCTTTTGAATATTTCTTTTCCAAAGCAATATGTAAAGGTATTTCATTTTTATTATTTTTTGAATTAATATCAGATCCTTTGGAAATTAATAATTCAATAATTTCATTTGGATTTTTATTTTGTAAAGCAATATGTAAAGGTATTTGATTTTGATTATTTTTTGAATTAATATCAGATCCTTTGGAAATTAATAATTCAATAATTTCTTTTGGGTATTTATTTTTCAAAGCAATATGTAAAGGTATTTCATTCCATTTATTTTTTGAATTAATATCAGATTCATTGGAAATTAATAATTCAATAATTTCTTTTAGATATTTATTTTTCAAAGCAATATGTAAAGGTATTTCATTTTTATTATTTTTTGAATTAATATCAGAACCTTTGGAAATTAATAATTTAATAATTTCTTTTGAATATTGATTTTTGTATATCAAAGCAATATGTAAAGGTATTTCATTCCAATTATTTTTTGTATTAATATTAGAACCTTTGGAAATTAATAATTCAATAATTTCATTTGGATATTTATTTTTCAAAGCATTATTTAAAGATATTTCATTTTGATAATTTTTTGAATTAATATCAGATCCTTTAGAAATTAATAATTCAATAATTTCTTTTGGATATTTATTTTGTAAAGCAATATGTAAAGGTATTTGATTCCAATCATTTTTTGAATTAATATCAGATTCTTTGGAAATTAATAATTCAATAATTTCATTTGGATATTTATTTTTCAAAGCAATATGTAAAGGTATTTGATTTTGATTATTTTTTGAATTAATATTAGATCCTTTGGAAATTAATAATTCAATAATTTCAAAAGTAAGTATTTGATTTTGATTATTTTTGAATTAATATCAGATCCTTTCTTTTTAATTTTCTTTTGAATATTTATTTTTCAATTAATATGTAAAGGTATTTCTTTTTCATTATTTTTTGAATTAATATTAGATCCTTTGGAAATTAATAATTCAATAATTTCATTTGAATATTTATTTTTCAAAGCAATATGTAAAGGTATTTCATTTTCATTATTTTTTGAATTAATATTAGATCCTTTGGAAATTAATAATTCAATAATTTCATTTGGATATTTATTTTTCAAAGCATTATTTAAAGATATTTCATTCCATTTATTTATTAAATTAATATCAGATCCTTTGGAAATTAATAATTCAATAATTTCTTTTGAATATTGATTTTTCAAAGCAATATGTAAAGGTATTTCATTTTGATTATTTTTTGAATTAATATCAGATTCATTGGAAATTAATAATTCAATAATTTCATTTGGATATTGGTTTTTCAAAGCAAAATGTAAAGGTATTTCATTTTGATTATTTTTTGAATTAATATCAGATCCTTTGGAAATTAATAATTTAATAATTTCATTTGAATATTTATTTTTCAAAGCAATATGTAAAGGTATTTCATTTTGATTATTTTTTGAATTAATATCAGATCCTTTGGAAATTAATAATTCAATGATTTCTTTTGAATTTTGGTTTTTCAAAGCAAAATGTAAAGGTATTTCTTTTCCATCTATTTTTGAATTAATATCAGATCCTTTGGAAATTAATAATTCAATAATTTCTTTTGAATATTTATTTTGCAAAGCAATATGTAAAGGTATTTCATTTTGATTATTTTTTGAATTAATATCAGATTCTTTGGAAATTAATAATTCAATAATTTCATTTGGATATTTATTTTTCAAAGCAATATGTAAAGGTATTTCATTTTGATTATTTTTTGAATTAATATCAGAACCTTTAGAAATTAATAATTTAATAATTTCATTTGGATATTTATTTTTCAAAGCAAAATGTAAAGGTATTTCTTTTCCATCTATTTTTGAATTAATATCAGATCCTTTGGAAATTAATAATTTAATAATTTGTTTTGAATATTTATTTTTCAAAGCAAAATGTAAAGGTATTTCTTTTCCATCTATTTTTGAATTAATATCAGAACCTTTGGAAATTAATAATTTAATAATTTCTTTTGAATATTTATTTTTCAAAGCAAAATGTAAAGGTATTTCTTTTCCATCTATTTTTGAATTAATATCAGATCCTTTGGAAATTAATAATTTAATAATTTGTTTTGAATATTTATTTTTCAAAGCAAAATGTAAAGGTATTTCTTTTCCATCTATTTTTGAATTAATATCAGATCCTTTGGAAATTAATAATTCAATAATTTCTTTTGAATATTTATTTTTCAAAGCAAAATGTAAAGGTATTTCTTTTCCATCTATTTTTGAATTAAGATTAGATTCATTGGAAATTAATAATTCAATAATTTCTTTTGGATATTTATTTTTCAAAGCAATATGTAAAGGTATTTCATTTTGATTATTTTTTGAATTAATATCAGATCCTTTAGAAATTAATAATTCAATAATTTCTTTTGAATATTTATTTTTCAAAGCAAAATGTAAAGGTATTTCTTTTCCATCTATTTTTGAATTAAGATTAGATTCATTGGAAATTAATAATTCAATAATTTCTTTTGGATATTTATTTTTCAAAGCAATATGTAAAGGTATTTCATTTTCATTATTTTTTGAATTAATATCAGATTCATTGGAAATTAATAATTCAATAATTTCATTTGGATATTGGTTTTTCAAAGCAATATGTAAAGGTATTTCATTTTGATTATTTTTTGAATTAATATCAGATCCTTTGGAAATTAATAATTTAATAATTTCTTTTGAATATTTGTTTTTCAAAGCAAAATGTAAAGGTATTTCATTCCATTTATTTTTTGAATTAATATCAGATCCATTGGAAATTAATAATTCAATAATCTCTTTTGGATTTTTGTATATCAAAGCAATATGTAAAGGTATTTGATTCCAATCATTTTTTGAATTAATATCAGATCTTTTGGAAATTAATAATTCAATAATTTCTTTTGGATATTTATTTTGCAAAGCAATATGTAAAGGTATTTCATTCCAATAATTTTTTGAATTAATATTAGAACCTTTGAAAATTAATAATTTAATAATTTCGTTTGAGTATTTATTTTCCAAAGCAATATGTAAAGGTATTTGATTTAAATTATTTTTTGAATTAATATCAGATCCTTTGGAAATTAATAATTTAATAATTTCTTTTGAATATTTATTTTTCAAAGCAATATGTAAAGGTATTTCATTTTGATTATTTTTTGAATTAATATCAGATTCTTTGGAAATTAATAATTCAATAATTTCATTTGAATTTTGGTTTTTCAAAGCAATATGTAAAGGTATTTGATTTTCATTATTTTTTGAATTAATATCAGATCCTTTGGAAATTAATAATTCAATAATCTCTTTTGGATATTTATTTTTCAAAGCAATATGTAAAGGTATTTCATTTTCATTATTTTTTGAATTAATATCAGATTCTTTGGAAATTAATAATTTAATAATTTCTTTTGTATTTTGGTATCTCAAAGCAATATGTAAAGGTATTTCTTTTCCATCTATTTTTGAATTAAGATTAGATTCATTGGAAATTAATAATTCAATAATTTCTTTTGAATATTTATTTTGCAAAGCAATATGTAAAGGTATTTCATTTAAATTATTTTTTGAATTAATATCAGATTCTTTGGAAATTAATAATTCAATAATTTCATTTGGATATTGGTTTTTCAAAGCAATATGTAAAGGTATTTCATTTAAATTATTTTTTGAATTAATATCAGATCCTTTGGAAATTAATAATTCAATAATTTCTTTTGAATATTTATTTTGCAAAGCAATATGTAAAGGTATTTCATTCCAATAATTTTTTGAATTAATATCAGATCCATTGGAAATTAATAATTCAATAATTTCTTTTGGATTTTTGTATATCAAAGCAATATGTAAAGGTATTTGATTCCAATCATTTTTTGAATTAATATCAGATCCTTTGGAAATTAATAATTCAATAATTTCTTTTGAATATTTATTTTGCAAAGCAATATGTAAAGGTATTTCATTTAAATTATTTTTTGAATTAATATTAGATCCTTTGGAAATTAATAATTCAATAATTTCTTTTGAATATTGATTTTTCAAAGCAATATGTAAAGGTATTTCATTTTGATTATTTTTTGAATTAATATCAGAACCTTTGGAAATTAATAATTCAATAATTTCTTTTGGGTATTTATTTTTCAAAGCAATATGTAAAGGATTATTTCTGTATTTATCAAACCAATTTAAATTAGTTTCTTTTTCAATAAGTTTTTGAATAATTTCATTTTTTATTTTTTGTTCAAAAGCATAATTTAAAAAAGGTTTATTTTCTTTTTCAAATTGTTCTGTTGTTTTCAAAGTTGGAATTGAATTAAAAAATTGAATATTATTTGTTCTTATTGCTTCATAAACTTGTTTTAATTGATTTGTGTTTTGATTTTCATTTGAATTTGTGTTATTTTGTGTGTTTTGTGTGTTTTGATTTGTGTTTTGTTGTTGCATTTTGTTTTATTGTTTTTAAAAAAAAAATTAAAAAAAAAAAATGAAAAATTAAAAATATTTTTTTTTCATTTTTTTTCATTTTTTTTTTATTTAAAAAATGTCAAGAAAAGGAAATAGAGTTGTAATAGGACAACAACAATTATCAAAATGGCAGATAAGAAAAGAAGAAAGAAGATTGCTTTTATTAAACACAGATGAAAAAGCAGCAGTTGTTCATTATCGAA
The DNA here is from genome assembly GCA_028826165.1 of Anaeramoeba ignava. Taxonomy (NCBI): domain Eukaryota; family Anaeramoebidae; genus Anaeramoeba; species Anaeramoeba ignava. The sequence continues at coordinate 190,276 of JAPDFW010000087.1, read as the reverse complement.
AAAAAGAAGAAGAAGAATCTAAATTTTGTCAAAAATGCTTTCAAACAGATCATTGGACTTATCAATGTACAAATCCAAGAGTTTATCCTGCTCGTCCTTCAAGAACTCAAAGAATTTTGAATCCTTCTTTAAATGCACCTTTACAAAAATTAGATATTCAGATTCCATCAAAAAAGAAAAATGGAAATGAAAAAATAAAAGAAAAAAAATCAGATTCAACTTCAACTTCTGATTCAACTTCTGATTCAACTTCAGATTCAGATTCAGATTCAGATTCAACTTCAACTTCAGATTCAACTTCAGATTCAGATTCAACTTCAGATTCAACTTCAACTTCTGATTCAACTTCTGATTCAAAACATAAAAAAGATTCAAAAGATTCAAAACATTTAAAAGATAAAAAAGATAAAAAAGATAATAAAGATAAAAAAGATAAAGATTCAAAAGATAAAGATAAAAAAGATTCAAAAGATAAAGATAATAAAAATAAAGATAAAAAAGATAAAAAAGATTCAAAAGATTCAAAAGATAATAAAGATAAAGATAAAAAAGATAATAAAGATTCAAAAGATAAAGATAAAAAAGATTCAAAAGATAAAGATAAAAAAGATTCAAAAGATAAAGATAAAAAAGATAATAAAGATTCAAAAGATAAAGATAAAAAAGATAAAGATAATAAAGATTTAAAAGATAAAAGAGAATCAAATTCTTCATTATTTGATAAAAATAATGTTGAAGATCAAGAAAAATCTATAAATAATATTGTTTCCTCAAAACAAGATTTCGAAAATAAATTAGGAAGAGATTCAAGATATCATTCATATCACCATTCACATAATAACTCACATTATCATTCAAATCATCATTCAAATTATCATTCAAATCATCATTCACATCATAATTCACATCATAATTCAAATTATCATTCAAATTATCATTCAAGAACTCATTCAAAACAACTTCATAAAACAGATCAAAAAGAAATTCAAAATCAAAATCAAAAAGAAATTCAAAATCAAAATCAAAATCAAAATCAAAATGAAAATCAAAATCAAAATCAAAATCAAAATCAAAATCAAAATCAAAATCAAAATGAAAATCAAAATCAAATTCAAAATCAAAATCAAAATCAAAATCAAAATCAAAATCAAAACCAAAATAATTCAAAAGAAAAAAAAAGAAAAAATAAAACTCATAAAAGAAAATCTTATTCAAATTCAAATTCAAATTCAAAATCAAAACCAAATTCAAAATCAAAATCAAAATCAAAATCAAAATCAAAATCAAAATCAAAATCAAAATCAAAATCAAAATCAAAATCAAAATCAAATTCAAAATCAAATTCAAAATCAAAATCAAATTCAAAATCAAATTCTGATTCTTATTCTTATCATAAACATAGAAGTTCAAATAAAAAAAATTATTATTCTCGTCATCATCATCATCATCATCATAATTCAAATAGTCAAGAAAAAAAAAGACATCGTTATTCAAGAAAATGAAATTGTTAAATAAAATAATCTCATTTCCAAATTAAATTTTCTTTTTTTTAAAAAAATAAAAATAAAAATAAAAAGAAAATTTAATTTTATGAACCGTTGTTTAAGAACGATTTGAAAGGAGAAAAATACAAAAAAAGAAAAAGAAAAGATAAAAAAGTCCTTATTGTAGCATTGTATTATTTTCGGTAATTTCATCTAAAAAAAGAAAGAAAAAAAAAGTGTCAAAAATAAATTGGAAAAATTTTTGGATTAAAAACTTACATTTATTTCTTTTTGGAGGAGAAACAAAAAGAACAAATATGATTAAACACAACGGTAAAATTTCGCAAATCAAATAATAAAAAAAAGAAATAAGAGCATATTGATTATCAGAAATATCATCTGAGTTTAAATTTCCAATAATTAAAATAGGGATTCTTAAGATATAACAAATTGTTGAAGCTAATAAAACATAAAATATTTTTTTGATAATCATAACATTTGCCATTGGTCTTTTTTTATAAAAACTTGAAAGAAGTAAAGAACTGTATCCAAGTAATCCAATTGCGCAAATACTATACATAGAAACAAGGAAAAAATTTAATTTATCTGTATGTGTTGCAATAAGTGGTATGTGAACTGCATAAACTACTACGTTCGTTAATGTGAATACTATAATAAAATTTCGAAGTTGATGTTTTGCATCTAATGGTGAGAAATTTTTCACTTGGAAATTGACTTGCGCTCTAAATTTAATCAATATTTAATTAATATTTAATCAATATTTAATTAATATTTAATCAATATTTAATCAATATTTAATCAATATTTAATTAATATTTAATTAATATTTAATTAATATTTAATTAATATTTAATTAATATTTAATTAATATTTAATCAATATTTAATCAATATTTAATTAATATTTAAATATTTAATTAATTTTAATCAATATTTAATTATTTAATATTTAATTAATATTTAATCAATATTTAATCAATATTTAATCAATATTTAATTAATATTTAATTAATATTTAATTAATACCAATATTTAATCAATATTTAATTAATATTTAATCAATATTTAATCTAATATTTAATCAATATTTAATTAATATTTATTAATATTTAATCAATATTTAATCAATATTTAATTAATATTTAATAATATTTAATTAATATTTAATTTTATTAATATTTAATCAATATTTAATTAATATTTAATCAATATTTAATCAATATTTAATTAATATTTAATTATTTAATATTTAATTATTTAATAATATTTAATTATTTAATCAATATTTAATTATTTAATTAATATTTAATCAATATTTAAATATTTTTAATCAATATTTAATTAATATTTATTAATATTTAATCAATATTTAATTAATATTTAATATTTAATTAATATTTAATTAAATATTTAATTAATATTTAATTAATATTTAATTAATATTTAATTAATATTTAATTAATATTTAATTAATATTTAATTAATATTTAATTCCAATATTTAATTAATATTTAATTAATATTTAATTAATATTTAATCAATATTTAATTAATATTTAATTAATATTTTTAATCAATATTTTAATTAATATTTAAATCAATATTTAAATATTTGATTTAATCAATATTTAATTAATATTTAATTAATATTTAATTAATATTTAATTAATATTTAATTAATATTTATTTAATTAATATTTAATTAATATTTAATTATTAATATTTAATTAATATTTAATTAATATTTAATTAATATTTAATTAATATTTAATTAATATTTAATTAATATTTAATTAATATTTAATTAATATTTAATTAATATTTAATTAATATTTAATCAATATTTAATTAATATTTAATCAATATTTAATCAATATTTAATTAATATTTAATCAATATTTAATTAATATTTAATTAATATTTAATTAATATTTAATTAATATTTAATCAATATTTAATCAATATTTAATCAATATTTAATCAATATTTAATCAATATTTAATCAATATTTAATCAATATTTAATCTATATTTAATCAATATTTAATTAATATTTAATTAATATTTAATTAATATTTAATTAATATTTAATTAATATTTAATCAATATTTAATTAATATTTAATCAATATTTAATTAATATTTAATTAATATTTAATTCTTTTCTAATTCTTCTTAAAATTTTAAATGATAAAAAAAGGTACAATGTAAAAATTAAAGTAAAAAATGCAGATAAAAAAAAATCTGAAAAAAAAGCCATTAAAGGATTAAAAGTATTCTTGGAATTATCTGAATAAAAATCCCAAAAGAATGTTTGAAAGAAAAAACAAACAATTCTTCCACAAGATCCAATACTAATTAAGAAGAAGAAAATCTAATTGAGAAAAAAGATAAAAAAAAGCAAAAATTAAGTAAAAAATTTTTTCTTTTATTTGAATTTTGTTTTGTTTTCTTTATTTGAATTTTATTTTCTTTTCTTTATTTGAATTTTGTTTTTACTTTTTGATGATAAAGTTGAGGAGTTCTTAAAAAAAGTAAAGTTAATTTCCAAATTGCAATAACGAATAGAAAAATAAAAAAAAACATTAAAAAACCAAATAAAACATTTTTAGAATCAGTCATTTATTATTTAATTATTTTGAAATAAAAGAAAAAATGATTAAAAAATTAAAAATAAAAATAAAATTAAAATTAAAAAAAGGAGAAAAAGAAAGAAAAAGAAAGAAAAAGAAAAAGGAGAAAAAAAATTAATTAAAAATTTTTTTTTCATTTTTTTAATTTTCATTTTTTTAATTTTCATTTTTTTAATTTTAAATTAACAAAAAAAAACAAAAACAAAAACAAGAATAAATAAATAAATAAAAATGGGTTCTTTATTAAGATCAAAAGAAATGAAATTAGTTCGTTTATATCTTCAACCAGAAGCAGCATATCCAACAATTAAAATTTTAGGAGAAGCTGGTTTAATTCAATTTGTTGATGTATTTTAATATTATAAATGAATTTTAATTTTATAAATGAATATTAATTTTAATTTTATAAATGAATATTAATTTTAAAAATAGTTAAATTCACATATTAATTCTTTTCAAAGACCAAAAGTTCAAGAAATTAAACAATGCACTGAAATTGAAAGAAAATTAGCATTTATTGAAAAACAAATTGTTGAGGAAGAAGAACCATTTGCCAAAGAAATTATTTCTTCAGATGAGATTGAATCAATTAATAAAATGGAAATGGAAAATTTAGATGTAAATAAAGAAATGACAGCTTTTTTCTTTTTAAATCAATTGTTCAAATAACAATCTTTTTTTTTCTTTTTTTTTCTTTTTTGATTTAAATAATATTTAGTCTGAAATTGAAAGATATCATGAGGATTTAAAAAATATGATAGTTGGATTAAATGAAATTTATTCACAATTTATTGATTTAGTTGAACTTAAACATACAATTACAAAAAGTGATATTTTTTTTGCACAAGGAGTATGAATCAAATTTAAATAATTTTATCGATCAAATTTAAATGGATCAATTTTAAATAATTTAAATAATTGAAATATTTTTAATATAAAGGATTTTGAAGAAGATTTTCATCATAATGATCATGAAAAAGATACTCTTTTAGATAATCAACATCATGCAAGAATATTTGGTGATTTAGGGTAATAAATAATAATTAAAATTAAAATCAAAATTAAAATAATAAAATTAAAATTAAAATTAAAATCAAAATTAAAATTAAAATAATAATTAAAATTAAAATTAAAATTAAAATTAAAATTAAAATTAAAATTAAAATTAAAATTAAAATTAAAATTAAAATTAAAATTAAAATTAAAATTAAAATTAAAATTCATTTTTATATTTATTCAAAAGACATATTGTAGGAATTATTAATTCAACTGAAGTTTTTACATTAGAAAGAATTTTATGGAGAGTTTCAAGAGGAAATTTACTATTTAAACAAGAAGAAATAGATGAACCAATTATGGATTTAAAACTTGTTTGAAATTAAATTTAAATTTATAAAATTTTTTAAAAAATAATTTCCAATTAAAAAAAAAAACAAATCAAATTTTAAATTGAAAATTTAGAAAAAAAAAACACCAAAAACTGCATTTATGGTTTTATTTGAAGGAGATGTTATTGGAGAAAAATTGACAAAATATTGTCAAACTTTTGGAGCAAAACTTTTTGAAATTTCTGAATCACCAAGAGAAAGATATACTTTATTTGAGAAAACACAAGAACAAATTCGGTAAGAAATAAAAATAATTAAAATTTGAAATAAAAATAATAATTTAAATTTGAAAAAAAATAATTTAAATTTGAAATAAAAATAATAATTAAAATTTGAAATAAAAATAATAATTTAAATTTGAAATAAAATTAATAATTAAAATTTGAAATAAAAATAATAATATAAATTTGAAATAAATATAATAATTTGAATTTGAAATAAAAATAATAATTTAAATTTGAAATAAAAATAATTTAAATTTGAAATAAAAATAATAATTTAAATTTGAAATAAAAATAATTTAAATTTGAAATAAAAATAATAATTTAAATTTGAAATAAAAATTAATAATATAAATTAAAATTTGAAATAAAATTAATAATTTAAATTTGAAATAAAAATAATTTAAATTTGAAATAAATATAATAATTTGAATTTGAAATAAAAATAATTTAAATTTGAAATAATAATTTAAATTTGAAATAAAAATAATTTAAATTTGAAATAAAATAATAATTAAAATTTGAAATAAAAATAATAATATAAATTTGAAACAAAAATAATAATTAAAATTTGAAATAAAAATAATAATTAAAATTTGAAATAAAAATAATAATTTAAATTTGAAATAAAAATAATTTAAATTTGAAATAAATAAAATAATTTAAATTTGAAATAAATATAATAATTTGAATTTGAAATAAAAATAATTAAAATTTGAAATAAAAATAATTTAAATTTGAAATAAAAATAATTTAAATTTGAAATAAATATAATAATTTAAATTTGAAATAAAAATAATAATTAAAATTTGAAATAAAAATAATTTAAATTTGAAATAAAAATAATAATTTAAATTTGAAACAAAAATAATAATTTAAATTTGAAATAAAAATAATAATTAAAATTTGAAACAAAAATAATAATTAAAATTTGAAATAAAAATATAGCGAAACTCGATTAGTTCTTAATAAATCAAAACGAAGACAATTAGAATTACTTATGGAAACTGAGAAAAGATTATCACATTGGAAAAATAAAGTCAAACAAGAAAAAGCAATTAATCATATTATTAATATGTTAAATTTTGATACAACAAAACAATGTTTAATTGCAGAAGCTTGGAGTCCATCAAATAAAATTAATCAAGTTAAAATTGAACTTAAGAAAGCTAGTGTAAAAATTTATAAATTTATAAATTATAAATTATAAAATTCATAAATTAAAATTCAATTAGGAAGATTCTGGTGTTATTGTTCCAACTGTTTTAGAAATTATTAATGATGAAAAAAAAGAAAAACCTACTTTTTTTGAGACAAATAAATTTACTACTGGATTTCATGGACTTGTTGAATCATATGGAACAGCAAATTATGGTGAAATTAGTCCAACTCCTTTTTCAATTATTACTTTCCCATTTTTATTTGCAGTTATGTTTGGTGATTTGGGACATGGATCTTTATTATTTTTAACAGCAATGATTTTTATTTTGAAAGAGAAAAAATTTGGAAAACAAAAATTAGGAGAAGTAAACTGAAATAAATTTATTTAATTTGATTTAAATTTATTTAATTTGATTTCATTTGATTTAATTTAATTTGATTTATTTAATTTGATTTCATTTTAGCTTGTAGAGGTTTTATATAATGGAAGATATATTTTATTACTTATGGGATTATTTAGTATGTATACTGGTTTATTATATAATGAAACATTTTCACTTCCAATTGATTTTTTTGGAAGTTGTTGGAGTCCAGATAAAAATGATTCAAATTATCATTTAGTTAGTCATAATTGTGCATATCCTTTTGGAGTTGATCCAGGTATTATTTAATTTTTAATTTTAATTTTTATTTTTATTTTTATTTTTATATATTGAAATATTTCTGTTTAAATTATAGTTTGGCAAAATCGAAAGAATGAACTTTTATATGTTAATTCTTTGAAAATGAAATTATCAGTTATTATTGGTGTTAGTCATGTAAATATTTAAAAAATTATTAAAAAAATTATTAAAAAAAATTATTAAAAAAAAATTATTAAAAAAAAATTATTAAAAAAAATTATTAAAAAAAATTATTAAAAAGATGACACTTGGTATTGTATTAAATCTTCTTAATGCAGTTCATTTCAAACGTTATGTAGATGTTTGGTGTGGATTTCTTCCACAAATAATATTTTTCTTTTCCTTTTTTGGATACATGGTTTTCCTTGTAATTTTAAAATGGAATATTCGTTGGAGCAACCGATCAATTCAAACACAAAGACATGGAGTTTTATTAATTAACACATTAATTAGATTTGTAATCTCACCAGGATCTGTTGAACATGACATGAAAATATATCCGAATCAAGGAATCATTCAATTAATACTTTTGTTTCTTGTTGTGATTGCTATTCCTTGGATGTTGTGCCCAAAACCTTTTATATTAAAAAATAAAGCGAAAAAAAAAATGTTAAAAGAAAAAAAACTTCAACATGAAAACCGAAGTTTAATTGAAAATCAAGCTGAACCAAATGATTTGTTTGATGAATCTAAATATCAACTAAAACATCATGATTCAAACTCAGATCTTGAATTGGATATTAATATAGATAATCAAAAAGTTAATGAATTTCCTATTGCAAATCAAAAAGATGAAAAAAAAGATGAAACAAGTCATGAAGAACAGTTTCAAATGAGTGAAGTTTTTGTTGAACAAGCAATTACTACTATTGAATTTGTTCTTGGTTCCATTTCTAACACAGCTTCTTATTTACGTTTGTGGGCTCTTTCACTTGCACATTCACGTAATTTAAATAAAAAATTTAAATAAAAATTTATTCAAAAAAATTTATTCAAAAAAATTTATTCAAATAAAAATTTAATAAAAAATTTATTATAAAATTTATTCAAAAAAATTTATTCAAATAAAATTTATTCAAATAAAAATTTATTTAAAATAAAATTTATTCAAAAATTTATTCAAAAAAATTTATTCAAATAAAATTTAGAATTAAGTAAAGTCTTTTGGCAAAAATTGGTTCTTTTCCCATTAACAACTTATTCTTGGATGGTTTTTATTGGATTTGCAATTTGGGTTTTTATTACTATTTCAGTTTTAATGATAATGGAAACTTTTTCAGCACTTTTACATGCATTAAGATTACATTGGGTTGAATTTCAAAACAAATTTTATAAAGGAGAAGGAATTAAATTTCAACCATTTTCATTTGAAGAATTAACAAAAGAACAAACAAATTAATTAAAAAAAAAAAAAGAAGAATAAATTTTCGACTTTTTTTTTTTCAATTCCAATTTTTTGAATCTTTTTTTTTTTTGATGAAAGAAATTTTTAAAAGTAATTAAAAAGAAAGAATTTCAATTTCATTTTTTTAAATTTCAATTTCATTTTTTTAAATTTCAATTTCATTTTTTTTCATTTTTTTTTTCATTTTTTTTTTCATTTTCATTTTTTTAAATTTCATTTTTTTTCATTTTTTTTTTCAAATTTTTTTAAATAAAAAATGACTACAATCGAATCTTGTTTATTTTATCAATTAAATTATGAACAAACATTAAGTTTTCTCTTTTCAAATGAAGAAAAAAAAGATGAAAGAAAAGAAGAAAAAAAAGAAATAGAAAAATTATTTCAAAATAATGATAGTTGGGGCGATTGGCGTTTTTCAGATGTAGATGAAAGTGCACATACAGATGATGAAGATAATCATGAAAGAGAGTTTCCGTTGGAAAAATGCAATGTTGCTATTGAGCGAAATGGGAAATATCTTGCAATCAGTTTTAGGTCTTCTTTTATTATAATTGATTTAGAAGGATCAAAAAAAAAACAAGTCAGTTTAACTTCAAAAATGAGACAAACTCGTTTGAATAAGTATCTTTTTCTTGTTTCCGCAAAAAATGATAAATCTCTTGATGTTATTAATACTTTATTGTGGATCACTGTTGCTCTTCCTAAATCTCAATCCGATTCACAAAGTTTTTCTGTTTTAGTTGTTGGTTATTCTTCTGGCGAATTTAAAATATTTTCAAGTGTATGATTTATTTGGGAAAATTTATTTAAAAATAAAAAATAAAAAATAAATTATTTAACTAAATAATAAACAAAAAAAAAAAGGAAGGAAAAACGATTCTTGAACATAAACTTCATAATTCGCCAATAATCAGATTTAAGCTTCGTTCAAATTCTAATACATATTCAAAAACAACAAATGAAACAGAAGAATTGATAATAATTCATACAGATGTTGTAGTTGCTGTTGATGGGTTTTCTTTATTCACATTTTTAACATTTTGGAATACAGAACCAGATAAATCAGCACAAAACACACAAAAAATGTCATTAAGTTATCGCAAATGGAAACTAATTGGACAGAAAAAAACGTTTGATGTCATTTCATCGAAAATCACTGAAAATTTCCAATACTCAATATTCAACCAACTTCGTGACGGCTCGAGATTCATTTCTGTTGGAAAACATCCAATGATCGCCTCTTTTCCAATCACAGAAGAAACAAATGCTCTGCGTACAGTTGTTAGTTTTGCTTCCAATGTTGCGTCAAAAACAATCTCAAGTTTCATTTCATTTGCAAAGAATTTTCTTAAAAGCAGCAACACAAAAGCAAATGAGACTAAAAAACCTGAAGAAAAATTTGAGAAATCAATAGAACTTCCAATGAAATGGAAAATGACTGACAAGCACCGCATTTTCACATCAATTACATCAGAACCATCAGGAAGATTAGCAGCAATCACAGACAATCTGGGAAGAGTATTGATATTTGACATGTTTAATTTCGTTATTGTAAGAATGTTTAAAGGATATCGCGATGCTCAGTGTGGTTGGCTCGAAACTCCATTTCCATCAACCCCACAGCAAAGCGAACTTTCTGAGAAAAAACACAAACCTACAACAGCACAGAAGATGTATTCGTTGTTTCTGGTTATCTATGCTCCCCGAAGAAAATTACTTGAGTTATGGGGAATGAGACATGATGGAAAGCATGGTTCGTTATCAGTCCCTTCTGGATGCAGACTGCTAACAACAACTGGTCTTCTCGGTTCTACTGAACAACATTCTCCTGCTAGATCTTTTCTTATCACATCCAAAGGATTCATTTACGAAATCAAAATCCCCACAGAATTAGTTCAACTCTCTTCTATTACTCAACGCACTTTGATGAGTGATTCTCTGAGAAATCATAGAGATTCGCTTTTGTTTGGTCATTTAATTGAAACTTTGAAATCGTCAGTCCATCAATCTCAACCCCAAAAATCAAATAGTAATTTCACTAATTCAATTAAGAATTTTGTGCAAGAAATGACTCCTAAAAAACGTTATTCTCCAAAAAGTTCAAATGAAAATTTAAATGCAATTGAAATTCAAAACGAAAATGAAGATCAAAATTCAAATCAAAATTCAAATCAAAATTCAAATCAAAATTTAAACAATCAAAATTTAAACAATGAAAACTCAAACAACGAAAACAGAATACAAAAAATGATTGATGAAAACATTATAGATCGTTTACAATATTCAGATCACAAAAAACAAGAAACAAAAAATTCACAAGAAACTCCAAAAATAAGCATTAAAAATAACGAAAATAATGAAAACCAAAGTAATCACAAAAGAAGTAATAGTATCAAAGAAAATACGAACAAAAAAGATGAAAAACAAGAACCAGAAACATTAAGAGAAGAGATTATATCATTATTGAAAGGGTTCCACTCTCCAGAATGGGCAGTTCGTGCTTTGGAATATTTAGAGCAATTTTTGGGTGTTAATTGCCAAACTCAATTTCTTCTCAAAGCTATTAATACAGTTAATCAAACACTTTCAAATCCTGAACAAAATGAAACCAAACAAGATGATCAATCACAAACTCTATCTTCTGTTAATTTAAATACTTTTCAAGAGAAAGAAACAATTAAAAAAGTTTCACCAAAAGATTTTCTTTTGATGAGAGAAAATATTGTTAAAGCATGTTATTTGATTGAAGCATCAAACAAATCACAAACCACATTAACAAATTTAGATAATGATAATAATGATAATGATAATAATGATTCTAATTGTTTGATAAAAACAGATTGGTTTAAAAATCAAAAAGAAAAAGGATTTTTTGATGATTTTATTCCCAAAAAATTAGAAAGTGAAAAACAAAAACAAAAACAAAAACAAATTGAAAGTGATGATGAAGATGAAGATGAAGATGATGATGAAAATCAAAATCAAATTGATGAAAATAATAATAATAATAACAATCAGCTTTCTATTAATTTTCCTGTTGTTTCCTTTATTAGATCTTTCCAATTTGATGTTTCTCCAACAAAATTAATTCCTCAAAATACCTCAAATTTAATTAAATTATCTCAATTTTTATTTGAGAATTTATTTTATATTGAAACTCATTGCGAAATTCTTATTAATTCCTTCAATCTTATTTCTTTGAATGAAGAAGATGAAATTGATCTATTCCAAACTTGGTTTTATTCATGTGATATTCAAAAATTATTGAGACTTGAAATTATAGATAATTCAATGACATCTATTGAGAAATGGCTTTTGAATTTTATTACAAAACATCATAATTCACAAAATATTAAAAGCAATACATTCCAATCTAAAATTGATCAAATCTATTCAATTTGCATCAAAAATTCCAAAAATCAACATTCATTGTTATTAATTTACTTCTGTTTGAATTTACTTAAATATCTTGGAAAAAATGGAAATAATGAGATAAATAAAGACAATTTGAAAAAATGGGAAAATTTAGAAGAAGAAACAAAAATTGTATTATTTATTCAAAAACAATCATCTGTAGTTGATGAAGATATTTCTGTTCAAAGAATCAGACAAGATCAAGATTGTAACATTACAAGATTAATTTCAATGTTAGAATTATCAGCTCAATTTCCTGAACGACAAAAAGTAACTGAACTTCGAAGAATTTCAAGGAAGATAAAAGAAAATTTAAATGAAAATTTAAATGAAAATGAAAATTTAAATGAAAATAAAAATGAAAATGAAAATGAAAATGAAAATGAAAATGAAAATGAAAATGAAAATGAAAATGAAAATGAAAATCAAATTCAAATTCAAAATCAAAATCAAAATGAAAATGAAAATGAAAATCAAAATGAAAATCAAAATCAAAATGAAAATAAAATTGAAGAAATTCTGATGGAAAATGCAAAAAAATTAAGAAATAAATTTCCAGAATATTCTAAAAATTATCAAATATATTATACAAAATCATGGATCTTATTATCTTTTTGGAATTCACATCGCAATAATTATCAATTACTTATAGAAGGTTTGAAATATTTAGAATTAATTAAAGAATATCAAGTTCAAGGTGGAGTTTGTTATTTAATATGGAGTACATTTTTCAGTGAAATTATATTTAAAATCAAAAATTTATTTTTCAAGTTTCGTAAAATTCCATCAAGTCAATATTATCAAAAACATTTAAAATTCAACAGCAATGTTCTTTCATACTTTTTCCAAGCAACACTTAATTTATTAAATATTATGGAAAAGTTTTCAAATGTAGAAAAAATAGATGATAGTTTAGATGATAAAAAAATCCAATTTCTTGATTTTAAAGAATCATTTATTAAATTACAAAAATTTAAAAAAATAGAATTAAAAAATATAACAATTAATTTTAAAGAATATTTAAAAATTATAAAATTATTTGTGGAAATTATTTCTTTAAGTTGGAAATATCAAATATCAGTTAATTTCCGATATATGCTTCAATTTTGGGGAGAAATTTTGAATGAAACAAGATTTAGTTTTGATTTAAAAGAAAAATTAAATGAAAATTAAAAGAAAAATTAAAAGAAAATTTAAATGAAAATTTAAATGAAATTTTAAATGAAAATTCAAATGAAAATTCAAATGAAAATTTAAATGAAAATTTAAATGAAAATTTAAATGAAAATTCAAATGAAATTTTATCAAAAACTCAAAATTCAGAAATGATGTTCTTTCTTCAAACCCTTTTCAAATACGATAGAAACAAAGCATTAACAATTGCAGAACAACTTTTTTATAACAAAGATGAAGTTATAATTGAATATATATTAGGATTATACACACAAACAAAAGATGAAGAAGCAGAATCAGAAATTGAATATGTTCAAAATAAAAACTTACTTGGAAGTAAACTTGTTATTCTTGGACAAAAAAGACTTGTTTCTATTATTCATAGTCTTAGTGAAGGAAAAAATCTTCAACTTCTTACTTCAATTTCTACTGATATGATTAATGTTATTAATGACTCTTTATCAAATAAAGAAAATGATCGTGATTCTTTAGCTCCTATTCAAGAAACTAAAAGACTTTTTTTGAAATGCATTCAATTATTAGATCCAAATTCTTCAGATTTTGTTTATTGCAATAAATTACTTGACGTGATTAATAATTTACTATTGATTTATTAAAAATTCATTTATAAAATTCATTTTAAAAATTAAAATTCAATTTAAAATCAAAATTAAAATTAAAATTAAAATTAAAATTAAAATTAAAATTAAAATCAAAATTAAAATTAAAATTCAAATTAAAATTCAAATTAAAATCAAAATTAAAATTAAAATTAAAATTAAAATTAAAAAAGTTAATTTTCAAAAAGAAGAAAATTTCTTTCTTTCTTTAATAATTTTATATTCACAATTTTTTTCTTTCTTTCTTTCTTTCTTTCTTTCTTTCTTTCTTCTTTTCTTTCTTTCTTTCTTTCTTTTAAATTTTTCAATAAATAAAATTTTCTTTAAATTTTTAAATTATTTCTTTTCTTTTTCTTCTTCTTCTTCTTTATCATCTTTCTTCCCACTTAAATTAGTCATATATTTCTCAAGAGTATCTTCATCTGCATCAGAATCACTTGATTCAATATTTACAACAAATTTTTTTCTTGACAAAATTTTCAAATTCTTGTCTTGATGATCTTTTTTATTATTTTTTGTTCTATCAAAAAAATCATCAACTTCATTTTCATTTGGTTCATCATAATATTTCTTTAAATAACGAATTTTTCGACGAGCAATAGTTTCATAATCTTCCTCAACAACATTAGCTTGATCATTATTTGTTGTATTAGTATTAAGATTGCTATTAGAATTAACGATATTTTTGTCATTTTGAGCTTCCAAGTCTTTCGAAAGTGAATTTTCTTTTAATTCAATAGAATGTTTTCTAGGATTTAAAGAGTCGAATTCTTTTCGGGGAGAAATCTGGCTTGGACAATTAAGAACGAATTTTCTTGAGCTTTGACCAAAAACAACGAAGTCATCATGATATAAATTGTGAAAATTTTTGGACTTATCCTGGACGTATTAACAAAAGTTCCGTGAGTGCTGTCAAGATCATAAATAAACACTTCTCCCGTTTTACTTGTTTGTATGACTGCGTGTCGCCGTGAGACGCTTGGATGAAGCAATACTTGATCTGCATCTTCGACTCTTCCAAATGTAAAACAACTGTAATTTTCTAAATTGATTTTTTCTATTAAAATTCCTTCTTTAATTACATCAAGTGATATTTTTGTTGATAATTTTTCTCCCCAAATTGGTGGCTTGTAAATTGGAAGTGATTGTGATATTTCTTGTGGTTTTTGAGTTGGTAATTTTGAACCTGATGGATTTTTAAATGAAGTTTGCATTTATTATTTTTATTTATTAAATAAAAAAAAGAAAAAAAATGAAAATTAAATTTTATTTTTTAAAATTTTTTTTTTCATTTTTTCCCTTTTTTTTTTTATAAGAAAAGAAAAAAATAAATTTTATAAAATTTATAAATTTTAAACTTAAAAATGTCTACAATCGATCATTCACAAATTATTAAACAAGGATTTTTAGTTAAAAAAGGTTTTTAAAACAAAAAAAATTTTTCAAAAAAAAAAGCAAAAAAATTTTTCATAAAGAAAAAAAAAATGCAAAAATATAAATCAATTCAAAACAAAACATTTGGATCAAAAAACAAAAATGAATCAAAACAATAAATGGAAATGAATGCATAATTCAAAACGAAAAATTTAAAAGGCGCTGTTTGGAAAACATGGAAAAAAAGATGGTTTGTAATACAAGGAAAAATGATGTATTATTACAAAAAAGAGAAGGTAAGAAATAAAACGAAGACAAAGAAAAGATAATAAAAGAACCCTTAGAAAAAAAAACACGGGGGCAAAAAAATAATTATAAGTGAAAAAAACGGAAATAAACTAACATAAGTGTGTTGCAATAAAATATAAAAATTGGTGGGACGTGATTATATTGGGGGTCGGTATTCCAGGATGTAACGCCTTTGGGAGCGATACCGCTTTCGGAGAAGACGACAGCAAAAATCGCAGAAAACGTTAAAAAGGCGAACTGTTTCGAAGTGGATGTTCCCGGGAAAAGAACGTACTACATATGCGGACAGTCTGAAGACGATCGGCAAAAATGGATCGAGACAATCCTCTCGACAATTCGTGCCAGTAACCAGCCAAAGGTTTCTCTTGAGGATTTCGATATAGTAAGTGTTCTTGGTCGAGGAACTTATGGAAAAGTCCAGTTGGTTCAAAAAAAAGATAACGGAACTTATTATGCCATGAAGAGTCTTCACAAAGGTCGTCTGGCAATATCTCAGCAAGTCGAACAAACACTTGCTGAAAAAGACGTTTTTTTGAGAGCTAGACATCCGTTTCTTGTCTCTTTGCATTACTCTTTCCAGTCAGATGAGAAACTTTTCATGATCTTGGACTACGCTAATGGCGGTGAGCTCTTTTTCCACTTGAGAAAAGAAGGCAAATTCTCCAATGAACGTGTCCGTCTTTATGCTGCTGAAATTGTTCTTGCTTTGGAATATCTCCACAAACTTGACATCGTTTATCGCGACTTGAAACTTGAAAATATCCTTCTTTCTGATGATGGTCATATCAAAATCACTGACTTCGGTCTTGTGAAAACTAATATTTCTGAGGAGAAAAATGGTACTAAAACTATTTGTGGCACTCCAGAATATATGGCTCCAGAAGTTCTTTTGGAAATTGGTTATTCAAAATCTGTTGATTGGTGGAGTTTGGGTGTTTTGATGTATGAAATGTTGGTTGGTTTGCCTCCTTTTTATTCAGAAGATATGAATGTTTTGTATCAGAAAATTCTCCGTCAACCTTTGAAATTTCCACCAGATGTTCCTGAGCTTGCTCGAGATTTAATCAAGAAAGTAATTTTTCCAAAATTCCAAAAAAAAAAATTTTTTTGATAACATGAAAATTAATTAAAATTATTTATAACATGAAATTAAAATTAAAATTATTTATAACATGAAAATTAATTAAAATTATTTATAACATGAAATTAAAATTAAATCAAATTAAAATCAAAATTAAATTAAAATTAAAATCAAATTAAAATTAAAATTAAAATTAAATTAAATCAAAATCAAATCAAATCAAAATCAAAATTAAAATTAAATCAAAATTAAATCAAATCAAAATTATTTCAAAATTAAATTAAAATCAAATTAAAATTTAAATTAAATCAAAATTAAATTAAATCAAAATTATTTCAAAATTAAAATCAAAATTAAAATTAAAATTAAATTAAATCAAAATCAAATCAAATCAAATCAAAATTAAATCAAAATTAAATTAAATTAAATTAAATCAAAATTAAATTAAAATCAAATCAAAATTAAATCAAAATTAAAATTAAAATTAAATCAAAATAAAATCAAATCAAAATTAAAATTAAATCAAAATCAAATCAAATCAAAATCAAAATTAAATCTAATCAAAATTAAATTAAAATTAAATCAAAATTAAATCAAATTAAAATTAAATCAAAATTAAAATTAAAATTAAAATCAAATTAAAATTAAAATTAAAATTAAAATTAAATCAAAATCAAATCAAATCAAAATCAAAATTAAATCAATATTAAATCAAAATCAAATTAAAATTAAATCAAAACTAAAATTAAATTAAAATCAAAATTAAAATTAATTAAAATTAAATCAAATTAAATCAAAATTAAATTAAATTAAATCAAAATTAAAATTAAAATTAAAATTAAAATTAAATCAAAATCAAAATCAAATCGAAATTAAATTAAATTAAAATTAAAATCAAATCAAAATTAAATCAAATCAAAATTAAATTAAAATCAAAATAAAATCAAAATTAAATTAAAATTTGATTTCTGTAGCTTTTAATTAGAAATCCTAAAAAAAGAATCGGTTCTTCAAATGAAGATTCTTTACCAATTAAATCTCATCCTTATTTTGCTATTTTTGATTGGGAAAAAGTTTATAAAAAAGAAATTGAACCTTCTTTTAAACCTGAAATTAAAGAAGTTACTGATATTTCAAATTTTGATCAAGAATTTACAAAAGAAAAAGGTGAAAATTCAGTTCCAGATGTAAGTGTAATGGGAAGAATAAGTCAAAAAGCTTTTGATGGTTTTACTTTTATGGAAAATGTTGATGGACTTGGTGATTTAAATAATTTAGATTAAATCAAAATCAAAATCAAAAACAAAATCAAAATCAAAAATCAAAAATCAAAATCAAAAATATTTTGAATTTACTCAATGTATGATATCTTGAGTTAAATCAGTTTTTTTTTTTAAATCAAAAAAATTTTTTTTCTTTGTTCCACTTTTTTTTCTTTTTCAAAAAAATTTTTTTTTTCTTTTCTTGTTCATTTCACAAAAAAAAAATGGAAATGAAAATGGAAATGAAAATGTTGAAAAACAAATTTATTTTTAAATTCTGTTTTAAATTTATTTTTAAATTTATTTTTAAATTTATTTTTAAATTTATTTTTAAATTTATTTTTAAATTTATTTTTAAATTTCTGTTTAAATTTATTTTTAAATTTATTTTTAAATTTATTTTTAAATTTATTTTTAAATTTGTTTTTAAATTTCTGTTTAAATTTATTTTTAAATTTATTTTTAAATTTGTTTTTAAATTTATTTTTAAATTTATTTTTAAATTTATTTTTAAATTTATTTTTAAATTTCTGTTTAAATTTGTTTTTAAATTTATTTTTAAATTTCTTTTTAAATTTATTTTTAAATTTCTGTTTAAATTTGTTTTTAATTTTTTTCTTTTTGAGGATTTTTATAAGAAGAAGAACGATTAAATTTAAATTTATTTTCTTATTTTTAAATTTATTTTTAAAATTTTTAAATTATTAAATTTAAAAATCAGATGAACGTTTTTTTTTTTTAAATTTTTTTCAATTTTTCTTTTGAGAATTTTTATAATTAAAACGAACGATATCATAATTTTTCTTATTCTTTTGATTTTGCATTATCAATAAAATCAGATGAACGTTTTTTTCTTGACAAATTTTTATCATTTCTTCTTGAATTAAAGTTATCATAATTTTGATTATAATTTTGATTTCGATTATAATTTTGATTTTGATTATAATTTTGATTTTGATTATAATTTTGATTTTGATTATAATTTTGATTTTGGTTATAATTATCATTTTGATTATAATTTTGATTTCGATTATAATTTTGATTTCGATTATAATTATCATTTTGATTTCGATTATAATTTTGATTTCGATTATAATTATAATTTTGATTTCTATTATAATTTTGATTTCTATTATAATTATCATTTTGATTTCGATTATAATTATAATTATAATTTCGATTCCAATTTTGATTTTGATTATAATTTCGGTTTCGGTTTCGATTTTGATTTTGATTTTGTTTTCTTTTAATAAATTTAAATAAACTTGGATTAACTTCTTGTTCAGATTCTCTTAAAATTTTAATTAAATTTTTTGCTTGATTTGCTGATTCTTGTGTAAAAAAAGAATATGCAATTCCTTTTTTTCCAGCTCTTGCAGTTCTTCCTATTCTATGAACATAATCTTCTTCAGTTCTTGGGAAATCATAATTTATAACAAATTTAATATCTTTTACATCCCTAATAAAAAATAAATAAAAGAAAAAATTTTTTTTTGTTTTTAATAAATTTTTTTTTTGTTTTACAATCCTCGTGAAGCAACATCAGTTGCAATCAATATAGAATCATGTCCATCTCGAAAATTTCGAAGAACATATTCACGTTGACTTTGTTTTTTATCACCATGAATTCCAAGAACACGAAAACGTTGAGATTTCAAAAAAGCACATAATTCATCAACATAACTTTTTGTTTCAACAAAAACAAGAATTTTTCCCTTTTTATAAATTTCATTCAGAAGAGAAACAAATTTTTCTTTTTTTTCATTTTTTTCAACAACATGAATAACTTGCTCAACATTCTTGTTTGCGGATAAATCAAGTGAACCAATATTAACTCTTAAAGGATTTGAAGTGAATTGGTCAGCAAGTGATTGAACCTCTTTTGGCCAAGTTGCGCTCCAAAGAAGTGTTTGTCTGTTTGGGGGAATCTTATCAAGAATCTGACGGATCTGGGGCTCGAATCCCATGTCGAGCATTCTATCTGCTTCATCGAGAACAAGATACGAAACGTAATTCAAATTGACATGTCCCGAATTCACAAAATCAATCAATCTGCCGGGAGTCGCAATCAAAACATCAGGACGTCTCCTCAGCTGTCGAATTTGTTGTCCACGTGGTGCTCCTCCATAAACAACGGAACTGAAGACTCTGACAGCACGTCCAAACTCTTCAGAAACCTCTTGGATCTGACAGGCAAGTTCTCTAGTGGGGGCAAGAATAAGACAATAAGGACCGTTGCCGGGAATATTTTCCGGATTTTCCCGAATATGAACAAATGCAGGCAAAAGAAAAGCTAATGTTTTTCCGCTTCCTGTTTCAGCTATTCCTACAAAATCTTTCCCTGAAAGTGCTATTGGCCATCCTTGTGACTGAATTGGTGTCGGTTCTTTCCATCCTCTCCCGCTTAATTTGTCCATGATACCCTTAGGAAATGGTGCTTGATGAAATTCTAAAATTGGTTTGATTTCTTCTTTTTCTTCTCCTTTTATTATTTTGATTTCTTTTTCTTCTCGTATTTTTTTTACTTCTTCTCGTGTTAATTTTTTTATTTCTTCGTGTTCTTTGTAAATTTTTTTATTGAAATTTTGTTTTTCTTGTGAATTTAACATTTTTTTTAAAAAAAAATAAAAATCTATTTCTATATCTATTTCTATTTAAAAATGAAAAATGAAAAATGAAAAATGAAAAATGAAAAAAAAATTTTTTCTAAATAAACACGTCATTCAAAAAAAAATTAAATTAAAATTAAATTAAAAAAAAAGTGGAATAAAATAAATCTAATTTTTAAAATTAAATTATATTCAATTAAAAAGTGGAATAAAATAAATTCAATTTTTAATAATTAAATTCAATTCAATTAAAAAGTGGAATAAAATAAATTCAATTTTTTGAAATTAAATTAAATTATAAAAAAAAGTGGAATAAAATAAATCTAATTTTTTAAAATTAAAATTATAATTAAAAAAAAAGTGGAATAAAATAAATTCAATTTTTTAAAAATAAATTATAATTAAATTCAATTAAAAAGTGGAATAAAATAAATTCAATTTTTAAAAATAAATTATAATTAAATTCAATTAAATTAAAAAGTGGAATAAAATAAATTCAATTTTTTAAAAATAAATTATAATTAAATTCTAAAAAAAATGGAATAAAATAAATCTAATTTTTCTAAAATTAAAATAAATTAAATTCAATTAAAAAGTGGAATAAAATAAATCTAATTTCTAAAATTAAATTATAATTAAATTCAATTAAAAAGTGGAATAAAATAAATTCAATTTTTATAATTAAATTATAATTAAAAAGTGGAATAAAATAAATCTAATTTTTAAAATTAAATTATAATTAAATTAAATTAAAAAGTGGAATAAAATAAATTCAATTTTTTAAAAATAAATTATAATTAAAATCAATTAAATTAAAAAGTGGAATAAAATAAATCTAATTTTTAAAAATAAATTAAATTATAATTAAATTCTAAAAAAAATGGAATAAAATAAATCTAAATTTTTAAAAATAAATTAAATTTAATTAAAAAGTGGAATAAAATAAATCTAATTTCTAAAATTAAATTATAATTAAATTCTAAAAAAATGGAATAAAATAAATCTAAATTTTTAAAATTAAATTAAATTCTTAAAATAAATCTAATTTTAAAATTAAATTATAATTAAATTCAATTAAAAAGTGGAATAAAATAAATTCAATTTTTTAAATTAAATTATAATTAAATTCAATTAAATTAAAAAGTGGAATAAAATAAATTCAATTTTTAAAAATAAATTAAAATTAAAAAAAAAATGGAATAAAATAAATCTAATTTTTTAAAATTAAATTATAATTAAATTAAATTAAAAAGTGGAATAAAATAAATCTAATTTTTGAAATTAAATTATAATTAAATTAAAAAGTGGAATAAAATGAATTCAATTGAAATTAAATTTGATTTAAGTTTTATTATAATTGATTCAATCAATTCAAAAAAAATGTTTTTCAAAAAAAAAATTATTTTCGGAAATAACTTTGTTCTAAATAAGCTTTTTGAATAGCTTCTGCAAGTTGTTGTACTTTCGGTTTTAAAATGGCTTCATTTTTATCAATCCATTTCAAAGAGTTCAAATGATGATCCAAAATTTTAGAAATTTGAACAAAAACTGATTCATTCTTTTTCTTGATGATTTTGAGCCAAATTAAAACGAGTAACAAGTTCTAATAAATTTTCACGAATAAAAATCAACTGAGAATCAATAGTGACACCGAGTCCATAAGTGTTTTCTCTTTCAATCACAACAGGATGTTTTTCCAATTCTGTTGAATTTGCAAAGATTTCGTCAATTTCATGATCTAATCGATCAATTAGATCAGAAATTTCAATTTGTTGTGATTCAATTGAATCTAAATCTTCATCTAATTCTTGAAATGATTGTTGTGCTAATTCAACTTGCTTTTGGAATTTGATAATTTTATCTAAATTCTTGTTAATTTCTCCATCTAAATTTTTTGTTTCCATTGCTTTTACTGTAAATTCTTTTATTGATGTTTCAATTTCTTCACTCCATAAGTCTCGAATTCCTCGTAAGTTTTTTTTCTGGATTTTAGATACTTTTTCTTTTGCTTGTTCTTTGCTTGGGTTTTGATTTGTATTGGCGAATAAAACTTTTTTTGTTTGTGTTTTGCTTTGATCTTGATTTTGAGTTTGTTGAGTTTGTTGAGTTTGAGTTTGTTGAGTTTGTTGATTTTGTTGATTTTGTTGAGTTTGTTGAGTTTGATTTTTATTATTCCCAAATAAACTTGATTTTTGTTGAGTTTGTTGAGTTTGTTGAGTTTGATTTTTATTATTCCCAAATAAACTTGATTTTTGTTGAGTTTGTTGAGTTTGTTGTGTTTGATTTTTATTATTCCCAAATAAACTTGATTTTTGTTGATTTTGTTGTGTTTGTTGAGTTTGGTTTTGATTTTGATTTTGATTTTGGTTTTGGTTTTGGTTTTGGTTTTGGTTTTGGTTTTGGTTTTGGTTTTGGTTTTGTTTTGTTTGTTGTGTTTGTTGAATTTGAGTTTTATTATTCCCAAATAAACTTGATTTTTGTTGTGTTTGTTGAGTTTGGTTTTGATTTTGTTGAGTTTGTTGAGTTTGTTGTGTTTGTTGTGTTTGATTTTGTTGTGTTTGTTGTGTTTGATTTTGTTGTGTTTGTTGTGTTTGAGTTTTATTATTTCCAAATAAACTTGATTTTTGTTGAGTTTGTTGTGTTTGTTGTGTTTGAGTTTTATTATTTCCAAATAAAGTTGATTTTTGTTGATTTTGTTGTGTTTGTTGTGTTTGTTGTGTTTGATTTTGTTGAGTTTGATTTTGTTGAGTTTGGTTTTGGTTTTGGTTTTGGTTTTGGTTTTGGTTTTGGTTTTGTTGTGTTTGTTGTGTTTGTTGTGTTTGTTGTGTTTGCTGTGTTTGAGTTTTATTATTCCCAAATAAACTTGATTTTTGTTGATTTTGTTGTGTTTGTTGAGTTTGAGTTTTATTATTTCCAAATAAACTTGATTTTTGTTGTGTTTGTTGAGTTTGTTGAGTTTGTTGAGTTTGTTGAGTTTGATTTTGATTTTGTGATTTATTTGCAAATAAAACAGGATTAGTAGAAATTTGGGTTTGAGTTTTATTATTCCCAAATAAACTTGATTTTTGTTGAGTTTGTTGTGTTTGTTGAGTTTGAGTTTTATTATTTCCAAATAAACTTGATTTTTGTTGAGTTTGTTGAGTTTGTTGTGTTTGTCGAGTTTGTTGAGTTTGATTTTGTTGATTTTGATTTTGATTTCCAAATAAACCTGTTCTTCCTTGTGTTTGATTTTGTTGATTTTGTTGATTTTGATTTCCAAATAAAGTTGATTTTTGTTGAGTTTGTTGAGTTTGTTGTGCTTGATTTTGATTTCCAAATAAACCTGTTCTGCCTTGTGTTTGATTTTGATTTTGATTTTGATTTTGATTTTGATTTTTGATTTTGATTTTGATTTT
Source organism: Anaeramoeba ignava (assembly GCA_028826165.1). Taxonomy (NCBI): domain Eukaryota; family Anaeramoebidae; genus Anaeramoeba; species Anaeramoeba ignava. The sequence goes on along the minus strand of JAPDFW010000087.1, from coordinate 166,047 downwards.
GATTTCCAAATAAAGTTGATTTTTGTTGTGTTTGATTTTGTTGATTTTGATTTTGATTCTGATTTCCAAATAAACCTGTTCTTCCTTGAGTTTGATTTTGTTGATTTTGTTGATTTTGTTGATTTTGATTTCCAAATAAACCTGTTCTTCCTTGAGTTTGATTTTGTTGATTTTGGTTTTGATTTCCAAATAAAGTTGATTTTTGTTGTGTTTGATTTTGTTGATTTTGATTTTGATTTTGATTTTGATTTCCAAATAAACCTGTTCTTCCTTGTGTTTGATTTTGTTGATTTTGATTTTGATTTTGATTTTGATTTCCAAATAATCCTGTTCTTCCTTGAGTTTGATTTTGTTGATTTTGATTTTGATTTCCAAATAAAGTTGATTTTTGTTGTGTTTGATTTTGTTGATTTTGATTTTGATTTTGATTTCCAAATAAACCTGTTCTGCCTTGTGTTTGATTTTGTTGATTTTGTTGATTTTGATTTTGATTCTGATTTCCAAATAAACTTGTTCTTCCTTGAGTTTGTGTTTGTGTTTGTGTCTTATTTCCAAATATACTTGTTCTGCTTTGATTTTGTTGAGTTGGTGTTTGGTTTTGTGTTCGATTTCCGAATATACTTGTTTTATTCTGGTGTGTAAACATTTTTAAAAAACAAAAAAGGAAAAAAAATGAAATTTTTTTTTTTCATTTTTTTTCATTTTTCATTTTTCATTTTTTTTTTGTTTAAATGTCAAAAAGGTTTGTTTTATTTTTTTTAATTTCAAAAATTTCATAATTTTAAAAATTTTTATTTTAAATTAAATTAAATTAAATAAATAGAGGAGTTCAAGGTTAGATATATTTTTCAAAATTAAAAATTTGCCAACTTTTTATTCTGTTTATTTTACTTTTAAATCTTTTTATTCTTTTAATTTTAATTTTGATTTTAATTTTAATTTTAATTATGATTTTAATTTTAATTTTAATTTTAATTTTAATTTTAATTTTAATTTTAATTTTAATTTTAATTTTAATTTTAATTTTAATTTTATTAATTTTAATTTTAATTTTAATTTTAATTTTAATTTTAATTTTAATTTTAATTTTAATTTTAATTTTAATTTTAATTTTAATTTTAATCTTAATTTTAATTTTAATTTTAATTTTAATTTTAATTTTAATCTTAATTTTAATTTTAATTTTAATTTTAATTTTAATTTTAATTTTAATTTTAATTTTAATTTTAATTTTAATTTTAATTTTAATTTTAATTTTAATTTTAATTTTAATTTGAATTTTAATTTTAATTTTATATTTTAATTTTAATTTTAATTTTAATTTTAATTTTAATTTTAATTTTAATTTTAATTATAATTTTAATCTTGATTTTAATTTTAATTTTAATTATTAATTTATAATTATTAATTTTAATTTTAATCTTAATTTTAATCTTAATTTTAATTTATAAATTAAATTTTTAATCTTATTTTATATTTTAATTTATTTTGCTAAACAAAGTTGATTGGGATTCTCCAAATGAAGATGATAGATATGATTATCGAACACCCCCAAAAATCGAAACTTATGATAAAGATCAATGGACTGAAATATTTGATAAAACACCATTTCAAATTCTTCATGAATATTGCGTAGGAAATAATTTCGCTCCTCCTCAAGCAAAAAATCCAAGAAAAGTTAATTTTGGTTTTGCTGTTGAAATTTATATGCCTCATTTAAAAAGATCTTTCATCGCTAAAGAAAGACCAAATAAAGTTTCTGCAAAACATGAAACTGCTTTAATGATTTTGAATGAAATGAATATTGATTTGGAATATTGGGGAAATGAAAAATAGAAAATTTTCTTCTTTTTCTTTTTCTTTTTCTTCTTTTTCTTTTTGGATTGATTTTCGAAAATTAAATTTGAAACAAACAAATAATAAATTTCTTTTTCCATTTTTATTCCAATTAAATCAAATACAAATAATTTGAATTAAATATTGAATATTAAATTGAATATTAAATATTGAATTGAATATTAAATTGAATATTAAATTGAATTGAATATTAAATATTGAATTGAATTAAATTGAATTGAATTGAATTGAATTGAATTAAATTGAATTGAATTGAATATTAAATATTGAATTAAATATTAAATATTGAATATTAAATATTGAATATTAAATATTAAATATTAAATATTGAATTGGATTGAATTGAATATTGAATTAAATTGAATATTAAATTGAATTGAATTGAATTAAATATTAAATATTAAAATATTGAATTGAATTGAATATTGAATATGGATTGAATATTAAATATTGAATTGAATATTTAAATGAATATTAAATATTGAATTAAATTGAATATTGAATATTGAATTGAATATTGAATTGAATAACTGAAATATTGGGAATAAAATAAATAATTGAATTGAATTGAATTGAATATTGAATTAGAATATTAAATTAAATATTGAATTGAATATTGAATAATAAATAAAATATTAAAAATGAATAAATTGAAATATTGAATGAATATTGAATATTGAATATATTGAAAAATTGAATGAATATTAAATATTGAATTAAATATTGAATATTGAATATTGAATTGAATAAATATTGAAATATTGGAAATATTGAATTGAATATTGAAAATATTGAAATTGAATTTGAATTGAATTGAATTGAATTGAATTGAATATTAAATATTAAATATTGAATATTAAATATTGAATTAAATTGAATTGAATATTGAATTGAATTGAATTGAATTGAATTGAATTGAATTGAATATTGAATATTGAAATAAATTGAATTGAATATTAAAAATTAAATTTTTAATGATATTTTTAAATTGAAATTTAAAGTTTTAAAATTTGTTTTGTTTTCCCTTTTTATTGTTTGGAAGAATTTAATTTGATTAAAAGTAAAAGAAAATAGAATTCAATTTTGAAAAAAAAAATTAAAAATATGAAATTAAATGAAATAAGTTTCAACTTCATCAACAACCCATTTATCATAAGAACCAGCTAAATAACTTTTACCTGAATCTGTATCATAAGTAATTCCATTAGGAAGATTATAAGTAGAACCAAAATTTGATTGACCAGGTTGTAAATTAGAATTTAACCAAAAATCATTTCCATCACCAAAAAATGGACCATAACCTGAATAAGAAAGAATTGCATTTCCTTCTTTACCTTGTTTGATTGTAAACTTTACAGGTTTTCTATCTCTTTTATCATTTCTTAATGAAAAAATAAATGCATTTGGATCATTACTCCATTCTCCATTTGATTGAACATATTTAAATCCAACTTGAGTAAAACCTCCAAAAATAAAATTATCTTTTGTTTTGATAAGAACTAATGTTTTTCCTTTCCCATCAACTGCTTTATGCCAATTTTGAGAATTAAATCCATTTCTTTTTGCTGAAAATCCTTTTTTCATTTTAGAAAAAAAATCATTATCATTTATCCATTCATATAATTTCTTAACATATTCAATATTTTAATTTCTGAATCTGAAAAAATCTTTTGGAATTCTTTTATTTGTTTTAAATATTGCAAATCTTTTTTATATTGTACTCGATATTTATCAAAAATTGGTTTCATTTTCTCAACTTCTTTCTTCCATTTATCTTCAATTTCTTTGTCTTTATCTTTAATTTGTTTATCTTTATTCTCAATTTCTTTCTTCCATTTCTCTTCAATTTCCTTGTTTTTATCTTTAATTTGTTTATCTTTATCTTCAATTTCTTTCTTCCATTTCTCTTCAATTTCTTTGTCTTTATCTTTAATTTGTTTATCTTTATTCTCAATTTCTTTCTTCCATTTCTCTTCAATTTCTTTGTCTTTATCTTTAATTTGTTTATCTTTATTCTCAATTTCTTTCTTCCATTTATCTTCAATTTCCTTGTTTTTATCTTCAATTTGTTTATCTTTATTCTCAATTTCTTTCTTCCATTTCTCCTCAATTTCTTTGTCTTTATCTTCAATTTGTTTATCTTTATTCTCAATTTCTTTCTTCCATTTCTCTTCAATTTCCTTGTTTTTATCTTTAATTTGTTTATCTTTATTCTCAATTTCCTTCTTCCATTTATCTTCAATTTCTTTGTTTTTATCTTTAATTTGTTTATCTTTATTCTCAATTTCTTTCTTCCATTTATCTTCAATTTCTTTATTCTTGTTTTTTTCTTCCATTTCTTTCAATTTCCTTGTTTTTATCTTCAATTTGTTTATCTTTATTCTCAATTTCCTTGTTTTTATCTTCAATTTCCTTGTTTTTATCTTTAATTTGTTTATCTTTATTTTCAATTTCTTTCTTCCATTTCTCCTCAATTTCTTTGTCTTTATCTTTAATTTGTTTATCTTTATTCTCAATTTCTTTGTTTTTATCTTCAATTTCCTTGTTTTTATCTTTAATTTGTTTATCTTTATTTTCAATTTCTTTCTTCCATTTCTCTTCAATTTCCTTGTTTTTATCTTCAATTTCTTGATTTTGATCTTTGATTTGCTTCTTCAATTTCACTTCAATTTCCTCTTCTTTTTTAATTTTCTCCTGATTTTCTTGATCTTGAATTTCAAGATTAATTCTTTCAAAATTAATTAAAAAAGAATTTGGAAGCAAATCAAAATCTTTTAATTTATCAAAATCTTGTTTTGGAATTGAATCTTTATCAAATAATGAAAAAAAAGAATGAAATAACCTTTTCTTTCCTTTTAATCTCTTGATTTCTTTTTTTAATCCAATTATTTAAAAATTGAAAAAAATCAAATTGAAAAATTTCTTTTTTTTCTTGTTTAAATTGAATAAATTTGATAATTTCTTCTTTAGTTAAATTGAATAAATTCTCATTATTCTGAATTTGGGAAAAATTTTGATTTATTAATTCAAAACATTTTATTTCAATTTCTTTTAATTTTAAATTTCGATTTTGGAAAAAAAATTGGAAAAAATTTGAATAATTAATTGAATTTGAAATTTTTTTTTGAATAAATTCTTTCAATAAATCTAATTTAAAATAAATTGAAATTTCTAGTAATTGAATAAGATTTTCTTGATTCTCAAAAGAAATATTTCCATAATAAATATAACTCAAAATTGATTCCATTTCTTTTTTATTAAATTGGCTTAAAAAAATTTTATCAATATCGTTTTCTTCTCTTAAAAACTCATTAAAAAAAGGAGATCTTGAAGATAAAATTGATTTATGAACTTTAATTTCAAAATGATTTGATTCATTCTCAACAAAAATTGAAAAATCAGTAAATGAATTTCCATTTAAAAGGTTTGAATAATCTTTAATTAAATTTTTTGTTACTTTTTTTTCTAAATTTTTCATTTCAATTTGATTTGCATTTTGATTTGCATTTTCATTTTGATTTGCATTTTCATTTCGAATTTGGTTATTATTATTTTTATTCATTTTGTTTTTTGTTTTTTAAAAAAAGAAAAAAATGAATAAAAAAAAAGGAAAAAAAAATTGAAAAAAAAGGAAAAAGTGGAATTTGAAAAAGGAAAAAGGAAAAAAAAGTGGAATTTGAAAAAAAGGAAAAAAAATTTTGTCTTATTTTGTTCTTTTTTTATTATTTTTAAATTAATTTATAAATTAAATCTATTTTCATTTTTTATATTTTTATGTTAAATATTTAAATAATAAAATTTTTAAATCTAAAACAATAAATTATTATTTTAAACATAAAACTAAATATTAAATTATATTTTTAAATTAAATATTAAATTAAATATTAAATTAAATCTATTCTTATTTTTATATTTATATGTTAAATATTTAAATAATAAAATATTTAAATCTAAAACAATAAATTATTATTTTAATAATAAAATTAAATACTAAATTATATTTTTAAATTAATTTATAAAATTAAATATTAAATTAAACTTATTCTTATTTTTATATTTATATGTTAAATATTTAAATAATAAAATATTTAAATCTAAAACATTAAATTATTATTTTAATAATAAAATTAAATATTAAATTATATTTTTAAATTAATTTATAAATTTAATATTAAATTAAATCTATTCTCATTTTTATATTTTTATGTTAAATATTTAAATAAGAAAATATTTAAAATCTAAAACATTAAATTATTATTTTAATAATAAAATTAAATATTAAATTATATTTTTAAATTAATTTTAAATTAAATATTAAATTAAATCTATTCTTATTTTTATATTTATATGTTAAAATTAAATAATAAAATATTTAAATCTAAAACATTAAATTATTATTTTAAACATAAAATTAAATATTAAATTATATTTTTAAATTAATTTATAAATTAAATATTAAATTAAATCTATTTTCATTTTTATATTTATATGTTAAATATTTAAATAATAAAATATTTAAATCTAAAACAATAAATTATTATTTTAAACATAAAATTAAATATTAAATTATATTTTTAAATTAATTTTTAAATTAAATATTAAATTAAATCTATTTTCATTTTTTATATTTATATGTTAAATATTTAAATAATAAAATATTTAAATCTAAAACAATTAAATTATTATTTTAAATAATAAAATTAAATATTAAATTATATTTTATAAATTAAATATTAAATTAAACTTATTTTTTATTAAATTTTTTTTTTGGATTGGAAAGAAAAAGAAAATCTTAAATGAAAAATTTTTATTTTTATTTTGATCAAAAAAAAAAGAAATAAAAAGAAAAAGTGACTCATATTTTGATTTGATGATTTGGAATTGATTTATTTTATTGTGAAAAAAAAAATTTATTATTAAAAAACGTCTTTCATTTTTTTCTTTTTTTTTTCATTTCTTTAAAACAAAAAACAAAAAAAAAACAAAAAAATGGAAAAAAATTCAGAAATTTACCCATTTCTTGAAAAAGGCGAATTTCCCGATATTGATTCAACAAAATTAAAAATTGAACTAACAAAGAACCCAAAAAAGAAACCAGAACCAGATGCAATGAAGTTTGGAATTAATTTCACAGATCATATGCTTGAAGTTGATTGGATTAAAGATCAAGGATTTTCTGCTCCTCGAATTTTGCCTTATCATAATTTTCAAATGGATCCTGCTACTATGGTTTTACATTATTCTGTTGAAGGTTTTGAAGGCATGAAAGCTTATAAAGACAAAAATAAAAATGTTCGACTTTTTAGACCTGAACAAAATATGAAAAGATTTTTGAATACTGCTAAAAGACTTGCTTTACCTGTATTTTTCTTTTCAAATTCAATTCAATATTCAATATTTAATATTCAATATTCAATTCAATTCTCAATTTAATTCAATTCAATATTTAATTTAATATTTAATTTAATATTCAATTTAATATTTAATACAATTCAATTCAAAATATAATATTCAATATTTCAATATTTAATATTTAATATTTAATATTTAATATTCAATATTCAATATTCAATTCAATTCAATATTCAATATTCAATATTTAATATTTAATATTCAAAAATTCAATTCAATTCAATTCAATTCAATTCAATTCAATATTCAATATTCAATATTTAATATTTAATATTTAATTTAATATTTAATATTTAATATTTAATATTCAAAATTCAATTCAATTCAATTCAATATTCAATTCAATTCAATATTTAATTTAATATTTAATATTTAATATTTAATATTCAATTCAATATTTAATATTCAATTCAATATTCAATATTTAATATTCAATTCAATTCAATTCAATATTCAATATTTAATATTCAATTCAATATTTAATATTTTTATTATCAAATTAGGATTTTAATCCAGATGAATTGTTGAAATGTTTGGAAAAATTAGTTTTAATTGATGCTGATTGGATTCCTGAAAAAGAAGATTTTTCACTTTATATTAGACCAACAATAATTGGAACAACTGTAAATTTAAATTAATTCAAATCAAAATCAAAATCAAATTCAAAATCAAATTCAAATTCAAATTCAAAATCAAATTCAAATTCAAAATCAAAATCAAATTCAAATTTAAATCAAATTCAAATTTAAATCAAATTTAAATCAAAATTAAATTCAAATTCAAATTCAAATTCAAATTCAATTCAATTCAAAATCAAATTCAAAATCAAAATCAAATTCAAAATCAAATTCAAAATCAAATTCAAATTCAAAATCAAATTTAAAATCAAATTCAAATTCAAATCAAAATTAAATTCAATTCAATTCAAAATCAAAATCAAAATTAAATAAAAATTAAATTAAATAAAATCAAAAATGGATGAAAATAGCCAGCTTTAGGTTTAAGAACTCCAACATCAATGAAGATATATGTCATCTTATCACCAGTTGGACCATATTTTTCAGCATTTAAACCATTAAAATTATGGGCAGAAGATGAATATTGTCGAGCATGGGTTGGAGGAACAGGAAATGCAAAATTAGGTGGAAATTATGGCCCAACACTTTTACCTGGAATGAAAGCACTTGAAAAAGGATGCGAACAAATTCTTTGGTTATATGGTCCAGAAAAAAAGATTACTGAAGTTGGTGCAATGAATCTTTTTGGATTTTGGAAAAATAAAGATGGTGAAGATGAATTGATTACTGCTTCTCTTGATGATGGTTTAATTCTTCCAGGAATTACAAGAGATTCTATTTTAACTTTAGCTCGTGGTTGGGGAGAATTCAAAGTTTCTGAAAAAGATTGGAATATTGAAGAATTAATGGAAGCTGTTAAAGAAAACAGAGTATTTTATCAAAATCAATTCAATTTAATTCATTTCAATATTTAATTCAATTCAATTCAATTCAATTCAATATTCAATTCAATTCAATTTAATATTTAATATTTAATATTCAATATTCAATTCAATATTCAATTCAATTTAATATTTAATTCAATTCAATATTCAATTCAATTCAATATTCAATTCAATTCAATTCAATTCAATTCAATTCAATTCAATTCAATTCAATTCAATTCAATTCAATATTGAATATTTAATATTTAATTTAATTCAATTCAATTTTCAATTCAATTCACTATTTAATATTTAATTCAATATTCAATTCAATTCAATTCAATTCAATTCAATATTGAATATTTAATATTTAATTCAATTCAATTCAATTCAATTCAATTCAATTCAATTCAATTCAATTCAATATTTAAAAATTAAAAAAGATGTATGAAATGTTTGGAGCTGGAACTGCAGCTATTGTTTCACCAATTAATGTGATTAATTTCCATGGTCAAGAATATAAAATTCCACTTGATCCTGATGATCCAAATTCTGGTGCAGGAAAAATCACTAAGAGAATTAAAAAAGAAATTATCGGAATACAATATGGAGAAATAGAACATCCATGGTCTGTTATTTTAAAAGATAAATAAAAATGAAGAGAAAGAATTTTGAGAAGAACGACTTGATTCAAAATTAAAATCAAAATTCAATTCAAATTAAAATCAAAATCAAAATCAAATTCAAAATCAAAATCAAAATCAAATCCAAAATTAAAATCAAAATTCAAATCAAAATTAAAATCAAATTCAAAATCAAATCAAAATTCAAATTAAATTTAAAATCAAATCAAATTCAAAATTCAAAAATCAAATTCAAAATCAACTTTTGATTTTTCAGTTTAAAAGTTGATTCAAATCATTTCAAAATCAACTTTTAATTTTTTAATTCAAATTCTTTTTTTTTTGAATTTTTTTTTCAGTTTAAAAGTTGATTCAAATCTTTTTTTTTTAAAATCAACTTGAATTTTCTTTTTTTTTTTTTTTGAATTTTTTTCAATTCAAAAAAAACAAAAACAAATTTAAATTTTTTCATTTTTTCATTTTTTTCATTTTTTCATTTTTTCATTTTTTTTATTTTTTTTCATTTATAAAATGGCTTGTTCAGGAATTTACATTCTTGATCCACACGGACAAATATTAATAATGCGAAATTATCGAGGGGATTTATTAATAGCACGAATTAAGAAAGTAATACAAAAAGTAATACACGGAGACGAAGAAAAATACAAGCAACCAATAATCGAAGATGAAGACGGAATCACATATGCTTACATACAGCACAAGGGACTATATTTTGTAGCAGCAACGAAGCTTAACTCCAACATGCTTATGATAATACAGTTTTTATATAAATTAGTGCAAGTTTTTCAAGATTATTTTGGCGATGTTGATGAAGAAAGTATTCGCGATAATTTTATTGTGATTCATCAACTTCTTGATGAAATGATGGATTTCGGTTTCCCTCAATTTTCTGAGTCTAAAATTCTTCAAGAATATATTAATTCGGAGGTTTATAAACCTGAAAAACAGGAACCAAAAACTATCCCTATGGCTGTTACTGGAAAAGTTTCTTGGCGTTCTGATGGTATTATTCATAATAAAAATGAATTGTTTGTTGATGTTATAGAGGAAATTAGAATGGTTGTTAATTCAACTGGAAGAGTTATCAAGTATTTCTTTATCAATTTTTATGAATTTTTATGAATTTTTATGAATTAATTTAATTTAATTTAATTCAATATTCAATTCAATTTAATATTTAATTCAAATCAATTCAATTCAATTCAATATTCAATCCAATTCAATTCAATTTAATATTCAATTCAATTTAATATTCAATTCAATTTAATATTTAATTTAATATTTAATTCAATTCAATTCAATTCAATTTAATTTAATTTAATTCAATTTAATTTAATTTAATTTAATTTAATTTAATTCAATTCAATTCAATTCAATTCAATTTAATATTCAATATTTAATTCAATATTCAATATTTAATATTTAATTCAATTTAATATTCAATTCAATTCAATTCAATTCAATTCAATTCAATTTAATTCAATTTAATTCAATTCAATTCAATTCAATTCAATATTTAATATTCAATATTTCAATATTTAATTTTAATTTAATTTAATTTAATATTTAATTTAATTCATTTAATTTAATTTAATTTAATTCAATTCAATTCAATTCCAATTTAATATTTAATTCAATTTTAATTTTAATATTTAATATTTAATTTCAATTCAATTCAATTCAATATTCAATTTTAATTTTATTAATTCAATATTTAATTCAATTTAATTCAATATTTAATTTAATTTAATTTAATTTAATATTTAATTCAATTTAATTCAATTTAATTCAATTTAATTCAATATTTAATTTAATATTTAATATTTAATATTCAATTCAATTCAATATTTAATATTTAATATTTAATATTCAATTCAATTCAATTCAATTCAATTCAATTCAATTTAATATTTAATTTAATATTTAATTTAATATTTAATTCAATATTTAATATTCAATATTCAATTCAATATTTAATTTAATTTAATTCAATTCAATTTAATTCAATTCAATATTTAATTTATTATTTTTTAGTTCGGAAATTATTGGAAAAGTTAATATTATTTCTAAACTTTCAGGAATGCCTACTGTTCATTTTGGTTTAAGTGATAATTTTTTCTTTTTACATAAAGAAGCAGTTGGTAATTTTTTAAAAATTCATATTAAAATTAAAATTAAAATAAAAATTCATATTAAAATTAAAATTAAAATTAAAATTAAAATTAAAATCAAAATTAAAATTAAAATTAAAATTAAAATTAAAATTAAAATAAAAAATTCATTTCAAAATTCAAATTAAAATCAAAATTAAAATTAAAATTAAAATTAAAAATTAAAATTAAAATTAATTTAAAAATTCATTTCAAAATTAAAATTAAAATTAAAATTCAAATGAAAATTAAAATTCATTTCAAAATTAAAATTAAAATTAAAAATTTGATTCAAAAATTAAAGAAAAAGAAAAAGCTAAAAAGAAAATTGAAGTGGATGATGTCAAACTTCATTCATGCGTTAAAGTATCAAAAATAAAATCTGATTCATCATTTACATTTGTACCACCTGATGGAGAATTTGAATTGATGTCATATCGAATCTCCAAAACATCAAGACCAGTATTCCTTAGTTGAATGTGTAACAGAGAAACATCCAGGATCACGAATTGAGTATCTAGTTAAAGTGCGGTCATTCTTTCGAGAAAAATTCACCGCAAGAAATGTTCATGTTTATATTCCAGTTTTAAAAGACGCTGATTCTCCAAAAATCAAAACAACAAAAGGCAAATGCATTTATGCTCCAAAAATCGATTCCATGGATTGGAACATTAAGGCCTTCTCAGGAAAAAAAGAATATTTACTTCGCGCTCATTTCGGTTTATCGTCTTTTAAAGGAGAACCAAATGATGAGAAAAGACCTGTTACTGTAGAATTCGAAATTCCTGGTCAAACCGTTTCTGGAATGGTTATTAAATATCTTAAAGTTCATGAAAAAAGCGGTTATGAAGTTCTTCCTTGGGTTAGATACTTAACTTGCTCAATAAAAAATTCTTACGAAATTCGAATTTAATTTAATTTAATTTGAAAAACGAAAAACAAAAGAAAAATTTTTTAATTTCTCAATATTTTAAGATCGTCCACTTTTTTTTTGCTTTCCCTTTTTTTTTTAAAAAATATTATCAAAAAAAAAAATAAATCAAGATTTATTTTCAAAATCATTTTTTTCTTTTATTTTATTTTTAAATTAAATGAATTCAACAAATAAATCAAAAAAATTCAATAATTTAATATCAAATCATTTCTTTCCAAAAAATAATCCAAATTCAAAAATAAATTCAATTTCTGCAGTTTTAGTTGTAAATATTCAATTAGAAAAATTTATTTATGCTCATTCTATTGAAGATTTTCATTTTGATTCAGATGTTAAAAAATATTTACAAATTATTCAGAAATTATTTATTGAACCAGAAATTGATACAAATCAAAATTTAAAAGAAAATTTAAGTTTAAATGGAAAAACTTCTTTTGATTTAAATGGAGATCATTATGTTGTAATTTTTGCAAAAATGAGTTCTGTTCTTGCTTTAACAAAAAGAAGGAAAAAAGGTCTTATTTTATCAAATACTCCTATTGGTGTTTTTTTTACTTTTTCCAAAGAAAATTAATCCAAATTCTGTTGTAAAATCAACAGAATGTTTTGTTGATTTATTTCGAAAATGATTTTTATTTTTATTTTCATTCAATAAATAAAGTGTTTTTTAAATATAAAATATAATAAAAATATAAATAAATTATAAATTAATATTAATTAAAAATAAAGATAAAATATTAATTAAAATATTTAATCAAAATAAAATAATAAATAAATCTATTTTAAATTATAATTAATAAATAAATTATTTTTAAATATAAAATATAATAAAAATATAAATAAATTATTAATTAATATTAATTAAAAATTAAGATAAAATATTAATTAAAATATTTAATAAAAATAAAATAATAAATAAATCTATTTTAAATTATATCTAATAAATAAATTATTTTTAAATATAAAATAAATAGAATAAAAATATAAATAAATTATAAAATTAATATTAATTAAAAATTAAAGATAAAATATTAATTAAAATATTTAATCAAAATAAAATAATAAATAAATCTATTTTAAATTATAATTAATAAATAAATTGTTTTTAAATATAAAATAGAATAAAAATATAAATAAATTATAAATTAATATTAATTAAAAATAAAGATATTTGATTAATTAAAAATATTTAATTAAAATAAAATAATAAATAAATCTATTTTAAATTATAATTAATAAATAAATTATTTTTAAATATAAAATATAATAAAAATATTAATAAATTATAAATTAATATTAATTAAAAATTAAGATATTTTGTTAATTAAAATATTTAATCAAAATAAAATAATAAATAAATCTATTTTAAATTATAATTAATAAATAAAGTGTTTTTAAATATAAAAATAGAATAAAAATATAAATAAATTATTAATTAATATTAATTAAAAATTAAGATAAATTATTAATTAAAAATATTTAATTAAAATAAAATAATAAATAAATCTATTTTAAATTATAATTAATAAATAAAGTGTTTTTAAATATAAAATAGAATAAAAATATAAATAAATTATTAATTAATATTAATTAAAAATTAAGATATTTGATTAATTAAAATATTTAATCAAAATAAAATAATAAATAAATCTATTTTAAATTATAATTAATCAATAAATTATTTTTTTAAATATAAAATATAATAAAAATATAAATAAATTATAAATTAATATTAATTAAAAATAAAGATATTTGATTAATTAAAATATTTAATTAAAAATAAAATAATAAATAAATCTATTTTTAAATTATAATTAATAAATAAATTAATTTTTAAAATATAAAAATAGAATAAAAATATAAATAAATTATAAATTAATATAAATTAAAAATTAAGATAAAATTATTAATTAAAATATTTAATCAAAAATAAAATAATAAATAAATCTATTTTAAATTATAATTAATAAATAAATTATTTTTTAAATATAAAATAGAATAAAAATATAAATAAATTATTAATTAATATTAATTAAAAATTAAGATAAAATATTAATTAAAATATTTAATTAAAATAAAATAATAAATAAATCTATTTTAAATTATAATTAATAAATAAATTATTTTTTAAATATGAAATATAATAAAAATATAAATAAATTATTAATTAATATTAATTAAAAATTAAGATATTTGATTAATTAAAATATTTAATTAAAATAAAATAATAAATAAATCTATTTTTAAATTATAATTAATAAATAAAGTGTTTTTAAATATAAAATAGAATAAAAATATAAATAAATTATAAATTAATATAAATTAAAAATTAAGATAAAATATTAATTAAAATATTTAATTAAAAATAAAAATAATAAATAAAATCTATTTTAAAAATTATAATTAAATAAATAAAATTATTTTTAAATATGAAATATAATAAAAATATAAATAAATTATTAATTAATATTAATTAAAAATAAAGATAAAATATTAATTAAAATATTTTAATTAAAAATAAAAATAATAAATAAATCTATTTTAAATTATAATTAATAAATAAATTGTTTTTAAAATATAAAATAGAATAAAAATATAAATAAATTATTAATTAATATAAATTAAAAATAAAATAAAATATTAAAAATTAAAATATTTAATTAAAATAAAATAATAAATAAATCTATTTTTAAAAATTATAATTAATAAATAAATTATTTTTAAATATAAAATATAATAAAAATATAAATAAATAAAAATATAAATAAATTAAATTAATTAAAAATTAAGACAAATATTTGATTAATTAAAATATTTAATTAAAAATAAAATAATAAATAAATCTATTTTAAATTATAATTAATAAATAAATTATTTTTTAAATATAAAAATATAATAAAAATATAAATAAATTATTAATTAATATAAATTAAAAATTAAGATAAAGAAATTAATTAAAATATTTAAATTAAAATAAAATAATAAATAAATCTATTTTAAATTATTAATTAATAAAAATTTAAATAAAAATTAATTTTTTTAAAATATAAAATAAATAAAAATATAAATAAATTAATTAATTTTTTAAATAAAAATTAAATATATTTTGTTAATTAAAATATTTAATCAAAATAAAATAATAAATAAATCTATTTTAAATTATAATTAATAAATAAATTATTTTTAAATATAAAATATAATAAAAATATAAATAAATTATAAATTAATATTAATTAAAAATCAAGATATTTTGATTAATTAAAAATGAAATGAATAATTTTAAAATAATAATTAGTAATTTTGTTTTAAATAAAAAAAAATTTTTTTTTGTTTTTTTTTTTTCATTTTTATTTACATTTCTTCTTTTAATTTTTCAATTATAATAAAATAAAAAATATATAAATGGGAAGACATACAAAAAAAGTTGGTATTGTTGGGAAATATGGAACAAGATATGGTTCAAGTTTAAGAAAACAAATTAAAAAAATTGAAATTACACAACATTCAAAATATTTATGTCCTTTTTGTGGAAAAGAATCAATTAAAAGATCTGCAGTTGGAATTTGGAAGTGTAAATCTTGTTATAAAACTATTGCTGGTGGAGCATATACT
Organism: Anaeramoeba ignava; assembly: GCA_028826165.1. Lineage (NCBI taxonomy): Eukaryota > Anaeramoebidae > Anaeramoeba > Anaeramoeba ignava. The sequence continues at coordinate 149,997 of JAPDFW010000087.1, read as the reverse complement.
TTAACGTAAATAAAATTTGAAATCAATTTAAATTAAAAATTTAAATTTAAAAAAAATCAATTTAAAAAATTTAATTTAAAAATTCAATTTAAAAAAAATCAATTTAAAAATTTAAATTAAAAAATTAATTTAAAAAAATCTATTTTAATTTAGTACTACATCTGCTATTACTGCAAGAAGTACAATTCGTCGTCTTCGTGAAACTAATTAAACAAATTTTTTAATTCTATTCCAAAAAAAAATTTAAATCAAATTTCTTTCATAAAATTTTTACATTTTCTTTCTTTCTTTCTTTCTTTCTTTCCTTCTTTTTAAAAAAAAATAATTAAAATAATTGATAATTGATAATTTTTGAAGAAATTCTACATTTTTAGAAAAGAAATTAAATAAATTCAAAAACGAAAAAAAAAAGAAAAAATTTTTATTGTTTTATTTTTGTTTTGTTTTATTATTAGAAAGAAAAGAATGATTAAATGAGAAAGAATTAAAAAAAAAAGAAATTTGAATGAAAACTAAATTAAATTTTGATTTTGATTTAAATTTGATTTTTGATTTTGATTTTTGAATTTGATTTTGTTTTTGAATTTTGATTTTGATTTAAATTTTGATTTTGATTTTGAATTTAATTTTGATTTTTTGAATTTTGAATTTGAATTTGAATTTGAATTTGAATTTGATTTTGATTTTTGAATTTGAATTTGATTTTGATTTTGATTTTGATTTTGATTTTGATTTTGATTCTGAATTTTGTTTATAATTCTTGATAAACGGTATTTTTATTTGGAGATTTTTTATATTTTTGGAAAAACCAACCACCAACAAAAGCAGCAGCACCAATAATAGCAACAGTAAGGAAAGTATAACCTCTATTAAGACCAGAAGAAGAAGATTGTGAAGTAATAACTGGACAAGGAGAAGGAGAATCACAAGGCCAAGTAGAAGGCCAAGGATAACATGAATAACAAGGTGATGCAGTTGGACAAGGTGATGCTGATACACAAGGTGATGCTGTTGGGCATGGTGATTGTGATGGTATTGGAGAACATGATGGACAAGGTGATGCTGATGGACAAGGTGATGCAGTTGGACATGGTGAACATGAAGGGCATGGTGATGGTGTTGGGCATGGTGAAAATGGATCCATTGGACAAGCTAATTTCATATTTTTGATTATTTTTGATTATTTTTGAAATGTTTTGGAATATTTTTGGAATATTTTTGAAATATTTTTTAAATATTTTTGATTAGTTTTGATTATTTTTGATTATTTTTGATTATTTTTGATTATTTTTGAAATATTTTTGAATGTTTTTTAAATATTTTTAAATGTTTTGAAATATTTTGATTATTTTGATTATTTTGATTATTTTATATTTTTGATATTTTGAATATTTTTGAATATTTTTGAAATATTTTTGAAATATTTTTAATAATTTTAATAATTTTGAATAATTTTAATAATTTTAAATGTTTTGGAATATTTTGATTATTTCATAGTTTTGAATATTTTTGAAATATTTGGAAATGTTTTGAAATATTTTTGATTGTTTTTGAATATTTTTGAATATTTTTGATTATTTCATGTTTTGAAATATTTTGATTATTTTTGAATTTCATGTTTTGGAATATTTTGATTATTTTATATTTTTGATTATTTTTGAAATATTTTTAATAATTTTAATAATTTTAAATGTTTTGATTATTTTAAATATTTTTTAAATGTTTTTGATTATTTTTGATTATTTTTGAAATATTTTGAATATTTTTGAATATTTTTGAATATTTTTGATTATTTGATTATTTCATGTTTTGGAAATGTTTTGAAATATTTTGATTATTTTTAAATGTTTTGATTATTTTTAAATGTTTTTGAATATTTTTGAAATATTTTTGAATATTTTTGAAATATTTTTGAATATTTTTGAAATATTTTTGAATATTTTTGAAATATTTTTGAATATTTTTGAAATATTTTTTAAATATTTTGAATATTTTGATTATTTTTAAATGTTTTGAATATTTTTGATTATTTGATTATTTCATGTTTTGGAATATTTTGATTATTTTGATTATTTTTGAATATTTTTGATTATTTTGATTATTTTTAAATGTTTTTGGAAAATTACCAGCTGCAGTTATAAAAGTTGCTTCGGTTATATGTGGTGTTATATCATTATTCTCAAAAACATCAATTAAATAAGCTATTTATCCATTTTTGAATTAAATATAAATATTTTTCAAATCATTAATAATTCTTAAATAAATTCTTTATTAATTAGATTATTAAAAATTATTTACGTGAATGAGTATCTGGTTCACAAATAAAATCAAAACGTAATGTGTGAGTAACATGACCTAAAGGTGTTAACATTTGATATTTTAAAGCAATTCCATCATTTGGATCTTCACTTCCTGGTAAACTAGTATATGTAGAAGTGTTTAAAAGACCTAATTGATCACAAGATCCATTACTATCCATCATCCAACCAGTTGATGTATTTGCAGCACAACACTAAATTTATTTTTTTTTGAAATTATTTTTGAATATTTCATGTTTTTGAATTTTTTTTGAATTTTTGAAATATTTAAATATTTACAGGACAAGATGAGACATCAATAACATTTTGACAAACACCAAGATAAAATGTTGAAGCAATTAAAGTATTGTAATAAGTGTATTGATTCTTCAAAGCAAGAAGATTGTATAATTCATTTGATAACATTGTTTTACAAAGTGTTGGATCAGGAGTTGGTGATGGTTCAGGTGAAGGTGTTGGATCTAAACAAGCTAATAATGATGCTACATTAATGTGTAATGATGGTGGGCTTGTATCTAATTGAAAAACTGAAATGATTGAGAAATGTTCTGTTTCATGACAAAATAAATTGTAAGACATTGTTTTGGTAACTGTATTTCCTGACATAAGTTTATAAGTTAAAACGATTCCAATTCCAGTTGAGTTATCATCTATTTTAATTTAAATTTTGATTTTAATTTTAATATTAATTTTTATTTTAATTATAATTTTAATTATAATTTTAATTTTAATTTTAATTTTAATTTTAATTTTAATTTTAATTTTAATTTGAATTTTAATTATAATTTTAATTTAAATTTTAATTTTAATATTAATTTTAATTTTAATTTTAATTTTAATTTTAATTTTAAATTTTAATTTTAATTTTAATTTTAATTTTAATTTTAATTTTAATTTTAATTTTATTTACCAATATATTGATAAGATTCGTTATAATTAGTAGAACCCCAAGCAACACAACTAGTATTCATATCATAAGAAAAACCAGTATAATTATCTAAATTAATACAACAAGGACAAGTAGTATTAGTAATATCAAATAAAGGACCACAAAGATTAAAAAAATATCGAGTAATTGCATCAACATCATAATATTGATAATTATCCCCAGTTTTGCGTGCCGTTGTTAAGTTGTAAGTATGTGTTGTTGTATTCCAAACACAGGTTTGTGATTCCACACTTACAATAAAAAAAATTATTATAAAGCTAATTATCCAATTCAACCTAAATCATTAAAAAAATTTTTTTTTAAAATGAATTGAAATTTCGAATCATTTTTTTGTTTTTTTTGTTTTTGTTTTTGTTTTTGTTTTTGTTTTTGATTTTGTTTTTGTTTTTGTTTTTGTTTTTGTTTTTGATTTTGTTTTTGTTTTTGTTTTTGTTTTTGTTTTTGATTTTGTTTTGGTTGTTTTTGTTTAAAAATTTTGAAAAAGAAGAGAAAAATGATTTTTCATTTTTCATTTTTGCTTCTTTTTTAAAATGATTTTATTATGTTTGTTTTTGTTTTGTTTTTGAATAACTAAAGATTTATTTTTAGTTTTTCTTTTTCATTTTCATTTTTTCATTTTTTTTTTTTAATTTTTAAAACCTAAATTTTTATTTTATTTGGAAGAGATGAACACAGTTTTTGTTATTCATTATTAGAAAAAGTGCATTTATTATTTTTTTTTTATTTTTAAAAAGAAAAAGAATTTTAAAAATTAAATTTAAATTTTATTTTTCATTTTTGCTTTTAATTTATAATTTTTTTTTTAAAATGATTTAAATTTTAATTTTAATTTTAACAAGACACCAATTTTAATTTTAATTTTTATTTAATTTTAATTTTAATTTTTAATAACTAAATTTTAATTAATTTAATTTCAATTTTAATCTCTTCATGAAAAAATTTAATTTTAATTTTAATTTTAATTTTAATTTCCTAAATGAATTTTAACCTTTGATTTTAATTAAATTTATTTTAATTTTAATTTTAGAATGAACACAATTTTTTTTTATTTTAATTTTTAAATGAAAAAGTTTATTTATAATTTGAATTTTAATTTTAATTTTAATTTTTAATTTATAAATGAATTTTAATTTTGATTTTAATTTTAATTTTAATTTTTAATTTTAAATTTAATTTTAATTTATAATTTTAATTTTAATTTTAATTTTAATTTATAAATGAATTTTAATTTTAATTTGAATTTTATTTTTAATTTTAATTTTAATTTTAATTTTAATTTTAATTTTAATTTAAATTTTAATTTATAATTTTAATTTTAATTTTAATTTTGATTTAAATTTTAATTTTAATTTTAATTTTAATTTTAATATTAATTTTAATTTTAATTTATAAATGAATTTTATTTTTATTTTTATAAATGAATTTTAATTTAATCTCAAAAGGAAACATTTAAAATTAATCTGAATCAATCAAACCCAAACAAAGTTTTCCTTTCAGCTCAAGCAGACAACTCTGTATCAAGAAAACAATGTCAAATCTGGATGAAAAACAATCGATTTTGGATTAAAAACTTATCAAGTTCATCATTTTGTTTAATTTTACGTTCAAATCATGATTCAATTATGGTGAGAAAAAACGAGACAAAAATTCTTTATCACAACGATATCATTTACACAGGAACAGAACAGAATGTGGTTTCACACACAACATTATGCTTTTTCAAATTTGGAATCGGAAAAACTCCTGATGAATTTGGATTAATTGAATCAGATCCAATTCAAAAAAAAAATAAATCAAATGAAAATCAAAAGAAAAATTTATTTAGAAGAAGATCAACTAGAGATCCAAATAAAAAACCCATCGGTAATTCTTCCGTTCAACAACACCGCTCTCAAAGAGATATTATCAATCTTTTGAATCAAGCTCCTCTTGATATTGATACTAAATCTTCTGATGATATTCATCCTAATTTTGATGATGATGATAATGATGATGATCTGGATATTGAAAATTTGAATCCTAAAAAACCAAGTATTAATTTCGTTGATGACAAACTCTCTTTAACTCCTCAAGAAGAAGCTGATGCTTTTTTGGGAAAGAAACGATCTTTAACTGGAAATAACAAAAAATGAAAAAGTGGAATTTGTTTTTTTTATTTATGATTGAAACAAATTTTACAAAAAAAAATGAAATAAAGAATATTAAATTAATTTGAATTTATTTTATTTTAAATTGAAATAATGTTTTTATTTATTAAATTAATATTTTTAATTATTTATTCTTTCCAATTTTAATTATAATAAAATATATTAAAAAAAGTGGAATAAATATTTTAATAAAAATAAATATTTAATTTTAATAATATTTAATAATAATTTAATTTAAATTTATTTTATTTTAAATTGAAATAATGTTTCTATTTATTAAATTAATATTTTTGATTATTTATTATTCCAATTTTAATTATAATAAAATATATTAAAAAAATTGGAATAAATATTTTAATAAAAATAAATATTTAATTTTAATAATAATTAATAATAATTTAATTTAAATTTATTTTATTTTAAATTGAAATAATGTTTCTATTTATTATATTAATATTTTTTTAATTATTTATTATTCCAATTTTAATTATAATAAAATATATTAAAAAGTGGAATAAATATTTTAATAAATATAAATATTTAATTTTAATAATAAAGAATATGAATTTAATTTAAATTTATTTTATTTTAAATTGAAATAATAATGTTTTATTTATTAAATTAATATTTTTAATTATTTATTATTCCAATTTTAATTATAATAAAATATATTAAAAAGTGGAATAAATATTTTAATAAAGATAAATATTTAATTTTATCAATAATTATTAATATAAATTTAATTTAAAATTATTTTATTTTAAATTGAAATAATGTTTTTATTTATTATATTAATATTTTTAATTATTTATTATTTCAATTTTAATTATAATAAAATATATTAAAAAGTGGAATAAATATTTTAATAAAGATAAATATTTAATTTTATCAATAATTAATTTTGAATTTAATTTAGAATTATTTTATTTTAATTTGAAATATTATTTTTATTTATTATATTAATATTTTTAATTATTTATTATTCCAATTTTAATTATAATAAAATATATTAAAAAAAGTGGAATAAATATTTTAATAAAGATAAATCTTTAATTTTAATAATATTTAATAATAATTTAATTTAAATTTATTTTATTTTAATTTGATATAATATTTTTATTTATTATATTAATATTTTTAATTATTTATTATTCAATTTTAATTATAATAAAATATATTAAAAATAAAATTAAAAATTAAAAATTTTAAATAAATTGAATTTAACATGATTGAATAAGATAAACTTTTCTAAAAAAATAATTTACTAATTATTCTATTTTTGATTTTGATTATAATTTATTAATATTTAAATATTAATTAATAATAAATTTTATTTGATTTTTATTTTAATATTTTAATTAATGAATTTAAATTTAATTATTATTAATTTCTATTTTCAATTTTTATTTTTATTTATTATATTAAAAATATTCAATTTTTTAAAATTTATTATTTTTTTTTTTGGATTATTTTTTATTAATTAAATTTTTAATAAATATTTTAAATTAAAATTAAATTATTTAAAATTAAATTTGTTTCTTATTTTTTATTTTAAAGAAATTAATTTGATTAAAAGTAAATTAAAATTGAATTAAATTTTGAAAAAAAAAATTAAAAAAAAAAAGTTTGATTTTCTTATTATTAATTAATTTTTAAATGAAATAAGATTCAAGTTCATCAACAACCCATTTATCATAAGAACCAGCTAAATAACTTTTACCTGAATCTGTATTATAAGTAATTCCATTAGGTAGATTATAACTACCTCCAAAATTTGAATAACCAGGTTGATGAAAATCAGAATTTAAATAAAAATCATCATTACCAAATACTGGACCATAACTTAAACCAGAATAAATTGCATATTGAGGTTGTTTAATTGTAAACTTTGCAGGTATTCTATCTCCTTTATCATTTCTTAATGAAAAAATAAATGCATTTGAATCATTAATTTGTTCTCCACTTGAATGTTTAAATCCAACTTGAGTAAAACCTCCAAAAATAAAATTTTGTTTTGTTTTAATAATAACTAATGTTTTTCCTTTCCCATCAACTGCATTATGCCAATTTTGAGAATTAAATCCATCTCTTTTTGCTGAAAATCCTTTTTTCATTTTAGAAAAAAAATCATTATCATTTATCCATTCTTGTAATTTCTTAACATATTCAATATCTCTAACGATTTCTGAATCTGAAAAAATCTTTTGTAATTCCATTAATTCAAAGGCTGGTTTCATTTTTTCATTTCTTTGTTTTTATCTTCAATTTCTTTATTTTTATCTTCAACTTCTTTCTTCCATTTCTCTTCAATTTCTTTGTTTTTCTCTTCAATTTCCTTCTCTTTATTCTCAACTTCTTTCTTCCATTTATCTTCAATTTCTTTGTTTTTATCTTCAACTTCTTTCTTCCATTTCTCTTCAATCTCCTTTTCTTTGTTTTCAATTTCTTTTTGATTATCTTGAATAACTTTGTTTTGAATATCAACTAAAAAAGATTTAGGAAAAAAATCAAATTGTTTTAATTTATCAAAATCTTGTTTTGAAATTGAATCTTTATCAAATAATGAAAAAAAAGAATGAAATAATCTTTTCTTTTCAATTCCCTTTTCTTTTTCTTTTTCTTTTTCTTTCTTTCCTTTTAATCTTTCATTTCTTTTTTCAATCCAATTATTTAAAAATTGAAAAAAATCAAATTGAAAAATTTCTTTTTTTTCTTGTTTAAATTGAATAAATTTGATAATTTCTTCTTTAGTTAAATTGAATAAATTCTCATTATTCTGAATTTGGGAAAAATTTTGATTTATTAATTCAAAACATTTTATTTCAATTTCATTTGAATTTAAATTTCGATTTTGGAATAAAAATTGGAAAAAATTTGAATAATTAATTGAATTTGAAATTTTTTTTTGAATAATTTCTTTCAATAAATTTAATTTAAAATAAATTGAAATTTCCAATAATTGGATAAGATTTTCTTGATTCTCAAAAGAAATATTTCCATAATAAATATAACTCAAAATTGATTCCATTTCTTTTTTATTAAATTGATTTAAAGAAATAGAAAGAGATTCTTGCCTTAATGACTCATTAAAAAAAGGAGATCTTGAAGATAAAATTGATTTATGAACTTTAATTTCAAAAGGATTTGATTCATTCTCAACAAAAATTGAAAAATCTTTAAATGAATTTCCATTTAAAAGGTTTGAATAATCTTTAATTAAATTTTTTGTTACTTTTTTTTCTAAATTTTTCATTTCATTTTGATTTTCATTTTGATTTGCATTTTGAATTTGGTTATTATTATTATTATCCATTTTGCTTTTTGTGTTTTTTGTGTTTTGTTTTTTGTATTTTTGTTTTTTAAAAAAAAGGAAAAAAATGAAAAAAAAAAATTTAAAAAAAAAATGAAATAAAAAAAGTGGATTTTGAAAATAAATAAAAATATAAAAAATGAGAATAAATTTAAATTAATAATTAATTTAATTTTCTTTTTAATTTATTATTTTAAATTAATTTATTAATAAATTATTATTTTTTTTATTAATTTTTATTATTAAAAAGAAAAGGAAAATTATTTTAATTTAATTTTTAATTTAATTTTTTTTTTTTGGAATTTAAAAATTATTAATAAATTTAAATTTAAAAACAAATTTCTAAATTAATATTAATTCAATTTAATTCAAAAAAAAGATAAAATTTTAATTTCAAAAAAATCAATTTTCAAAATATTTTTAAATAATAAAATATTTAAATCTAAATCAATAAATTATTATTTTAATAATAAAATTAAATATTAAATTATATTTTTAAATTAATTTATAAATTAAATATTAAATTAAATCTATTCCCATTTTTATATTTATATGTTAAATATTTAAATAATAAAATATTTAAATCTAAAACAATAAATTATTATTTTAAACATAAAATTAATTATTAAATTATATTTTTTAAATTGATTTATAAATTAAATATTAAATCAAATCTATTTTCATTTTTATATTTATATATGTTAAATATTTAAATAATAAAATATTTAAATCTAAAACAATAAATTAATATTTTAATAATAAATTAAATATTAAATTATATTTTTAAATTAATTTATAAATTAAATATTAAATTAAATCTATTCTTATTTTTTATATTTTATATGTTAAATATTTTTAAATAATAAAATATTTAAATCTAAAACATTAGATTACTATTTTAGTAATAGAATTAATTTAGAAATTATATTTTTAAATTAATTTATAAATTAAATATTAAATTAAATCTATTTTAATTTTTTATATTTATTTGTTAAATATTTAAATAATAAAATATTTAAATCTAAAACAATAAATTATTATTTTAATAATGGAATTAAATATTAAATTATATTTTTAAATTAATTTATAAATTAAATATTAAATTAAATCTATTCTCATTTTTTATATTTATATGTTAAATATTTAAATAATAAAATATTTAAATCTAAAACATTAAATTAATATTTTAATAATGGAATTAAATATTAAATTATATTTTTAAATTAATTTATAAATTAAATATTAAATTAAATTTATTCTCATTTTTTATATTTATTTGTTAAATATTTAAATAATAAAATATTTAAATCTAAAACATTAAATTAATATTTTAGTAATAGAATTAATTTAGAAATTATATTTTTAAATTAATTTCTTTGATTATTTTTGTTAAAAAAATATTTTTTTTTTTAAAATTAATTTTTCATTTTTTTTTTAAAATAAAAAAATGATATTTGAAGAAATTGAAAACGAATCAACAGAATCAGATTCAGATTTCCTTCCAACAGAAAGCGAAGAATTAGAATCAGAAGAAGAACGAAACGAAGAAGAAGAAAGAGAAGCATTTTACGAGCATTTCTTAAGCGATTCTGAATCAGAATCTGAAGGAGAAAACGAAGAATTAAGAAACACAATAGGGGATGTACCTGTTGAATGGTACAAAGAATATTCGCACATCGGCTATAATTTAACAGGGGAAAAGATCCTGAAAAGGGATGTAATAAAAGCGCAGAAGAAAGACAATTTGGATGATTTTCTTGCCAAATTCGAAAACCCAGACTATTGGCGAACTATCCAAAACAAATTGACAGGAGAAGACCATGTGTTGACAGACGAGGAGTTGGCAACCGCATTCAGAATACAAAGCGGTAAATACCCAGATGCGGATTATGACCCTTATGCTCCTCATGTCGACTTCTTTGATTATCCAGACGGGAAATTGCATCCGTTGACTAATAAACCAATTTCTAAACGTGGTTTTGTCCCCTCAAAATGGGAGGCCAAAAAGATCATCAAAATCGTCAAAAGACTTCGCAAACAGAAATATTCAAAGCGCAGAACTCGCCGTGTTGTCCGTGATTTTCTTCTTTGGTCGAACCAAGAAAAAATGCCAAAAAAATTCGCAGAAAAAAAAAAATTGGCAGAAAAAAGAAAATCAAAAGGTGAAAATATTCCCGCGCCAAAACCTCATCTTCCAGGGCATGAAGAGTCATACAACCCGCCGCCTGAGTATTTGCCGAATCAACGAGAAATTGAAGCGTGGGAATCGATTGAAAATTACGATGAAAAACCACGAAATTTTTTGCCTCAAAATTTTGATCGAATAATTGACATTCCTGCCTATTCTCGATTCCTCAACGAACGGTTCGACCGTTGCCTTGATCTGTACTTATGCACAAGAGCCAAAAAACGCAAACAGAAATTAACCAAGCGCAAAATCATTCCCAAGCTTCCTGATTTAGAGGATCTGAAGCCATTTCCAACACACGAAATGATCACATATAAAGGCCACATTAATAAAGTTCGATCAATCTCAGTTGATCCGACTGGAAATTGGCTTGTTTCTGGTTCTGATGATAAATCAATCAAAATTTGGGAGGTTTTTACTGGGAAATGCTTTAAAACTTGGGAGTTTAGCGAGATTGTTTATTCTGTTGCTTGGAATCCAAATCCTGAAACTCCTATTATTGCTGCTGCTGTTGGAAAATATGTTTTGATTATTAATCCTGGCGATTCAATTTTAAGTGTGAAACAAGTGAATAATTTGATGAAGAAATTTCCTTTAGTGATTGAACATGAGAATTTTGATGAAAATCAATTAGAAGATGAAAATTTAAATGAAAATTTAAATGAAAATGAAAATTTAAATGAAAATGATATTTTGGATAGAAATCAAAAAATTAAACAAAAATTATCCCAATTAAACCAATTAGATAACCAAAATCAAAAAAATCCTAAAAAATCTTCCACTCACAAGAAACGTCATAATGCTATTTGGAAATCTCCAAAAGAATTCCTCAATGAAATCAGATCCAAAAAACTCATCTTCCAACAAAAAAAACTGAATCCCAATAACTCAAACACAGATCAACTAATTGAAAAACTCCAGATCGAACTGGAAGAAACAGAAGCACATGATAATCACGAATTATACTACACAAAAGAAGACTACGAATCACAAGAATTCAAATTCACAACAAAAGGGATTGTAGCAATTATAAAATGCACAAATATTGTGAAATCATTGACTTGGCATAATAAGGGAGACTATCTCGCATCAGTCTCACCAAATGGAGGAAGAGAAGCAGTTTTGATTCACAGAGTTTCCAAAAACATGACACAAAATCCATTTGGAAAATCAAAAGGAGTTGTTCAATGTGTCAAATTTCATCCAAAAAAACCGTTATTTTTTGTTGCCACACAAAGACATGTTCGAATATACAATCTTTTAAGAGGCAAAATGACGCTCAAGCTCATGCCTGGTGTTCAATGGATCTCAAGCATAGACATCCATCCAGGAGGTGATAATCTCATTGTTTCTTCTTATGACAAAAAATTGTGCTGGTTCGATATCGATCTTTCTACAAAACCTTATAAGATCATGAGATATCATTCTCTTGCTATTCGTAAAGTTGCTTTCCATAATAGATTCCCTTTGTTCTGCTCTTCTTCTGATGATAAAACAACTCAAGTTTTCTATGGAAAGGTTTTTAATGATCTTTTGCAAAATCCTTTGATTGTTCCTGTTAAAATTTTACATGGTCATGAATATCCAAATGAGAAATTAGAATTGGGAGTTTTGGATTGTGTTTTTCATCCAATTCAACCTTGGCTTTTTACTTCAGGAGCAGATAAAACAATTAGATTATTTTGCTAATTGAAAAAAATCAATTTAAAAAAATCAAATTAAAAAAATCAATTTAAAAATCAAATAGAAATTTCATTCTTTTTTTTTTAAAAAATAAAATATAGAAAACAATTCAAATTTATCAATTTTTTTCTTTTATTGAAAAAACAAATTTCAAAATTCTTTTCCTTTTTTAATTTTAATTTAAATTTTTATTTAAATTTTTATTTAAAATAATCTGGTGTATTTGTTGCTATTTCAGCTTTTGGAAATACTCTTTCTTCATCAGGTGCAGGTCCAAATACATTAAACTTGAAATTATAATCTTCATTATCAACATAAATTTCTAAAATGGAAGCAACATTTCTACACCGATAATAATAATTAGGTGCAGACCAAACTGTACAGAATTTTCCTCCAAAAAGTGTTTGATATCCTTCCATACATAATTGATGTGATCTCAATATTTTATCAAATTTATTGACTTTAAGAAATCTTTCAACAATATCTTTTCCAAACATATAACCAGCTCCTCTAAAAAAAATTATAAAATGAAAAATTAAAAAAAAAGCAAAATTAAAAAAAGGAAAAAAAAAATTTTTTTTTTGGATCAAAAGGTGAAAAATTTTTTAAAAAAAAATATTTCAATTTTTACCTTTGTGATGGTGAAAATCCTGGTTTTTCTAATTCAGGATCAGACCAAACTAAATCTGCTAAAGCTCCTTCTGGTGGAATTTCTTGAAATCTATCAAGAATTTTAATCTTTATTTTAAATTTTTAATTTTTAAATTTTAATTTTTAATTTTTAATTTTTTAATTTTTAATAAATACTTGTTCTACTGATTGAACAGATGGTGATAATCCTGCATGAATACAAAATAAATTTTTATCAATTATTGCTGATAATTGAAGATAATCGAAAAGATCTGTAAATAAAGTCCAAACATTAATATTTCCATATTTTCTTGTACATTCTTCATAAAATCCATAAACCTAAATAAATTAATTTTTAAAATGGATTTTTAAAATGAATTTTAATTTCAAAATGAATTTTAATTTGAAAATGAATTTTAATTTTGATTTTAATTTTAATTTCAAAATGAATTTGAATTTTAATTTTCATTTTAATTTTAATTTCAAAATGAATTTTAATTTTGATTTTAATTTCAAAATGAATTTTAATTTGAAAATGAATTTTGATTTTGATTTTGATTTTGATTTCAAAATGAATTTGAATTTTTAAAATGAATTTTAATTTCAATTTTAATTTCAATTTTGGTTTTAATTTTTAAAATGGATTTGAATTTTAATTTCAAAATGAATTTTCATTTTAATTTTAATTTTGATTTTAATTTTGATTTTGATTTTAATTTTAAAATGAATTTTAATTTTCATTTTAATTTTGATTTTAAAATGAATTTTAATTTTGATTTTCATTTCAAAATGAATTTTGATTTTAAAATAATTTTGATTTTCATTTCAAAATGAATTTTCATTTGAAAATTAATTTTAATTTTAATTTTGGTTTTAAAATGAATTTTAATTTTGATTTTAATTTTGATTTTCATTTTAAAATGAATTTCAATTTGGATTTTTAAAATGAATTCCGATTTACTTGAGTAATACATCGAGATTCATGATTTCCTCTTAAAAGAGTTATACGTTGAGGATATTTAATTTTCAAACAAACAAGAAGACTAATTGTTTCAACACTATTTTTAAAAGAAAAAAGAAAATTTATAAATAAAAACAAAAACAAAAATAAAAATAAAAATTTTTGAATGAAAAAAAATGAACCTATAATGACCTCTATCAACAAAATCACCAAGAAATAAAAAATTAGTATCAGGGGCTTCTCCACCAATTTTAAATAATTCTATTAAATCATAATATTGACCATGAATGTCTCCAACAACTGTTATTGGTGATTTAACATGCGCAATATTTGTTTCATTAACAAGTATTTCTTTTAATTTATCACATACAAATCGTACATGATTTTCAGGTAAATATTCAGGTGGATTTTTTGTTAATTTCTCAAGACACCAATCAATTTGCATTTATTTCTTTAAAAAAAATGAAAAATAAAAAGAAAAAAATTGAAGAAAAAAATTGAAGAAAAAAATGAAAATTTTATTTTTGGATTTTTTTAAAGCAATTTAGTTTTAATAATAAATCCTTTTTTAAAATAATTTCCTAATTAATTTTATTTATAAATGGTAAATTAATTATAATTAAAAATTAAATAAATTTTTGTATTTAAATCTTAATTAATTTTATTTATTTATTTTTAATAATATTTATTTAGTTTTAATAATAAATTCTTTTTTAAAATAATTTCCTAATTAATTTTATTTATAAATTATAAATTAATTATAATTAAAAATTAAATAAATTTTGTATTTAAATCTTAATTAATTTTATTTATTTATTTTTAATGATATTTATTTAGTTTTTAATAATAAATCCTTTTTAAAATAATTTCTTAATTAAATTTATTTATAAATTATAAATTAATTATAATTAAAAATTAAATAAATTTTATGTTTAAATTTTAATTAATTTTATTTCTTTATTTTTAATGATATTTATTTAGTTTTAATAATAAATTCTTTTTAAAATAATTTCCTAATTAATTTTATTTATAAATTATAAATTAATTATAATTAAAAATTAAATAAATTTTATGTTTAAATTTTAATTAATTTTATTTCTTTATTTTTAATAATATTTATTTAGTTTTAATAATAAATCCTTTTTTAAAAATAATTTTTTAATTAAATTTATTTATAAATTATAAATTAATTATAATTAAAAATTAAATAAATTTTGTATTTAAATCTTAATTAATTTTATTTATTTATTTTTAATGATATTTATTTAGTTTTAATAATAAATCCTTTTTAAAATAATTCCTTAATTAATTTTATTTATAAATTATAATTTAATTATAATTAAAAATTAAATAAATTTTATGTTTAAATTTTAATTAATTTTATTTCTTTATTTTTAATGATATTTATTTAGTTTTAATAATAAATTCTTTTTAAAATAACTTTAATTAATTTTATTTATAAATTATAATTAATTATAATTAAAAATTAAATAAATTTTGTATTTAAAATTTTATTTAATTTTATTTCTTTATTTTTAATAATATTTATTTAGTTTTAATAATAAATTCTTTTTAAAATAAATTCTTAATTAAATTTATTTATAAATTATAAATTAATTATAATTAAAAATTAAATAAATTTTATGTTTAAAATTTTAATTAATTTTATTTCTTTATTTTTAATAATATTTATTTAGTTTTAATAATAAATTCTTTTTAAAATAAATTCCTAATTAATTTTATTTATAAATTATAATTTAATTATAATTAAAAATTAAATAAATTTTTGTATTTTAAATTTTAATTAATTTTATTTATTTATTTTTAATAATATTTATTTAGTTTTAATAATAAATTCTTTTTAAAATAACTTCTTAATTAATTTTATTTATAAATTATAATTAATTATAATTAAAAATTAAATAAATTTTGTATTTAAAATTTTAATTAATTTTATTTATTTATTTAAAATGATATTTATTTAGTTTTAATAATAAATCCTTTTTAAAATAATTTCCTAATTAAATTTATTTATAAATGGTAAATTAATTATAATTAAAAATTAAATAAATTTTATGTTTAAAATTTTAATTAATTTTATTTATTTATTTTTAATGATATTTATTTAATTTTAATAATAAATCCTTTTTAAAATAATTTCCTAATTAATTTTATTTATAAATTATAATTTAATTATAATTAAAAATTAAATAAATTTTATGTTTAAATTTTAATTAATTTTATTTATTTATTTTTAATGATATTTATTTAGTTTTAATAATAAATCCTTTTTAAAATAATTTCTTAATTAATTTTATTTATAAATTGTAAATTAATTATAATTAAAAATTAAATAAATTTTATGTTTAAATTTTAATCAATTTTATTTCTTTATTTTTAATAATATTTATTTAATTTTAATAATAAATCCTTTTTAAAATAATTTCCTAATTAATTTTATTTATAAATTGTAAATTAATTATAATTAAAAATTAAATAAATTTTATGTTTAAATCTTAATTAATTTTATTTATTTATTTTTAATAATATTTATTTAATTTTAATAATAAATTCTTTTTAAAATTATTTTTAATTAATTTTATTTATAAATGGTAAATTAATTATAATTAAAAATTAAATAAATTTTGTATTTAAAATTTTAATTAATTTTATTTCTTTATTTTTAATGATATTTATTTAATTTTAATAATAAATCCTTTTTAAAATAATTTTCTAATTAATTTTATTTATAAATTATAAATTAATTATAATTAAAAATTAAATAAATTTTGTATTTAAAATTTTAATCAATTTTATTTCTTTATTTTTAATAATATTTATTTAGTTTTAATAATAAATCCTTTTTAAAATAATTTCCTAATTAATTTTATTTATAAATTATAAATTAATTATAATTAAAAATTAAATAATTTTTATATTTAAATTTTAATTAATTTATTTCTTTATTTTTAATAATATTTATTTATTTTTAATAATAATTCCTTTTTAAAATAATTTCTTAATTAATTTTATTTATAAATGGTAAATTAATTATAATTAAAAATTAAATAATTTTTATATTTAAAATTTTAATCAATTTTATTTATTTATTTTTAATAATATTTATTTAATTTTAATAATAAATTCTTTTTTAAAATTATTTCTTAATTAATTTTATTTATAAATTATAAATTAATTATAATTAAAAATTAAATAAATTTTATGTTTAAATTTTAATTAATTTTATTTCTTTATTTTTAATAATATTTATTTAATTTTAATAATAAATTCTTTTTAAAATTATTTCTTAATTAATTTTATTTATTTAATTTCTTAATTTCTTTTCATTTTCTTTTATTCAAATTAATTAATTCAACAACTTTCAAATAATTTTCATCATTATCAACATTATCAATATCATCATCAAAAAGAAACATTTTTTTATTAATTTTTTTTGAGATTTTTATATTTTGAATTTTTTCAAAAGGAAGAATAAAAGTTTTTTGTTCTTCAACATCAGAAGAAGATAAAGGATTAAATTCATCCGAAGTGCAATCATCAGAAAGAAAACAATTTTTTTCTTTATTAGTAAAATCATCAGAATTAAAATCAAATTCATTCTCAGTTTTTGTATTAGAAGTTTCTTCAACAGGAATAACAATTTCTTGTAAAGAAAGTTCATCTGAAGACATTTTTAATAAATAAATAAAAAAATGAAAAAATTTTAAATTCATTTTTTCTTTCATTTTTTTTTAAAATGGAATTTAAACAAATTCCTCAAAGAAAAATCCCTAATATTTTAATAACAGGAACACCAGGAACTGGTATTTTAAAATTCATTTCAAAATTCATTTCAAAATTCATTTCAAAATTATTTTTAAAATTCTTTTTAAAATTCTTTTTAAAATTATTTTCAAAATTCATTTCAAAATTATTAAAAAAAAAATTTTTTTATATAAAATTCATTTTGTAAATTTAAAAGGAAAAACTTCACTTGCTCAACAACTTAGTCAATCAACAGGATATGTTCATCATGACATTTCTCTGCTTGCAAAAGAAAAGAATTTATGCGATGGATGGGATGATGAATATAAATGCTATATTATTGATGAAGATAAAATATGCGATGAACTTGAAAACCAAATGAATTTGGGAGGAAATATTGTGGATTATCATGGATGTGATTTTTTTCCTGAAAGATGGTTTGATTTGGTTGTTGTTTTGCGCACAAATAATACTGTTCTTTATGATAGACTTTCTAAGAGAAATTATCACCAAAAAAAACTTACTGATAATATTGAATCTGAAATTTTTGGAGTTATTCTTGAAGAGGCAGAGGATAGTTACAAGAAAGAAATCATTTTAGAACTTGAAAATAATGAGATTAATGATTTAGAGAGAAATTTAGATTTGATATTAGAATGGATTAAGAAATGGGAATCAAATCAGAAATGAAAATGAAAATGAAAATGAAAATGAAAATATTTTTTATATTTTTATAAATTTAGATTTGATATTAGAATGGATTAAGAAATGGGAATCAAATCAGAAATGAAAATGAAAATGAAAATGAAAATGAAATTATTTTTTATATTTTTATAAATTTCATGTTTTTGGAAAAATTACTTCAATATTTTTATAAATTTCAATGTTGTTTTGGAAAAATTTCTTTTCTTTTTTATTTTTATTATTATTTTTTTTTTCTTTTTTTTTTTAGGGAAATTTCGATAAAAAAAAAATAAAGGTGAAATGAAAAGGAAATCTTTTCTTTTTAAATAAAGAAAAAAAAATCACTTTTTCTTTAAAAGAAAAGCGTTTGGAGTTGTTGGATTTCCTTTAAGAATTCCCTTTAGAGCAATTCTTCCATCACCACCATCACCACCATTTGAGCAAATACCTTGATAACCCGGATTAGTATTAACACCACCTTTTCCACCAAGAGCAGAAATTTTGCCATTATTAATAAGATTTGCGAAGATCAATATTGATCCACCACTTCCACCGCCACCACCAGAACCATAAGTACCAGAAATACCGTCTTCACCTTTTTCACCATCACAAAGAATCTCACCGTCATTGATGACCATTCTAGCTCTAATCAACAATGCGCCACCACCGTTACCACCTTTGCCTTTTGTTTGACCGTTTGAGTAAGGATGACCAGATCCACCACCTGATCCACGATAAAGAGTTGAGATTTGCTCATCACCATAAGTGTCTCCACCAGTTGCACCAGGATGAAAACCACTGGAATAAGTATTTGCGCCGGCGTCTTTTCCTTTGGTTCCATAGCCGCCGCCACCTCCACCGTAACCGCCAAAGGCACCAGTTCCTAATCCACCACCGC
Source organism: Anaeramoeba ignava (assembly GCA_028826165.1). Classification (NCBI taxonomy): domain Eukaryota; family Anaeramoebidae; genus Anaeramoeba; species Anaeramoeba ignava. The sequence goes on along the minus strand of JAPDFW010000087.1, from coordinate 130,464 downwards.
CGCCTCCGTTGTTGGCAGTTTGTTGATCACCCCCTTTTCCGTTGTGACTCTCTCCTTGTTTGGCTCGGCCTTCTGTGGCTTGGTTCACGGCTTCACCTCCGCGATAACCCAAGCCGGTGAGATCAATTTTGCCTCCTGATTCGATTACCAATTTGTCGCGGATGTTGAGTCGAATGCAACCGCCATCAGTTCCGTTCCAAGCTTTGACTGTTAAAACACCTCCTGATTTAATGACAACCTTGAAAAAGTCCATTTCTTCTTCAGGCAATTCATAACGGTCGCTGATCTCAAGGACTTGGTGGCCTAAAAGACCGTAGAATTTTGGTGCTGTGATTGTTGCCAGACGAAGTGTCTCATCCTCAACTGATTCGAATTCGGCGGTTATTTCATATTGCGACTTGTTGAATTCCTTCTCATCAAAACCTTCAGTTGAAAGAATTTTCTCAAGAATATTTTCGAATTCATGAAGAACCATTGGATTGTTAATCTGTATAATTTGCTGGGCGAATTGCTTGCACAAAGTGAGAACGTTAATTTGTCTTTTATTTGAATTCAAAAACCGTTGGATTCCGGCAGAAACAGTGTAACCGACGTCGTCAAGTTCCTGAACCAAGGCAGCCTGTCGGTTCTCAAGCGCGTCATAAGCCTCGATAAAGCGCTTCTCGAGAATCAACTTTGTGCGGGACAGCTTGTCGCCAAGGGAGTCCTGCAAAGAACGGATTTTACTGAGCTTGGATTCTAATTGATTTATAATTGACGCGTTTCTTGTCAAAGCTAAACTGACTCGAGTCTCTGCTCCTTGCGCGAGATGCTCAAGTTTAACGATATCGTGCTCGCGATGTTCTCCGAGAACAATGCAGTCGACACAAATCGCCATATTGCACTTTGTGCAGAAATACTCCTTCATCCTATTCGGATGGAGCGGACATGTCAAGTTTTCTTTTGAGATCTCAGGATTTTTCGAGTTGTAAGGCACTCGATGATGGGACTTAAGCACCTGAAAAGAGTGTGTTTTTTCTCCGCATTTCTTGCATAAGTACACCCCGCATTCCTCGCATCTCTCAGTTGCTTCTTCCGCTTCGCACTCCTCGCACAGTTGCGACTTTTCTTGCCGTGAAAATGGCATGTTCGTGAATGTTTTCGCTAACATGCTTAACGCTCGGTTTGCATACATCTCTTCGTCCTCTTGAATTTTCCCCACTACATGACATACTGGACACTCCATAATGAATACAGTCTCGTTGGAATTTTCATATGGGTTGTTCTCAATTGCTTCTTTTTTCATCTTCATAAAACAATTCCCACAAAACGAATGTTGGCATAATGGTGAACTAAAAGCGTTTTCTTGATACACAGCATTACATTCTGCGCAACGAATGATTTTTTCAATTTCCATTTTTTTTTTTCCAATTTTTAAAAAAAAAATGAAATTTGTTTATAAAAATTTTTTTAATTTTTTTTTTCGTCTTTATTTTCTCCTTTCAATTTTTTTTTTAATTTAAAATTTAATTTAAAAAATTTTTTTTTTATTATTTTTTGACGTGTCCCGAATTCCATGTTTCTAAAAAAAATCTCCCAGTTTGTGAAAAATCACTAAAAGTTTTCTCTCCAAGAATCTCTTTTAAAACAGATTGAATTTCCAAACCCATCTCAATTTGTCCGCAAACAAGAATAGAACCACCTTCATTCACACAAGAAATAACAAGTTGACTTTGTTTACGCAAAAGATGTTGTACATAAATCTTTTCCTTTTGATCACGAGAAAACGCATAAAAAACTTCATTGATAAAACCTTGATTTTTGAGTTGATCAATTTCTTCCTTATAAATCGCGTCCATTTTGGCTGTTCTTGCTCCGTAGAAAACATTCAACCAACCCAACTCCTTTTTGTCCATTGTAGTTCTGTCTTGAATTACAGCCCGAATTGGTGCAAATCCTGTTCCTGTTGAGATTGTAACAAGCGGCTTTGAATGATCAACTTGAAACGATGATTTTTGCAAATGAGCTTCAATTTCTGTTCCTTCTTTCATGTTCGCTAAAAAATTCGAACACAATCCATTTTCCATTACTTGCACTGTTAATGTGAATTTCTTTTGTGATATTTTTGGTGAAGACGAGATCGAATAAAATCTCATCGGTTGTTTCGAAAGAAGCTCAAAAAGTCGCGAAAATGACAGCTCGATATGTGGGAAATTCTCAAAAACATCAACAATTCCTCGTTGATGGAAAATCATCCATTCATCATATTTCATCGGATCCTTCGATAGTTTGTAAAGTTCTTCTTGTTCTTGCAGATTCACACAGTGTTTGGACAAAGACTTCAATTTGTTTTGGTTTACTGGATATGTCAGATTGTAATCTTTTGTAAGCACTTCTCGGATTGACAAAAATCCTTCGTGCTTCCAGAAAGGATGGATTTGGATTTTCCGATTCAAATCAATTTTCAATAATTTCCCAAATTTTTCCACTAATTTGATTGGATTTGGTGGATGTATCCCAATGTGATCTCCTGATTCAAATATTCTTTTCTCGTCTCCAATAATTTCGAATTCTAAATGCTTGCAATTTCGATTCTCTTGTGGAGGATAATTTAAAAGTTCTTTTTTGTTCACCAATCTAAGATGAATTTTCTTTCCAAATCAAATTTTAGTAAAAAAAATTTTGAAATTAATTTTGTTGTCTTGTTTTTGTAAAAAAAAAAAACAAAAAATGTTTTACTTCTGTTGTATCAATTTTTGGTTTTTCATCTTTTTCTTTGATATTTGCATTTTTTTTCATTTCATCTTCAAAGACAACTTCAAGTTGTGATTTTTTGGAAACAATTCCAGTTTTTGATGCTCCATGCTTTTTGATCAACTTGTTTAATAAAGATTGAGTCCATTTCGAGAATGGTTCATCAATTGATTTCATCACATCACCTTCACCAAGTCTGTGAAGTTTCTTTGCTCCCAATTCTTCCAATCTGGAATCAAGAAATCGAGCAAATTTTTGGTATCTTTCAGTATACATTGAACTACCCAAACCAAAAATGGCAAATTTTAAATTTTCAAGTAAAAAAGGAGTTTTTTTTGGATCTTGATTTTTAATAAAATCATAAAGTTTCATTGCATTTGTTGGCGGCTTTTTTTTTGTTAAAAAAAAAAAATTTAAAATAAAAAAAGAGATGAATTTGTTTGTTTTTCTTACTTGTCCTTCTCCAAAAGTTGAAGTAACAATTATAACTAATGATTCTGTCAAAAGTAAATGACTTGGATAATTATCAAGATCTACAACTCTTACATCAAACGAACCACCAGCTTTTTCATCTTCCTGTATCGATCTCATTAATTGGTGGGCGTATTCTTCAGATGTTCCTGTTTGAGTTCCAAATAAAATCAAGACTCGATGATCTCTATCAAATTTAGAATCTTCAAAAAAGGATTTTTGTTGTTCTTGAATTCCTGAACCCCAAATAATCTCCTGAGCTTCAGGTGAATTTGGCTCTATTTTGGGAACTAATAGATTCTCTGTTTTCGAATCCCAAATTCCTGGTATTATTTGTGAGCATTTTGCGCACTTTCCTTCACTACTCATTTCCAAATATTCTGTTTTTGTATTTGTTCTTTTGGCAACGATTTCTCTGCAATTTGGGCAAATGATATTGTTGATATTTTGCGGTTTATTCTCTTCGGAATTGACAGGATTTGATTTGCTGAATTTGTTGTAATTATAAGTATAAATAAAATTGAGTCCTTCTTTTTCGCCAATTTCTCTAGCTTTTTCAAGTATTGATTCTTGAATTGGAGTTTGTAATCCATAATGAGGTGCAATATGCCAAGGAATATTTGGATCCAAGGATGAGATGAATTGTGCAATCTCCTCCAGTTCCTCTTGCTTGTCGTTGAGTTCTGGAGTTATTGGGGTTGTAATTTCGACCCAAACTCCAAGTTTGTAAAATCTTTCAATGTTTTTTAAAATTGGAGCAAGTCTTGCGTTTGTGAGTTTCTGATACGTTGAGTTTCTAAATGAGTGCAGATTCACATTTACTGCGTTTATGTGGGGGAAAATGTATTCTATTGTTTCTTGTGTCATGTATCCGTTTGTAATGTAAATTGTTTTGATTTCTTTTTGTTTTGCAAGTCTTGTAAAAGCAAAAAAAATTCCAATTATTTAATTTTATTTTTATTTTTTAATTTATATTTATTTTTAATTTACTTTGCAATTTCAACAGCATATTCACTATAAATTGTTGGTTCCTAATTTAATTCCAAAAAAAAATTTGTTAAAAAATAAAAAATTTTTTTTTTCCTTTCAAAATTAATGAATTACATAATAAGCAAAAACGATAATTCTACATTCATTTTCTTCACATTTCTTAATTATATCTTCAGGAGACATTGGATCACCTTTATAAATATCTTCAATTTCGCGATCTGTTTTTTTTGGAAGGAATTCATTAACACAATGTTTATGGAATTTACAAGATAAATTTCTTCCTAAAGTCCCAATAAAAAAAGCTTTTTCGTTTGGTAAGAAGTTTCCAATCTAACAAATTTAATGAAATTTTTTATAGGATTTTTATAGAATTTAATATAAAATTTTTTATAAAATTGATATAAAATTTATTTAGAATTTAATATAAAATTGATTTAAAATTGATTTAAAATTGATATAAAATTGATTTGGAATTGATTTGGAATTGATATAAAATTGATTTGAAATTGATTTGGAATTGATTTGGAATTGATTTGGAATTGATTTGGAATTGATTTAAAATTAATATAAAATTGATATAAAATTGATTTAAAATTAATATAAAATTGATATAGAATTAATATAAAATTGATTTGGAATTGATTTAAAATTAATATAAAATTGATATAAAATTGATTTAAAATTGATTTAAAATTGATTTAAAATTAATATAAAATTAATTTAAAATTGATATAAAATTAATATAAAATTGATTTAAAATTGATTTGGAATTGATTTGGAATTGATATAAAATTAATATAAAATTGATATAAAATTAATATAAAATTAATTTAAAATTGATATAAAATTAATATAAAATTAATTTAAAAATTAATATAAAATTGATATAAAAATTGATATAAAATTAATATAAAATTGATATAAAATTAATATAAAATTAATTTAAAATTGATTTAAAATTGATATAAAATTGATATAAAATTGATATAAAATTGATATAAAATTGATATAAAAATTAATATAAAATTGATTTAAAATTGATTTAAAATTGATATAAAATTGATATAAAATTGATATAAAATTGATTGTATAAAATTGATATAAAATTGATTTAAAATTGATATAAAATTGATATAAAATTGATATAAAATTAATATAAAATTGATATAAAATTGATATAAAATTAATATAAAATTAATATAAAATTGATTTAAAATTAATATAAAATTGATATAAAATTGATATAAAATTGATATAGAATTGATATAAAATTGATATAAAATTGATTTAAAATTAATATAAAATTGATATAAAATTAATATAAAATTAATTATAAAATTAATATAAAAATTGATATAAAATTGATATAAAATTAATTTAAAATTGATATAAAATTAATATAAAATTGATTTGGAATTGATTTGGAATTGATATAAAATTGATATAAAATTGATATAAAAATTAATATAAAATTGATATAAAATTAATATAAAATTGATATAAAATTGATATAAAATTGATATAAAAATTGATATAAAATTGATATAAAATTGATATAAAATTAATATAAAATTAATTTAAAAATTGATTTAAAAATTGATTTAAAATAGATATAAAATTGATATAAAATTGATATAAAATTAATATAAAATTGATTTAAAATTAATATAAAATTGATTTAAAATAGATATAAAAATTGATATAAAATTGATATAAAATTAATATAAAATTGATATAAAAATTAATATAAAATTAATATAAAATTGATATAAAATTAATTTAAAATTAATTTAAAATTAATATAAAATTAATATAAAAATTAATATAAAATTGATATAAAATTAATATAAAATTAATATAAAAATTGATTTAAAATTGATTTAAAATTGATTTAAAATTAATATAAAATTGATATAAAATTGATATAAAATTGATATAAAATTGATATAAAAATTGATATAAAATTGATTTAAAATTAATATAAAATTGATATAAAATTGATTTAAAATTGATATAAAATTTATTTAGAATTGATATAAAATTAATTTAAAATTGATTTGGAATTGATATAAAATTGATTTGAAATTAATATAAAATTAATATAAAATTAATATAAAATTGATATAAAATTGATATAAAATTAATATAAAATTGATATAAAATTGATTTAAAATTAATTTAAAATTAATATAAAATTTTTATAAAATTGATATAAAATTAATATAAAATTAATATAAAATTGATATAAAATTGATATAAAATTGATATAAAATTGATATAAAATTGATATAAAATTAATATAAAATTGATATAAAATTGATTTAGAATTGATATAAAATTGATATAAAATTGATTTAAAATTAATATAAAATTGATTTAAAATTAATAAAATTTTTATAAAATTAATATAAAATTGATATAAAATTAATATAAAATTAATATAAAATTGATATAAAATTGATATAAAATTGATATAAAATTGATATAAAATTGATATAAAATTGATATAAAATTGATATAAAATTGATATAAAATTGATTTAAAATTAATTTAAAATTGATTTAAAAATTGATATAAAAATTGATATGAAATTAATATAAAATTAATATAAAATTAATTTAAAATTGATATAAAATTGATTTAAAATTAATATAAAATTGATATAAAATTGATATAAAATTGATATAAAATTGATATAAAATTGATATAAAATTAATATAAAATTGATATAAAATTAATATAAAATTGATATAAAATTAATTTAAAATTAATATAAAATTTTTATAAAATTGATATAAAATTAATATAAAATTAATATAAAATTGATATAAAATTAATATAAAATTAATATAAAATTGATATAAAATTAATATAAAATTAATTTAAAATTGATATAAAATTAATATAAAATTGATATAAAATTGATTTAAAATAGATTTAAAAATTAATATAGAATTGATTTAAAAGGTAAAACAAACCATTCCATAATTTATTGATTCAAAATGAGATTTAATAAGAAATCCACTAATTTCTAAAAAAAGATCACCATCTCGATTTCTTCTTGCTCTACATTTGCCAGATTTAAAGTTAGTAAGAGTACATCTATGGTTGCAACAACAGCATTTAACTCGTCCATTATCAATTTGTTTATAAAGAACTGCTTTTGTCATCTTTTCAGTTTTTAATTGAATTGTTAAAATAAAAGAAAAATAAAAAAAATAATTCAAAAAATTTTTTTTTTTATTTTTTTGATTTTTAAAATTGAAAAATAAATTAATAAAGATTTCAAATTTATTTAATTTACTTTTTAATTTTTTAATTTTAATTCCAAAAAAAAGAATCCAATCAATATTTTAATTCAAAATTTAATTCAAATTCTTATTTTTTTTTGATCCTTTTTTTTTTATTTTTTTTCTGATCGATCAAAAAAAGGGGTAATTTTTATTTTAAATTTAAAAAATAAAAAATAGAAATAATTTAAAACAAAATAAAAACAATTTCAAAAGAAACCCCAAAAAAAAAAACCATTTAAAAAAAGAAAAAAAAAGGAGAAAAACCAAAAAGGAGAAAAAAATAAATTTTTTATTTTTTATTTTTCATTTTTCATTTTTCATTTTTTAAAAAAATGGAAAAAAAAGAAGAAATTAAAGAAATTCCAAAAGAAGAAATTAAAGAAATTCAAAAAAATTCCAAAAGAAATTCCAAAAGAAATTCTAAAAGAAATTCCAAAAGAAGAAATTAAAGAAATTCCAAAAGAAGAAGTTAAAGAAGAAGTTAAAGAAATTCCAAAAGAAGAAATTAAAGAAGAAATTAAAGAAATTCCAAAAGAAGAAATTAAAGAAGAAATTAAAGAAGAAATTAAAGAAGAAGTTAAAGAAGAAATAAAAGAAGAAATTAAAGAAATTCCAAAAGAAGAAGTTAAAGAAGAAATTAAAGAAATTCCAAAAGAGGAAATTAAAGAAATTCCAAAAGAAGAAATTAAAGAAATTTCAAAAGAAATTCAAAAAATTCAAAAAAAATTAAAAAGAAATAAAAGAAGAAATTAAAAGAAGAAATTAAAGAAATCCAAAAGAAGAAGCTTAAAGAAGAAGTTAAAAATTAAAAAGAAGAAAATTAAAGAAAATCTAAAAAGAAAAAAAAAATCTAAAAGAAAAATTAAAAAAAATTCAAAAGAAAAAAAAAAATTAAAAGAAAAACAAGAAAATTAAAAAAAAATCAAAAAAAAAGAAATTAAAAAATTAAAGAAAAAAAAAAATGAAAACCAAAAAAATTCAAAAAGAAGAAGTTAAAGAAATTAAAGAAGAAAGATAAAGAAAAAATTAAAGAAATGAAAGAAGAAATTAAAGAAATGAAAGAAGAAATTAAAAAGGAAAAAAAAGAAGAAATTAAAAAAGAAATGAAAGAAGAAGTTAAAAAAGAAGAAACTAAAAAGGAAAAAAAACAGAAAAAACAAGAAGAAGTTGAAATGGATGAAAAAAAAGCAAAAAGAATAATTTATAATGAAATGATGAAAAAAACACGAGAAATTGAAGAACCAAAAAAAGTTTCTGATTTAGCTCAAGAAAAGTTAAAAACATATTTCCAACAACCTTTAAAAGACAGAAGAGAAAAATATCCTCGATATTCAAGATATGTTCCAATTGAAAAAGTTAAAAAATGGGAAAAATTTTATCCTGAAATTAAAGATACAGTTGATCCTCGATTTCTTCTTCAACAAAAATTCCCTGTAAATCAAACTCTTAATAATAAAGTTGCTATTTGGAGAGGTGATATTACTACTTTGGAAATTGATGCTATTGTAAATGCTGCTAATTCTTCTTTATTAGGTGGTGGTGGTGGTAATTAAAATTAAAATTAAAATTAAAATTAAAATTCAAAATTAAAATTAAAATTAAAATTAAAATTAAAATTAAAATTAAAATTAAAATTAAAATTAAAATTATAATTAAAATTAAAATTAAAATTAAAATTAAAATTAAAATTAAAATTAAAATTAAAATTAAAATCAAAATTAATATTAAAATTCATTTATAAAATTAAAATTCATTTATAAAATTAAAATTAAAATTAAAATTAAAATTAAAAATTTAAAATTAAAATCAAAATTAATATTAAAATTCATTTATAAAAATCAAAATTAAAATTAAAATTAAAATTAAAATTAAAATTAAAATTAAAAATTCAAAATTATTTAAAATTAAACTAAAATTAAAAATTAAAATAAAAATTAAAATCAAAAAAATCAAAATTAATACAAAAATTAAAATTAAAAATTAAAATTAAATCAAAATTAAAATTAAAATTAAAATTAAAATTAAAATTAAAATTAAAATTAAAATTAAAATTAAAATTAAAATTAAAATTAAAATAAAAATTAAAATTAAAATAAAAATTAAAATTAAAATTAAAATTAATATTAAAATTAAAATTAAATCAAAATTAAAATCAAAATTAAAATTAAAATTAAGTCGATGGAGCTATTCATAGTGCAGCAGGAAGTGGATTACGAAAAGAAAATGCAACATTAGGAGGCTGTCGAACAGGAGAAGCTAAGTTATCAACAGGACATAAAATGCCATGTGGATTTGTATTATCAACAGTAGGACCAATTGGGGAAGATCCAGATGCATTAGAATCATGTTACAAGGAAAGTTTAGATTTGCTTAAAGAAGTTGAATTGAAATCAATAGGTTTTTGTTGCATTTCAACAGGAATATTTGGATATCCTAACAGAAACGCTGCTGAAGTCGCTCTTCAAACAACTCGTGAATGGATGGAAAAAAATCATGAAAAAATCGATCTCATTATTTTTGTCATTTTTTTGCCTGTTGATTGGACTATTTATACTCATTTAATGCCTCAATATTTTCCTGTTGAAGATTTGGATCATTTGCAAAAAAAATTTTCTGCTCAAAAAATTGAAAAAATTCAAAAAAATCAAGAGAAAAAAAAACAAAAAGAAAAAGAAAAATTAGAAAAACAAAAATTAAAGGAAAGAAAAGAATGGGAAAAAAGAATGAAAAAAGAAATAGAAATAGAAAAGAAACAAAAAGCTAAAATGTTGAAACAACAATCTCAAAACCAGGATAAATTTGAAACTAAAAAGGCAATTCCACATCTTCAACCTGATAAATTACCAAAAATAAACCAAGTTGAAGAAAAGAAAGATATAAAAGTTGAAGAAAAGAAAGATATGAAAGTTGAAGAAAAGAAAGATATAAAAGTTGAAGAAAAGAAAGATATAAAAGTTGAAGAAAAAAAAGTTGAAGAAAAAGTTGACAAACAAGATATAAAAGTTGAAGAAAAGAAAGATATGAAAGTTGAAGAAAAGAAAGATATAAAAGTTGAAGAAAAAAAAGTTGAAGAAAAAGTTGACAAACAAGATATAAAAGTTGAAGAAAAGAAAGATATAAAAGTTGAAGAAAAGAAAGTTGAAGAAAAAGTTGACAAACAAGATATAAAAGTTGAAGAAAAGAAAGATATAAAAGTTGAAGAAAAAGTTGACAAACAAGATATGAAAGTTGAAGAAAAGAAAGATATGAAAGTTGAAGAAAAAGTTGACAAACAAGATATGAAAGTTGAAGAAAAAAAGTAGATTAAGAAAGATATTTAACTAAAATTAAATTAGATTAAATTAAAATCATTCAGTAATTTCATTTCACAAATTAATTCCAAAATTAAAATTTTTTTTTTCCTTAATTTTTCCTTTAACAAAAAAAAAATAAAAGAAGAACAAATTAAATTTTTTTTTATTGTTTATTTTATTTAAAAAACAAAGAAAGAAAAAAAGGAAAATAATAAATTAATTCTTTCATTTAATTTTGTTGTTGTTTTTTGAAATGATTTTAAATTGAATAAATTCTTAATTATGAACTTGATTAAATCGAATCCAAATATATTCAAAAAGTCGGAATATTTTAGGAGAAACAAGTAAAGATGCAGCTTGAAAAAAATACTCTTCTCTCCATGTAAATAATAAACAAATACCAAATCGAAATAAACCAGGAACTTTACTTGTAAATTCATTATTTTTTTTTTCCATTTTTTATTTGAAAAAAAACCAAAAAAATAAAAAAATGAAAAAAAAATTGAAAAAAAAATTTATTTTTTTAATTGCTTTTTTTTTCTTTTTCAAAATAATAAAATGCAAACTGTTTTTGTGATTGGTTTACTTTTATATTCTATTTTACTTATTATTAATATTGTTTGCTTTTAAATTTAAATTGAAAATTTTTTGGAAATTTTTTCTTTAATTTTTTCTTTAATTTTTTCTTTAATTTTTTTTAGGTTGGAATTATTAGAATTATTTCTTTTTATAAAAAGAAATATCCTCTATCAAAACTTCAAGTTCATTTCTATGTTTTATCTTTAATTTTTCTTATCTGTTTGTTTATTTATTTATTTTTGGAAAAATTTTTCAGTTAATTTTTTCTTTTTCTTTTTAAAAACAAAAACAAAAACAAAAACAAAAACAAAAACAAAAACAAAAACAATAATAATTAGTTAGAATAATTTGGTTAATATTTATTGATCAAAAACAATTAACGCCTGTTCTTTTATTGAATCGATTTGCTATTTTAGGTTTTTATACTTGCTTTACTTATTTAATTTTTTATTGGTACATTTTATTAGAATTAGAATTAGAATTAAAATTAAAATCAAAATTAGAATTAGAATTAGAATTAGAATTAGAATTAGAATTAGAATTAGAATTAGAATTAGAATTAGAATTAGAATTAGAATTAGAATTAGAATTAGAATTAGAATTAGAATTAGAATTAGAATTAGAATTAGAATTAAAATTAAAATTAAAATTAAAATTAAAATTAGAATTAAAATTAAAATCAAAATTTAAAATTAAAATTAAAAATAATTAAAATTAAAATTAAAAAAATTAAAATTAAAATCAAAAATTAATATTAAAATTAAAATTAATATTTTTGTTTAAATAGGGCGGAAATGTATCATAATATTTCACATGGAAATGTTGAAAGAATTGGATTAAATAAATTAAGAATACCTTTTATAATTTCAAATGCTATATTATATATTATAACATTTGCAGATTGTATTGTTTTTTTAGTTGATTATTATCGAAATTTTACAAGAGGAAATCATTATAAAATTTATCTTTCAAATGTATTATTGATTGCTGGTGTTTCTCTTATTGCTTCACTTGGATTTTTGATTTATGGATTTCTTTTATTAAAAAAATTAAAAGTAAATCAAAATTCAAAATCAAATTCAAAATTTAAATTCAAAATCAAAATCAAATTCAAAATCAAAATCAAAATCAAAATCAAAAATTCAAAATTCAAAATCAAAATCAAAAATCAAATTCAAAATCAAAATCAAAATCAAAATCAAAATCAAAATCAAAATCAAAATCAAAATCAAAATCAAAATCAAAATCAAAATCAAAATCAAAATCAAAATCAAAATCAAAATTAAAAATTAAAAATTAAAAATCAAATTCAAAATTTAAACTTAAAATCAAAATTAAAATTAAAAATCAAAATTAAAAAATCAAAAATCAAATTCAAAATCAAAATCAAAATTCAAATTCAAAATCAAAATTAAAATCAAAATCAAAATTAAAATCAAAATTAAAATCCAAATTAAAATTAAATTCCAATTTTGTGAAAAAAATGAAAAAGAAAATTGTTCCTTTTGTTCCAAAAAATTCAATAGCTTTAATGAGAATTGCTTTTCTTACAACAATATTTAGTTTATGTTTTCTTTCAAGATTTATTTTTTTTCTTTATAATCCAATAACAAAAAAAGATCTACCGATTGGAGTAAAAAAAATCAAATCAAATCAATTTTAATTCAAATCAATTTTAATTCAAATCAATTTTAATTCAATTCAATTTTAATTCAATTCAATCCAATTTTAATTCAATTTTAATTCAATTTTAAATCAACTTTATTCAAATCAAATCAAATCAATTCAATTTTAATTCAATTTTAAATCAATTTTAATTCAATTCAATCCAATTTTAATTTTAAATCAATTTTAATTCAATTTAATTTTAATTCAAATCAATTTTATTCAAATCAATTTTAATTTTTATTCAAATCAATTTTAATTCAATTTTAATTCAATTTTAATTTAAAAAAAAAGGTTTTTGAAACTTTTGCTTATTATATTCCTGAAATAATTCCTTCAATAACTCAATTATGTTTAATGTTTCCAATTGCTCCTCAACAATATATAATTTTTACACAATTTAAATCTCAAAACAAACAATCAGATCTTTTTCAAGATACATCAGATTCAAAATCAAAATCAAATTCAAATTAAATTCAAAATCAAAATCAAAATCAAAATCAAAATCAAAATCTGAATCTGAATCTGAATCTGAATCTGAAATTAGTAGTCAAGAAGATTCAAATATTTTTATTAACAATTCGGAAAAATAATTTTTGTTTGTTTGAATTTTCTAATTGAATTTTGTTTGAAATTTTGTTTTGAATTGAATTTTAAATTGAAATAAAATTTAATTTTGAATTGAATTGAATTGAATTGAATTTTGAATTGAATTAAATTGAATTTTGAATTGAATTTAATTTTAAATTGAATTGAATTAAATTTTGAATTAAATTAAATTAAATTTTGAATTGAATTTTGAATTGAAATAAAATTTAATTTTGAATTAAATTTTAAATTGAATTGAATTGAATTGAATTTTGAATTGAATTGAATTTTAAATTGAATTGAATTAAATTTAATTGAAATAAAATTTAATTTTGAATTGAATTTTTAATTGAAATAAAATTTAATTTTAAATTGAATTTTGAATTGAATTTTAAATTGAATTGAATTTTGAATTGAATTGAATTGAATTTTGAATTGAATTTTGAATTGAATTTTGAATTGAATTAAATTGAATTTTTAATTGAAATAAAATTTAATTTTGAATTGAATTAAATTGAATTGAATTTTGAATTAAATGTTTGGCTTTCATTGAAATCCTTTTTCTTTCTTTTTATCTTTCAATTTTTCCAAAAATTGAATCTTTCTTTCTTCTGTAGTAAATTCCATTAAATAACTTGTTCCAAGACATTGAAGCCTAGCAATTTTCTTAAATTTAGGATGTACAAAAACACTTAATTGCTTTCTAGAATAATCAGCAGTAATTGGAGCTTGAGAAGAAATAACAAGATTGAAAAAATCCTTATAAAAAATTAATTCTGCAGCATTTTGTTTAACAAATTGTTTTGAAACAATATCAACATAAAAATGATCCACTTTCGAAACTTGCGAATTTTGATTCTCAGTTTTTGGATTTGATTGCTGAGAATTATTTGTTGATATTGGGTTTTTGACTCCAGTTTTTTTGAACAATTTCCGACCATGAGAAACAAGTGATAAAACTTTTCTTCGAACTTGATCCGATTGGAAAGCAAGAATAATTGCATCGTGATTTGGAAAATTAACACGAAGAAGTGTTTTATCTTTTGGATGACTTGCCATTTTGATTCTGTTTTCAAAATTTGCAGTAATACTTGTGCTGACTGATTTGAGTGATATTGTATAATCATCAATGAAAACTTCTCCACTTTCTCTACGTTTAACAGGTTTTCGAATTACAATTTCACAAGGTATTCTTTCACCTGGGTTTTCTGAAATTGGAGGTTTTGGTGTTTCTTGGTTATTGATTTGATTATCTCTTTCAATATTTTTGATATTTTGATTTTGATTTTGATTTTGATTTTGATTTTGATTTTGAATAATTTGATTTTGATTTTGATTTGGATTTTGATTTTGATTTTGAATATTTTGATTTGGATTTTGAATATTTGGATTTGGATTTTGATTGGGATTTTGAATATTTGGATTTGGATTTTGATTGGGATTTTGAATATTTGGATTTGGATTTTGATTGGGATTTTGAATATTTGGATTTGGATTTTGTTGATCTTTATTGAACATATTATTCACTTGTGGATTTACTATCAATGTTTGACTTCTTGTTAATGTATTTTGATTTTGTTGATCTTCATTGAGCATATTATTCACTTGTGGATTTACTATCAATGTTTGACTTCTTGTTAATGTATTTTGATTTTTTTTCATCATTTGATTCTCTTTTTCTTCTTTATCATCATTCGTTCTTGTTGGAATAGCTTGCATTGATCTTGATTTTTGTGTTAATTTATTTGTATTTCTTTCATCCATTTCATATCCTTCTTTTTTCGGATAATATTCTTGATCTTCTTGAATTGGTTCATTAATTTGAAGATTTTGACAATTGGTTTTTGATTGTTTAAAACTATTCTTAAAAGATAAAGCATCATCAACAGAAGAAAATGCAATAAAAGAACTTGAAAAATCAGGTGTTTTAATTTTCACGATATTTCGATGATTTGAATGAGTTCCTGAACTTATATCTAATGACAAAAGTTGCTGTTGATGAAATTCATGTGTCCGAAGTATAACATGATATTGTGTTACAATAAGAGTAACTGGACTTAATACTTCAAGATTTTTATTCACAATTTTCCCGTTATATGTGTTGATTACTTGATAAAATTGGTCAAGTTCCTTTGGATCAATAAAAATATCATTTGTATTTGAATTTTTGCGCAAAAGTTGACTAAAATCATTGGATTTTTGTGAAGTAAATCGAGGCTTTTGAACTTGAATTTGATTTTGGGAATAACTGTTTCTTAAAGGTTCTTCAATTTCATCTTGACTCTCTGCTTCGCTATCAAAAACATTTTTCTCATCAGAATCTTGAGCATCACTGCTAAGCTCGGATTCTTGAAGAGATTCCAGATCACTTGGAGCTTCACTTTCAAATTCTCTTGAAATATTTTCTTCATCCAATTCGGAATTGGGATTTGTTTCTCCATTGGGTTTAGGTGTTTCTTGATTAGGTTCAGGTGTTTGCTGTATATTCTGTACATTTGATTGTTTCATTACTTCTTGATCTTGATTTTGTTCCGAATTTTTATTTTCTTCATTTTGACTGTTTTCAGTTTCGCTTTGATTTTGATTTTCATTTTCAGTTTCAGTTTCAGTTTCAGTTTCATTCTCTTTTTCATTTTCATTCTCTTTTTCTTTTTCTTCTTCTTTTTCTTTTTCTTCATCATCTGATGGATTTTCAAAGTTTTTTTTTAAATATAAATACATTTCCGAGAATAAACGGAATTCTTTTTTAGAAACAAAACGAACAATTAATTCTTTGATTTGAGGAGTAGAAATTTTGGCATATCTTTGAGTTGTTTTTTCAAATGCAATTCGGAAATCAGTATTATATTTCACAAAGAATCGTTTTGTCGGGGTTTTGATTCGGAATTTTTCCTTCTGAAAATGGAGAATTGCTGGATATAAATTCTTCCGTGATCGATTTGTAACCGTCACATTGAATAATCTTTTAGTTGGTTTTTTGCTCTTTTTTTGTGGAGAAAATAATGAGCATTCAGTGATATTGTTTTCATCTTCATCTTCTGAACTTTCTTTCTTTTTTTTCTTGTTTGTTGTTTTTGGATTTGTTTTGGCTTTTGGATTTTTTTTAGTTGGTTTTTTTGCTTGTTGTGAATTTTTCTTTTTGGATGATTTTTCAACTTTATCATTTTCAGTTTCTTTTTCTTTCTCTTTTTCATTTTGATTTTGATTTTGATTTTGATTTTCATTTTCATTTTCACTTTGAGTTTCATTTTCAGTGTCAGTTACAAAATCAGATTTTTCAGAATTTGGATCTTTTTCTTGAGATTTTTGGTTATTTTTGGAAGTTTTTTCCGAGTTTTCACTTTCATTGCCTGATTCTTTATCTTTATGACGATAAGCATTTATTCTTTTAATAAAAGAGTTTGTATGTAATTGAGTGACAAATTTAATCACAATAGCTCTTTTATCAGTAAAAGTGAGACGAACAGTTGTTTTGTGTTTTGGATGTCTCGCAATTTTCGCAATATCTGAGCAGGAAAATTGCATTAATTCTGAGGGTGTAAGTAAGAAAATTTCCTCTGATTCAATGAATAATTCTGATGATGAAAGCAATTTTAAATGTCCATCTAAAATTGAAACAGGAAGTTTTCGACTTTTTTTCATTGATGTTTTTTCCCATTTTTTGATTATTAGTGATAGTTGAAATACTGCGTTTAATAATCCTCCTCTTTTTTTGTCTTTTAAGTATTTAGGTTGAACTCCAAATTTTTTGCATGTTGTAAAAAAGAATTGGATATTTTTTGTTGGCGAGTTTCTTTTTAATATTAATATTAATTTTAATTTTAATTTTAATTATATAAATGAATTTTAATTTTAATTTTATTTTTAATTTTAATTATAAAATGAATTTTTGATTTTAATTTTAATTTTAATTTTAATTTTAATTTTAATTTTAATTTTAATTTTAATTTTAATTTTAATTTTAATTTTAATTTTAATTTTAATTTTAATTTTAATTTTAATTTTAATTTTAATTTTAATTTTAATTTTAATTATAAAATTTAATTTTAATTTGTTGTTTTTATTTTAATTTTAATTTTAATTTTAATTTTAATTTTAATTTTAATTTTAATTTTAATTTTAATTTTAATTTTAATTTTAATTTTAATTTTAATTTTAATTTTAATTTTAATTTTTAATTTTAATTTTAATTTTAATTTTAAAAGAAAAGAAAAAGAACAAATTTTAATTTTTAATTTTTAATTTTTAATTTTAATTTCAATATTAATTTTAATTATAATTTTAATTTTAATTTTAATTTTGATTTTAATTTTAATTTTTACTTTTCGATTTTGTTATCAGGAATTTGTTTTGTAATTAATTGATTTGCTAAACTTGCTAAAATAATTGCAAAATCTTTTTCGTTTGTTGTTTTATTAACTTCTTCACCAATAATTTCTTCAAGCCATTCATAAATTTTTTCTTTTTGTTCAGGAGAAGTCATTTCAAAATAAAAAAATTAAAATTAACAATAAAAAATAAAGAAATTTTAAAAGAAAAGAAAAGAAAAAAATGATTTTTTAATTTTTTTAAATTTTTTTAATTTTTTTTTTTCAAATCATCTTCTTCTTTTCAAGTTTTTTTTCAATATAATCTAATCCTTCTATTGAATTTAATAAATGAGATGTCTTATAATCTGATTTTTCTAAATGAATCATAATTTGATTTTGAGTTTTATTATTTTTTTTTCTTAATGAAATTTCTTCTTTTTTTTTGAGAAATCTTTCAAAAACTAAAAAAGAAAAAAATTTTTTTTTTTTTGAAATTGAGAAAATTTTTTAATCAAAAATTAATAAATAAACAAACCTTTCATTTTTTGTTCTTTAAAATTATTAAACAATTTTTGATTTAATTTTAGTTGAATTTGATAAATATTTTCCAATTTATTTTCTAATTTGTTTTCTAATTTATTTTCTAAATTATTTTCTAAATTGTTTTCCATTTTATTTTCTAATTTGTTTTCTAATTTATTTTCTAATTTATTTTCTAATTTATTTTCTAATTTATTTTCTAATTTATTTTCTAATTTATTTTCTAATTTATTTTCTAATTTGTTTTCCAATTTATTTTCCATTTTGATCAAAAAAAAATGGAAAAAAAAATTTGTTTTGAATTTTGATTGATTTTAATTTTTTTTTGATTGAAATTAATTTGTCAAATTTTTTAAAAAATTTAGTTGAATTTAACAAGAAAAAAAAAAGAATTATTTTTTTAAAAAAATTTTTCCAAAAATTTGACATTTTTTTTTTTAAAAAAAGCAAAAAAGCAAAAAAGTTTTTTTTTGGATTAATTAAGTTCCAAATCTTCAATAGCAGCATTTGCCCATTGTTCCTTTCTTCGATCAACAGTTTGTTGTAAATTTTGATTTTGCTAAATTATTTTTTTAATTAAAAAAAAAAACGGAAATTTTTTTCAATTTAAATTTTTTTCAAATTTTTTTCAATTTAAATTAATTTACTTGATTTGCATAATCTTGTAATTGAGCAATATATTGTTCAACTGAATACATTTGTTCATATCCTTTTTGATAAAGTTCTGAAAAATTTTCCATATAATTGCAAAATTGTAAAAGAGTTTGAGCTTCTCTTAACATATCAATACTTCTAAAAGCAAATTGTGCTGCATTTCTAAGATGTTCAAATGAATTTCTTGTTTCACGAACATTTTTTAAACTCTATTAAATTTTTTTTATTAAAAATTTTTTTTTCCGATTTCGAAATTTTTTTATTTATTAAAAAATTTTTTCTTACAGCAATAAATTTATTTGGTTCTAATTTTTCTTTTTTGGCAAGTGAATTAAATCGATTAACTGCAGAAATATAAATTTTACGTGCAGATTCTGCTTTCTTTTTTGCTTCCTTTATTATTTTTAATTTTTAATTTTTAATTTTTAATAAATTTAATTTTTAAATTTTAATAAATTTTTACAAGTGCTGCTTTTATATTTTTTTTAAGGGATTCATCTGCAAAATCTTTTAAATTAACTATAACTTGTTCATCAATATTTTGTTTCCAAAATTCAGTAAATGAATCAAGTAAATTTTTCAATTTCTCAACTGCAGGTTCTTTTTAAAATTAAAATTAATATTAAAATTAAAATTATAATTAAAATTAATATTAAAATTAAATTTAATATTAAAATTAAAATTAAATTTAATATTAAAAATTAAAATTAAAATTAAAATTAATATTAAAATTAAAATTAAAATTAAAATTAAAATTAATATTAAAATTAAAATTAAATTTAAAATTAAAATTAAATTTAAATTTAAAATTAAAATTAAAATTATAATCAAAATTAAAATTAATATTAATACTTAATGCATTTTCAGTCTTTTCTATTTCAATAAATTTCTGAAGAGTAGTTGAAAGATTTTGTTCTGTTTGTTGGTGATCTAAAAACAAAAAAGTTTTCAAAATTCAATAAAAAATAATTCTTTTTTTTTTTGGTTTAATAAAGAAGAATAATAAAAACTTTGTGAAGAAGTTTTAACAGAAATTGATTGTTTTTTCATAGTTTTTAAAAGTTTAATAAATTCATTCATTTGATCTGCTTTTTGTTTTAAATCATCCATAATTTGTTTATCTTCTTGAATTTTTTTCTTTTCAGATTCTTCATAAAATTGCTCCCAATTTTCATATTCTTCAATTTCTTCATCTCCATTTTGCTATTAAATTTTTTTTTGATTAAATTTTTTTGTTTTTGATTTTTTTTTTTTAAAAATTTTCGTCTTTCTTTTTAATGTGGTTTTTTAAACTTACATCAGCCATTTTATTCAAAAAAACAAAATAGAAAAAAAAGTAGTAAAAAAAATGAAAAATGAAAATGAAAAAAAATGAAAAAAAAATTGAAAAAAATTTCTTTTTATTTTTGTTTTTGTTATTTTTTATTTTCAAAAGAAAAAAAAGGATCAAATTAGAATTTATTTTTCTTTTTTACTTATTTTTGTTTTTAAATTTTCCAAAATTCATTTTTCATTTTTCATTTTTCATTTTTCTCTTTTTTTTTTTTTCTTCTTTTCTCTTTTATTAAAAAAAAAAAAATTCACAAACTTAACCAAAAAAAAATAAATTTTTCTTTTTTAAAATGGATTATTGGAGAAAATTTGAAAGATATGGTGTTTGTAAGTTAAATATAAAATATCAAATTGTTTACAAAATTGTTTACAAAAATTAAATATAAAATTAAATATAAAATTAAATATAAAATTATTTATAAAATTATTTATAAAATTGTTTACAAAATTGTTTACAAAATTGTTTACAAAATTAAATATAAAATTATTTACAAAATCAAATATAAAATTATTTATAAAATTGTTTATAAAATTGTTTATAAAATTGTTTACAAAATTGTTTACAAAATTGTTTACAAAATTATTATAAAATTAAATATAAAATTATATATAAAATTATTTATAAAATTATTTATAAAATTATTTATAAAATTAAATATAAAATTATTTATAAAATTATTTATTAAATTATTTATAAAATTATTTATAAAATTATTTATAAAATTAAATATAAAAATTATTTATAAAAATTAAATATAAAATTAAATATAAAATTATTTATAAAAATTAAATATAAAATTATTTATAAAATTAAATATAAAATTATTTATAAAATTATTTATAAAATTATTTATAAAATTATTAATAAAATTATTTATAAAATTAAATATAAAATTATTTATAAAATTATTTATAAAATTATTTATAAAATTATTTATAAAATTAATTATAAAATTATTTTATAAAATTATTTATAAAATTATTTATAAAATTAATTATAAAATTATTTATAAAATTATTTAATAAAATTAAATTATAAAATTATTTATAAAATTAATTTATAAAATTAAAATATAAAATTAAATATAAAATTAAATATAAAATTATTTATAAAATTATTTATAAAATTAAATATAAAATTATTTATAAAATTAAATTATAAAATTATTTATAAAATTATTTATAAAATTAAATATAAAATTATTTATAAAATTAAATTATAAAATTATTTATAAAATTATTTATAAAATTATTTATAAAATTATTTATAAAATTATTTATAAAAATTATTTATAAAATTAAATATAAAAATATTTATAAAATTAAAATATAAAATTAATTAATTATAAAATTATTTATAAAATTATTTATTAAAATTATTTATAAAAATTATTTATAAAATTATTTATAAAATTATTTATAAAAATTATTTATAAAATTATTTATAAAATTATTTATAAAATTAAATATAAAATTATTTATAAAATTAATTATAAAATTGTTTACAAAATCAAATATAAAATTAAATATAAAATTAAATATAAAATTATATATAAAATTAATTATAAAATTGGTTATAAAATTGTTTACAAAATTATTTATTAAATTGTTTATAAAATTATTTATAAAATTATTTATAAAATTATTTATAAAATTATTTATAAAATTATTTATAAAATTATTTATAAAATTATTTATAAAATTATTTATAAAATTAATTATAAAATTATTTATAAAATTATTTATAAAATTATTTATAAAATTATTTATAAAATTAATTATAAAATTATTTATAAAATTATTAATAAAATTATGAAAAAGCACTTTATAATTTTGTTCCAAAATCATTAAATCAATTACCACTTCAAATTGGAGATTATGTTGAAATTAAAGAAGAATGCGTAGGTTGGTATAGAGGAAAATGCATTAATTCAGGAAGAATTGGATTATTTCCAGTAAATTTTATTGAACTTCTTGAAGGAGAAATGCCACCAATGGAAGAAGTTATGCAATCAGAATTTCATTTAAATATAAAATTAGACCCTATTATTTTAGAAATTGAAAATGTAATTCAAGAATGGAAAGATATAAAACTTCATCTTTTAAAACAAAAGAAAATTACTGAAGTTAAGTCAATTATTCAACAAATTAACAATCTTTTAAGTTTAAGGAAAACAATGCTAAAACCTCGTTTATCAAAAGTAATTTTTAAATTCAAGTTGAATCAAATTTTTGAATTAAATTTTTGGATCGATTCCTTAAAATAGGAAAATTTAATCGCTTTGAAAAATGAAGTTATTAAAACAATCGAAGAACAAAATAAAGATTTAAATATTCCAAATCCTCCTAGAAATGCAAAAGGTTGGATTGCTAAAGATGATAATACTAATTTTCTTGATTATTATAAACTTTATAAAAAAGCACAAGAAAAGCAAAAACAAAAACAAAAACCACTTGATATTTTAGATCTTATTAAATCCTCAAAAGAAATTTCGAGAGAAGACAAAGAAATTTGTTATTCATTGTTTCTTGAATTCAAAGTATAAATATTTTATCATTTCAAAATATTTTTTTTCTGATTTATTTGATTTTATTCAAAACAAAAATAGTCAGTTTTAATTCAACTTAAAGAACCATTGCTATTATTATTTTCTTTATATAATACAGAGAAAAAAGCTTTTGTAACTGAAGAATATCCATTATATTTAGATCAAAATCATAAACCAATTACTAATCCAGATTCTCCAAAATTTGTTGAATTTGAAGTATCTAAAAAAAATATATTCAAATCAATAAATAAAATTAAAAAATTAAAAATAAAAATAAAAATAAAAATAAAAGGATATTGCACATCAAGAAATCGATAATCATCAATTAATTTGCAAAGTATTTAGAGTGGGTGATATGGTTTTAAAAGAAAAAAAAGCCAAAAAGAAAATTGAAGAACATTCTCCAAAATATCAAAGACCATTTGGATTAAGTTCTTTACAATTTTCAAGTAATTTATTAACAGGATATAAAAATAGAACACAAGAAATTGTTATGAAAATTCATTTGCCACAACAAGAAGCAGTTTTTCCAATTATGAATGAATGTAAAAACTCGAAATCCAAAATTAATCAAAAAAATATATATATATTTATTTATATTTATGTTTAATTGAATTTTAGTAATTTCTCAAGACGATCCAAGAGTATTTCATGATAATAAATACTTAACAGTCAAATTAACACTTCAACCAAAAAAAGAACTTGATTTATTTCCTGATCGAAAATTTGCTACTAATACAAGAAACATGAAACTTCCCAAACTTGTTTTACCTTCACAAATTATTAACAATTTATTTTTAACAATAAAATCGGGAGCTTTCCACACTTCCAAAACCAAAAACATTAAAATTGAAATGGAAATACGAAATGAAAAAGGAACTGTTATTCCAAATGGAATATTTGCTGGAGATCAATTAAATCCCATTTCTTCATGGGATAGTGTTGTTTATTATCATCGATTAGACCCAATATATAATTCCTTTATTAGAATCAATTTACCTCCTCATTTATTAAGAGGAGCTCATTTATTTTTTACACTTGTTAGTTGTCCAAATGATCCAAGTATTTTGCTCATTTCAAAATTCAAATTCTAATTCCAATTTTAAAATTTTATAATTTCAAAAATTTTTTTTTTAAAAGAAAAACCGGAAAAAGTTTTTGGATATTGTTATAAATTTATTTATGAAAATGGAGTAATCCTAAATCAAGGAGATGAAAGTTTAACAGTTTATAAACATCAAGCTAAATCAGATCCCAAATTATATTTAAAACAAACAGTATCAACAACATCCAAAAACAAAATATTACCAACAAAAGATACACTAAATGTGAACTACAATTTGTGTTCAACAATGATCGCACAAATTCCTGAATTAACACAGTTTTTTAATTGGAAACAAACAATAACAATCAACGATACAACTAAACTTTCAGATTCAATGAACAACGTTACATCACTTAGTCCCTGGGAAATACTTCCCGTATTATAATGATTATCTACAAAAAAACACAAAACATTTTTTATAATTTAATATTTATATATACTCTAATTTAATTTCATCCTTTGCTTTATAGTTTGTTGGAGCAATTTTTGATAATCTTTTCGCAATAGTTACTGAATATGGAGAAAAAGTGCAAAAAATCATTTTCGATGGATTTATTTCTATTAGTTCTTCTATTGAAGCCAATTTCCAAATTTTCAGAGTTATTTTGGAAGATTATATTAACGATAGATTTTTTATTCAACAAGACCAAGAAAAAAAGAAATATTTATCCAAAATTTATTCGTGGTTTATTCAGCAACTTTTGGATTATATCGAAAACTCAGATAAAGAAGAAACAGGAGTTCAAACAAGAAAAGCAATCAAAGAAATGGAATATTTGTTTATATTAATAATTAATTCAAGAATACTTGAAACCAAAATCAATCCAGATTCTGGAAATAACGAAAAATTCCAGCAAGATATGGTTCGATTATTGGAAGCTATTAATCTTTTGTTTCAGCGTTTGAAACCTGATTGGATTAATGGAGCACAAGTCTTGGCTTTGAAGAAATTATATCCAATCACAGTTGAATTAACAAAAGTATTTGATGTCACAATCATCATTTCATTTGTGGAATCAATATTCCAAAGCATTTCTGCAGGAAGAAGAGGCTTGGATGATGAGAAAATGAACTTCCTGATCGAGTTTTCAAATGGTGTATTTATGGATTCGCCCAAATCACAATACAATATATTGCCGTTTTTATTGAGAAGAGTTGAAGAAAATATTTTGGTTCATGAAGAAAATATTTCAAAATCAGTAACAATTCTACGCAATATTTTAATGAAGATACAAAATCAACAAAGCCAACAAACTTCATCTCAAATCCAAGAGCAAATAAAAATAACAACAGAGGAAAAATCAACTTCTTTAGAAAAAGATGAAATCTTCAAAGTCCAACTTAATGCACTTGCTCAATTTCCATCTTTATTAATGTTGGCATTCCAAGAAAATAATTTGATTATCAAGGAAATTACTGATAAAACATCAACCACACAAGATCAAGAGATAGAATATATGGATATTCTCAAGGAAAAAAATGATTTAAAAGAAGAAATTGTTTCAATTTTACTCTCAATGTTTCATTTTTTGAAATTCTCAAGTTTGGATTATTTACTTAGTATTATTTCAGAAACACATTATCATGAATCATTGAACAAACTTGTTCTTGTTGAATTGTTTGAATTTTTTACACAATCTCGCAAAAACAAAATATTCTCTCAAAATGCAACAGAAATACAACTTTTCCATTATTCAATAATATTGAAGATCATCCGGAGATCGGTCAAGATTTTATTGAGGCAAACAGAAGAAAATTACCAAAAGGATCTTTGGTTGAAATTCTTCTTACTTTGTGTGAATTTTATCAGTGCTGATGATCTTCAAATTGAACTTTTACCAAGTTATACAACTCAACGTAATATTTTGGATAGTAAAGGAGATATGAGGCAAGAAGTAGCTAAAATTGTACAAAGAATGTGGATGACTTGTGGTGATAATCGTTTGGATTTAATGCCTGATTTGGTTGATTCGTTTCTTTCTTTTATTTTGTTGGATAATTCAAGATTGCAAACAATTGGTCTTGAATTATATTATGAAACTATTGCTTTTGAATTTTCGAAAACTGGTGATTTTGCTACTGTTGAACAAAATACTTTGGGAATTGTTGATAAAGCAATGAAGAAAGGAAATTATAATAAGTTTGAGAAGACATTTTTTCCTTATATGATTGATAAATTTCAATATAATTCCAAGCTTGAAAAAAAAGTAGAAAATTTTAATATAAATTTTAATATAAATTTTAAATATAAATTTTAATATAAATTTAAATATAAATTTTAATATAAATTCAAATATAAATTTAAATATAAATTTAAATATAAATTTTAATATAAATTTAAATATAAATTTTAATATAAATTTAAATATAAATTTAAATATAAATTTTAATATAAATTTTAATATAAATTTTAATATAAATTTTAAATATAAATTTTAATATAAATTTTAATATAAATTTAAATATAAATTTTAAATATAAATTTAAATATAATTTTAAATATAAATTTTAATATAAATTCAAATATAAATTCAAATATAATTTTAAATATAAATTTTAATATAAATTCAAATATAAATTTAAATATAAATTCAAATATAAATTTTAATATAAATTCAAATTTAAATATATAATTTTAATATAAATTTAAATATAAATTTAAATATAAATTCAAATATAATTTTAATATAATTTTAAATATAAATTTTAATATAAATTTTAATATAAATTTTAATATAAATTTTAATATAAATTTTAATATAAATTTAAATATAAATTTAAATATAAATTTAAATATAAATTTAAATATAAATTTTAAATATAAATTTAAATATAAATTCAAATATAAATTTAATATAAATTTTAAATATAAATTTAATATAAATTCAAATATAAATTTAAATATAAATTTTAATATAAATTTAAATATAAATTTAAATATAAATTCAAATATAAATTTTAATATAAATTTAAATATAAATTTTAATATAAATTTAAATATAAATTTAAATTTTAAATATAAATTCAAATATAATCAATTAAATTTTAGGAAAATTTTCCTTGATCAATTTAAAAGAAAATTATTGCTCAAATAAATCTTTCAATTAAAATTAAAAATATTTCAAGATTTTAAAAGAAAATAGCAAGATTTGCAAGGATTAGAAGATGAAAAATCAGAAGCAATAATTCGATTAATAGAATTTTTAAGAAAGAAAAAACAATATTTCATGATTCCAAGATATATTAGAATGTTATACAATTTAAACCAACAATTTAATAATAGCATTGAATCAGGAAATACACTTTTATTATATTCAGAATTATTGCCATGGAGTTCCCAAAAAATTGAACCCAAAGAATTTGGATTTCCAAGAGAAACTTCAGAAGAACGAAAACAAAAAATCATTAAGCTTGCTGTTGGTTGTTTTAATAGAGGACAAGCTTGGGAAAGTGCTATTAAATATAATAGAGAACTTGCTAATTATTTTGAATTCACAAAATTTGATTTTACAAATTTGCAACAATCTTTGAAAAAAGAATTGGAATTATTTCGTAATTTAGTTAATGATAGCAGAGTTTATCCCTCTTATTTTAGAGTTGGATATTATGGAAAGGGTTTTGATGATGATAAATATATTGATTTGAAAGATAGTGAATTTGTTTATAAAGGCGAATTGTTGGAAAGAGTATCTGAATTTATTGAGAAAATTAGATTGAAATATCCTGGTTCAATTATTGGAACAGATGATCCTTCTCAAGAACAAAAAGAAGGAGAAGGAATGTATATACAAGTTGCAGCATTAGCACCATCATCAATAGATGAAGTAAAACAATTTTATAAATTAATTTTAATTTTAATTTTAATTTTAATATTAATTTTAATTTTAATTTTAATTTTAATTTTAATATTAATTTTAAAATTAATAATTTTAATTTTAATTTTAATTTTAATATTAATATTAATTTTAATTTTAATTTTAATTTTAATATTATAAATTAATTTTAACATTTTTAGGTAAATGGATTTGAATCTCAAATAGATTCTAAAATACCATATCAAGTTATTCAAAACAAAGAAAATACAAATATCAATGTTTTTCTTTATTCAAAACCTTTTAGAAAAGATAAATCACTCAAAAATGAATTTAAAGATTTATGGTTAAGAAATGAATATTTAATTTTAGAAGAACCATTTCCAAATGTAAGAAGAAGATTACGTTCAGTTGAAAAGAAAATCAAAATTTTAACTCCAATTCAAAACGCAGTTAATACAACAGAAAATAAAAATATTGAATTGATGAACAAAATTTTTCATTATAAAACTCATCAAAATGAAAACTTTAATCCACTTACAATGTCATTAAATGGAGTAATTGATGCTGCTGTTAATGGAGGTGTTTTGAAATATCAACAAGCTTTTTTTATTGATGAATATTTACTTGAAAATCCTAATGATGAACCTTTAGTTTTCAGATTAAAACTTGCTTTGAAAAAACAACAAGAAGTTGTTGAAGAAGGATTAAAGTTACATAATACTCTTGTTTCTGATGAATTTCGTCCTTTGCATTCAAAATTAACAAAAATGTTTAGAGAATTAAAACGTCAATTAGCTCCAAGTTTAACAAGTTTAAATTTAATTGATATTTAAAAAAAAATTTTCTTTTTTCTCCTTTTTTCTTTCTTTCTTTTTTTTTTTTCTTAATTTGAATTAGCAAAAAAAATAATTTTTTTTTAGGGAAAATTATTTTTGAATTGGCAAAAAAAAAATTATTAAAAATCAAAAAAAAATGATGATTTGAATTGAATTGAATTGAATTGAATTTTAATTTAATTTAATTTAAAAGAAAAAAAGAAAAGAAAATCTTAAATTGAATTGAATTGAATTGAATCGAACTGTATTAAATTGAATTAAATTAAATTCAAATTCAAATTTCAATGTAAAAAGAGTTACATTAAAATTTTTCCTCAAATCTTGATTGAGAAAGATCTTTTTCAATTGATAAATCAAAAGCATTATTATCAATCTCGGAAGTTTCAAAATTAAGATTTTTATCAGCAAGATTAACAGAATTTCTTTTACTTGTTGACAAAGAGACATTATGAGGAGAAGTAGTATTAGATTTATTATAAGTTTGGAATTGACGAAGATTTGAGTTGAGTAATTGATTCCAATTAACGGTTGAAAAATCTTGAAAAACTGCAGAATTTGAAGGTGAAAAAGATAAACTATTATTTGATTTGAGTTTGTTCATGTCTTGAATAATATCATCTTCTAAATCACTAAAAACACGAGTTTCCTTTGAAAAATATTGAGTATCAAACTCATCTTTTGGTTTTGGAACAAATGGAGGATTTTCCGATATAATATTTTCCCAATTTACATCCTTAAAAAAAGCATGAGCTTTGATTTCTTCAGATCCATTAAATCCCAATCTTTGAGAAGGATCAGAAACAAGTAATTTTGATATGAGATCATGAAGTTCATCTGAAATATATGGTGGGAATTCGAAATTGTGTTTAATAATATTTTCAAAAACTTCCTGAATTGATTCACCATGAAAAGGTGTTACTCCAACAACAAGTTCATATGCTATGATCCCCAACGACCACCAATCCACAGCAAATCCATGCCCTGTTCCCAACAGGATTTCTGGTGCTAAATATTCAGGTGTACCAACTACGCTGGGTACTTTTTCTTTTTTTTCCTTTTTTTCTTTTTCAATTGATAATATATTGTTTTTTAATCGATTTGCAAATTCTGTTTGTGTTATTTTTTCTTGTTTTTTCTTTGTTTCTTTATTCCGATATTTTTTTTCATTTGTGATCATTTTCTGAACTTTTTCTTCGTCAATTTGGTTTGATTTAATTTCACTTTTATCGATATTTTGGTTAAAATCACTTTCAGAATTTTGAGAAATTATTGGAACTTTATGTTTATAAATATGCTTCAAATGTTTTTTTTCAATTTGATTTTCATTTTCATTTTCATTTTCGTTTTCAATTTGATTTTCAAATTCAAACTCATTTTCAATTTTATTTTGATTTTGATTTTCAATTTGATTTTCATTTTGATTTTGATTTTCAATTTGATTTTCGATTTTGATTTTCATTTTGATTTTCATTTTCATTTTGATTTTGATTTTCATTTTCAATTTCATTTTCATTTTTATATTGTTCATATCTACCTTCATTCACTCTATCAAGTTCATCAAATTCTTGTCTTTCATAAATTCCAATTCTTGAAAGACCAAAATCAGTTAATTTGAGATGTCCATCATTTCCAATCAAAACATTATCGGGTTTTAAATCTCGATGGACAATATTTTTACTGTGAATATATTCAATTGCTAATATTATTTCTGATAAATAAAATTTCGCCATTTTTTCACTAAGATATCCAACATTTTTTAAAAGAGAATATAAATCTCCTCCATTCATATATTCCATTACAAGATATAAATACTTTTTGGTTTGAAATGAATAAAAAAGTTTGACTACAAAATCATTAACTGTTCTAGTTAAGATATTTTTCTCTGTTTTAATATGTTCTGTTTGATTTTTTTGAACTAATTTTTATTGATTTATTTTAAGAATAAATTAAGAAATATTAATTCATTTTTTTTTATTATTTTACTCATATCATTTTTCCTTAAAACTTTAATTGCAAAAATATCTCTAGTTGTTTTAGATTGTGCTAAAAATACTTTCCTATATATATAATAAAAATTTATTATTATTAATATTTAAATGAAATTTTAAATTATTCTTTTTACCCATAAGCTCCTCTTGAAATTAATTTAATAAATTCAAAACTTTGTAAAGAATGAATATTATATAAATTTGCATTTGTTTCTGAGCCATAAACAGCTGTTAGATTTGCATTTGGTGATGTTTGAAAAACTTTTTCAAAACTTTCTATTTTTTGAAGGAACTATTTTAATTTTAATTTAATAAATAAATTTTAATTTTATATTTTAAATTTTAATTTTTTTGTTCTGCTTACAATTTTTTGAATTTCATTTATATCTCTAGGTAAATGACATTTTTTCTTTTTTCCATAACCAATATGAACTTGAATTTGTTCCAATAATTTTTTTAATTTTATTACAGCTGATTCTGAATTTAAATTAATTTTTAAACAACTAAATAATTTTTTTTTGGAAAAGAAGAAGAAGAAGAAGAATATTTTTAGTTTATATTTTTTTGATATTTGTTTTCTTGAAAGAAGGAATTATTACCAATTAACAATAATTTTTAAATTATTTTGAATTAAATTTTCTAAATCTATTTTTCCATAAACTGATTGACTAAAAGGAACTACCAAAAACTAATAGAAAAAAAATATAAAAATAAAGGATCAAATAATTAATTAAGAGATCAATATATTTTTCTTCTTAAATTTTTTTTTTCTTTGAGCAAACTTTTTGCAAAGTATCATCACAATATCTTATTTTAGATCTTGATTGTTGCTCTATTACACAATATCCACTATGTTTTTCAATCATATCTGAAAGAACTAATCTTCCACATATTCTACAAACAATAATTTGACCATCTTTTTGTTGAATATTTGGATCTAGATATGGAATTTCAAGATCTGTTTTTTTTGATTCAATTAATTTATCATTAATTATTTCTTCTTGAGAATTTAAATGAACAATTTTTTTATCCTTTTTTTCTGGTTTTTTCGGTTTGATTTTTTCTTGTTTTTCTTCAATTCTTGATTGTGCCTCTTGATTATTTAATAAAGCTTTTTTCATTATTAAAAATTGTTTGAAATCTTTATCCATTGTTGGTGAAAGTGATGTTTTATTTTGTTTTGATTGTCCATCTTCTTGATTTAAAGTATTTCCCTGAAGTGTATTATTTATAGCGACTGGACAACTCATTTCAATTGAAAATGTTTGTTTTTTGCGATGAATTGGTTTTTCAGGAGAACTTTATATTATTTTAATATTAATTTTATAAATGAATTTTAATTTTATAAATAATTAATATTTATAATTTTTTTTACATTGGTTTCCCATTTCTTATAATTGCAACATGTTTGGTTGAATATTTCATAATTTCACGAAATTCTGGAGGGAAAGATTCCTAAATTTTAAATTTTGAATTTTTTGTATTAAAGAATTTTTTAGAAATTGATTTTTTTTATGATATTATTATAAATCTACTGATAATGATATTAAACGTAATATTTTTGAAGTATTAAATAGAATTGAAGAAACAAAATAGGAAATTTCTCGTTTTGATTTTTTAAAAATCATATCAAGTTTTTTGACTAAACGATCCCAACTTTGTTTGCTTAAAGATTTTTCATTTAAATTTAAAATTTCTCCAATAATTTTTTTAAGTTCAACAAATTTTTGGAAAATATCTTGATTTTCTTGCTTTTTTTTCATTTCTTGTTCAATTTGTTTAATCATTCTAGTTAAATTTTTTGTGCAACTTTCTCTTGCTTCTTTTAATTTATAATCAACTTTTTGATAATCTTTGAATATCATATAAGCATGTAAATTCAAATTTTTACTTGTTGTTCTTTTTGATGTTTTTGTTGATTTCAATTTTAGTGATTTTGATAATGTTTTTGCTTTAGGATATGCTTTTGGATAATGAGCATCTGAATTTAATCTCTTGTTTTCATTAAGTTGTTCTTCAATAGGAAATATCGGTTCATTTTGAGAGAGAGTTAGTTCTTAAATTATAAAAATAATATTAAAATATAAAATTATTATTAAAATATTAAATTATTATTAAATTATTAAATTATTAAATTATTGATTAATATACGATTTTGTGTAAAACTACTTTCAGATTCATTTTCAGATTCATTCCCATTTTCAGTTAGAGTTTCTGTTTTTGTATCAGTTTTTGTATCAGTTTCAGTTTCAGTTTCATTTTCATTTTCATTTTCATTTTCATTTTGATTTTGATATTGATATTGATATTGATTCAATAAATCTTTTTGAGCTTGAAAAATCTGTTTTGATTGAAAATTTCCAGTTGAAAAAGATTTAAGCATTGTATCATCAGAAAAAATGCTTGTTTTTGAATCTTCTTGTTTTGGTGAATTTGGCTCACTTTCTTCAAGCATTAATTTTTCATTCTCATTTAAAAAAATCAATGGTTGACTATATCCTCGACTCATTCGTTTCGGGTTCGTTGTTACTGTTGGAGATGTCATTTTATTTATATTTTTTATTCTAAAAAAAAATGAAAAAAAAAAAATGAAAAAAATTTTTTTTGTTTCTTTTTGTTTTGGTTTTTTTAAATTTATTTCTAAAATAATCAATTTAAAGATCTCTTTTATAATTAAATTTTAAAAACATTTCCAAATTAATTATTAATTTATTTTTATTTATTTTTTAAATAAAAAATTAATAATTATTTTTAATTAAATTTATATTTAAATTTAAATTTATTTTGAATTAATATTTAATTATAATTTATTTTAAAATTAAATTTTAAAAACATTTCCAAATTAATTATTAAATTATTTTTATTCATTTTTTAAATAAAAATTAATAATTATTTTTGATTAAATTTATATTTAAATTTAAATCGATTTTGAATTAATATTTAATTATAATTTATTTTATAATTAAATTTTAAAAACATTTCCAAATTAATTATTAATTTATTTTTATTTATTTTTTAAATAAAAAATTAATAATTATTTTTAATTAAATTTATATTTAAATTTAAATCGATTTTGAATTAATATTTAATTATAATTTATTTTAAAATTAAATTTTAAAAACATTTCCAAATTAATTATTAAATTATTTTTATTTTTATTTTTTAAATAAAAAATTATTAATTATTTTTAATTAAATTTATATTTAAATTTAAATATATTTTGAATTAATATTTAATTATGATTTATTTTGAAATTAAATTTTAAAAACATTTCCAAATTAATTATTAATTTATTTTTATTTATTTTTTAAATAAAAAATTAATAATTATTTTTAATTAAATTTATATTTAAATTTAAATCGATTTTGAATTAATATTTAATTATGATTTATTTTATAATTAAATTTTAAAAACATTTCCAAATTAATTATTAATTTATTTTTATTCATTTTTAAATAAAAATTATTAATAATTTTTGATTAAATTTATATTTAAATTTAAATATATTTTGAATTAATATGTAATTATAATTTATTTTATAATTAAATTTTAAAAACATTTCCAAATTAATTATTAAATTATTTTTATTTATTTTTTAAATAAAAATTATTAATTATTTTTAATTAAATTTATATTTAAATTTAAATATATTTTGAATTAATATTTAATTATAATTTATTTTAAAATTAAATTTTAAAAACATTTCCAAAATAATTATTAAATTATTTTTATTTATTTTTAAATAAAAATTATTAATAATTTTTAATTAAATTTATATTTAAATTTAAATTTATTTTGAATTAATATGGTAATTATAATTTATTTTATAATTAAATTTTAAAAACATTTCCAAATTAATTATTAAATTATTTTTATTTATTTTTAAATAAAAATTATTAATTATTTTTGATTAAATTTATATTTAAATTTAAATCGATTTTGAATTAATATTTAATTATAATTTATTTTAAAATTAAATTTTAAAAACATTTCCAAATTAATTATTAAATTATTTTTATTTATTTTTAAATAAAAATTATTAATTATTTTTGATTAAATTTATATTTAAATTTAAATCGATTTTGAATTAATATTTAATTATAATTTATTTTGAAATTAAATTCTAAAAACATTTCCAAATTAATTATTAAATTATTTTTATTTATTTTTAAATAAAAATTAATAATTATTTTTGATTAAATTTATATTTATATTTAAATTTATTTTGAATTAATATTTAATTATAATTTATTTTAAAATTAAATTTTAAAAACATTTCCAAATTAATTATTAAATTATTTTTATTTATTTTTTAAATAAAAAATTATTAATTATTTTTAATTAAATTTATATTTAAATTTAAATATATTTTGAATTAATATTTAATTATAATTTATTTTAAAATTAAATTTTAAAAACATTTTCAAATTAATTATTAATTTATTTTTATTCATTTTTAAATAAAAATTATTAATTATTTTTGATTAAATTTATATTTAAATTTAAATCGATTTTGAATTAATATTTAATTATAATTTATTTTAAAATTAAATTTTAAAAACATTTCCAAATTAATTATTAAATTATTTTTATTTATTTTTAAATAAAATTAATAATTATTTTTAATTAAATTTATATTTAAATTTAAATATATTTTGAATTAATATTTAATTATGATTTATTTTGAAATTAAATTTTAAAAATATTTCCAAATTAATTATTAAATTATTTTTATTTATTTTTTAAATAAAAAATTATTAATAATTTTTGATTAAATTTATATTTAAATTTAAATATATTTTGAATTAATATTTAATTATAATTTATTTTATAATTAAATTTTAAAAACATTTCCAAATTAATTATTAAATTATTTTTATTTTCATTTTTATTTTTTCATTTTTTTCATTTATTTTTTTAAAAAATTGAAATTAAAAAATGGAACAAATTTCACAAGAAAATTTTACTTTAAAAATGAAAATATTTTATTTGGAAGAAGAATTAGAAAAAATAATGGAAGAAAAAATAGGAAATTTTGAAGAATTTTATCCACAAGAAATTGCAGATTTAAAAGCAAAATTAGATTTAGCAAATAAACAAATTGAAGAAAGAGATGATTTATTAATGCAAGCAAGTGAAGTTATTTCAGATTTTCAATCAAAATATGAAATGGATGAAAATAAAAGTGGAGTTTTTAGTCGTTTTTCTTGGAATAGTTTAAGACAAAGCCAGTAAAAATTACAATTAAAATTAAAATTATAATTACAATTAAAATTATAATTAAAATTAAAATTAAAATTAAAATTAAAATTACAATTAATTCAAAATTAAAATTAAAATTAAAATTAAAATTAAAATTCATTTATAAAATTAAAATTAAAAATCAAAATTCATTTATAAAATCAAAATTAAAATTAAAATTAAAAATTAAAATTTAAAATTAAATTTAAAATTAAAATTAAAATTAAAATTAAAATTAAAATTAAAATTAAATTCATTTATAAAATTAAAATCAAAATTCATTTATAAAATTACAATTAAAATTAAAATTAAAATTAAAATTAAAATTAAAATTAAAATTAAAATTAAAAATCATTTATAAAATTAAAATTAAAATTAAAATTAAAATTAAAATTAAAATTAAAATTAAAATTAAAATTAAAATTATAATTACAATTAAAATTAAAATTAAAATTAAAATTAAAATTAAAATTAAAATTAAAATTAAAATCAAAATTAAAATTAAAATTAAAATTAAAATCAAAATTAAAATTAAAATTTAAAATTAAATTTAAAATCAAAATTAAAATTAAAATTAAAATTAAAATCATAATTCATTTATAAAATTAAAATTAAAGAAAAGCTTTAATGGAAAAAGGAATAGAACTTCAACAAAAAACACAATCAGAAATTCTTCAAAATCAAGAAATTGAATCCTTAAAAAAAACAATACAACTCTCAGATGATAAAATTACTTTAAAAGATCTTGAAATCAAACAATTATCAGATAAGTTAGAAAATTTACAATCAGAAAACAATGAATTGCAAAATGAAGTTGTTGAAAAAGAAACAGAAATATTTGAAATAACTGAACAATATAAACAAACACTCAATAATAAACAACAAGAAATCTACGAAATCAATAATTCAAATCAAGAGCTTGAATTAAAACTTATTGAATCACAACAATCACTCCAAAAATTAAATAATAATAACCAAATTCTTGAAAAAACATTAAATGAATTACAAACAAAATTTCAAAATGAAAATGATCAATTTGAAATTATTAAAAATGAGTTGCAAAACAAAATTAATAATTCATCACAAGAAACAGAATATTTTTCACAAGAAATACAACGTTTGAATCAAGAGAATGAACAATTAAATTATGAAAAGAATGAAATACTTGCTCAAATTCAACAAAAAGAATCTTTAATACAACAAATGAGAGAGTTCATTTCAAAAAATACTTCTAAAATCAAAAATTTCGAAGAAGAAATCCAAGAGAAAGACATTGATTTGAAACAGAAAGAAAAAGAAAACCAAGAAATGATGCAAGTAATAAACTCTTATCATAATGAATTGGAAAAAACAAAACAAATTTTTGAAAGTTCACAAAAAGAAAAAAATTCAACAATAAAAAATTTACAAGAAATAGAAACGCAAATAAAAGAAAAAGATCAAATGATACAAAACATAAGCAAACAACTTGAGAAATATCAACAACAAATCAAAGATACGTTGAGTGAAAAAGAAGAGCTTAATCAAAAAATCAATTCAAATCAAGAAGAAATCAATAGGAAAGATCAAGAAATTAAGGATTTGACAATAAAATACCAAAATCAAAAGGAAAAATTTGAAGAAATTTTGAAGGAAAAAAACTTGATAGCATCTTCTAATGAAAAATACAAGATACAATATGAACAAAACTCTAAAGCATTTCTAACTGAAATTGACCAATTAAAAAAATCCGTTTCCCAAAAATTTCAAGAATTAAAACAAATGAATTCAATCAAAATGAATTTGGAAAAAAAAGTGGAACAATTAACATCTCTATTGAACACAAACCAGAAACAAAAAGCAAATGAAATTGAGGAAAAGACAAATCAAGTATCGAAAATGAAAAATAAATTGCAAACAAATAAGCAAAAAGTTGCAAAGATTGTGGAAGAAAATGAAAGTCTTCGAGAAAATATTGCAAATTTAGAGAAAAAAAATTATCAAAAAGATCTTGAATTACAAGAAGTATCACTTTCAAAAGAGCAGCTAATGATAGTGAAACAACAAACAGAACAAACCATTAAAGAAATGGAAAAAATGCAAGCGCAAAATAATGATAGAGTTAAAGAATGGGAAAACAAGTACAATTTTTTAGCAGCAAAAACACAAAACTTACTCAAAGAGTTTTCTGAAATGGAGCAGGAAAAACAAGTGCTTGAGTCAAATAATTCGAAGTTTTTGGAAATGATTCGGGAATATGAAAACGAAAATTCCAAGCTTCAGATGCAAATTTCTCGAATTCGACAAAATGACAAACAAATAAATCAACAAAATCAAAATTTAGTTGCGAATTTTTCAAGCAATTTGAAAAATATAATAGGCATGAAGAGCGCGAAATCTCAAGTAGAAAAGGAGGATGATTTTAATCAGAGAGAAAACGAGATTCGCAGTCTCTTCACATCATACATTTCCGAACTCGAAGAAAAATTGAGGAAAAGTGAATCCAAGTTGAGTCAACAACAAAAAATTATTTCAGAAAAGGAAATGGCAATTAACAATTTGGATCAAAAATTATCATCAGTTTCTCAACAACAAACACTGAGTGAAAAAATGCTTCCATCAAGATTATCGCTCAGTTCTCAATTGCAAAATTCTTCACTTGGAAATATTCAACAAGAAAAACAATTGCAAAAAGCAAAAGATGATCTAAAAGAAAAGGAAATATTCTTATCGTTGGTTTTCGCTGAAATGCAAAAGATTTCATCATCTTTGCAGAATTCAAATCTATTCGGAAAGGAATCCAATTTATCACCCCAACCAAAAGAATCACCAGATTCTGTATTTCTTCGTGATGCGCAAAACGAAATTTCGCACAATTTCCCAGAATTTAAAAACAAGTTTCTTGAAATGTTTTATATTCTTATCAACGGATTAAAGGCATTTGAATTCCAATATTCTCAATTAAAAGAGCAATGGGATCAATTTGCTATTTCTGTGGACCAAAAAATTGAAGAAGACCGAAAAAGAGTAGAAAATTTAGAGAATAAAATTAACGAGTTTATTTATCATCTGAAATTTTTGAAGGAAATTAATCAACAACAAACTCAAAAGCTTGTTGAATCGGAAAAGAAAATTGAAAAATTAGAAACAGAAAAGGCAAAAATTGAAGGGAATTTAATCATTACCAAAACAAAAGCAAATTCAAATACCGATTCAAATCCAAATATGAATATCACCAAAAATAATACAATTCAAGAACTTTCTTTTCTTAAAAAAAATCGGGAAAATTTGGAAAAACAAATTAAACATTTGGAAACAAACTTGAATAAGCAAATTGAAAACCATGAATGGCTCATGAAAGAAAGAGAAAAAGCCAACCAAGAAAACGAAAATTTACTTGCAAATCTCAAAGAACGTGAAAATGAGATCAGACAATTACAAACGGAAAAAGCAATTTTATTGAATTCTCAAAACGAACTCAAAGAAAAAAACCAAAAATTAACGGATGAAAAAGAACAACTAGAAACAGATTTCGATCAAATCGAAACTGAATATCAAAACCAAATCAAACAACAATCTTTGCAAGATTATCAACAGACAAAATTGCAAATGGAGAAATTATCGAAAAAATTGAATTTGGTTTTGCTTGATTTGCAAAGAGTCACAAAAGAAAGAGACCAGATTCAATTTAATTTGGAAAATTTGCAACAGAAATTAATGGATGAAGAGCGCCAATTAAGAACGTATATTCAGGAGAATAACGAGCTAAAACAGGAATTAATTGAGAAGGAAAAGCAAAAAGAATATTTCAAGCAACAACATTATTATTTAGAAAAGCAATATTCAAATCTTCAAAAAGAAATGCTTTCTTTGAAAAATGAATTATTGAGTGCTGAATATAAAATTCAAAATGCTTTAAGCACAACTGTAAATGATGATGAAAATCAAGATGAAAAAAATACAAAAAATGTTCTAAATGATTCATTTTTAAGAAGTGAGAATTCTCCTTCAATCATTTCTGAATCTTTAAGAACACCAACACAATTTAAGAATATGATATTTGGAGAAAAGGAAAAATTGAACATTCAAAAAAATCAAAATCAAAATCAAAAATCATTTATTCCAAAAATATTCATTCCAAAAACAAATCAAAAAGTTGAAAATGAATCAAAACCAAAATCAAAACCAACAACTGTATCTTATGATACTTTCCAAAAAAAAACTTTTGAAACTGAAGATTTTACAACTCCCAGATTTAAAAGTTCAGTTTTTGATCAAGATGATTTTCTTCAAGAAAATTATAATTCACAAGATCCAAATCAAAAATATTTTTTCCCAAATTTAAAAGATCCATTAAAAATTAATCAATTTAGAAAAAATTCTAAATTTGGAGATGAAAAGGAATATTTTGAAGAGATTTCTGAAGTTAAAAATGGATTAGGAAGTTTAAAAGAGAAAATTAGCAATCTTTTTACACAAAAATAAAAATAATAAAAAAATATTTTTTTTAAAAAAATGGGAAAATCATTTTTTTCCTTGTTATTTGTTGTTATTTGTTATTTGTTATTTTATTATAAAATGCAAAATTTAATTAATATAATTCTTTCACATGAAGCAGAAAAAATACCAATGATTTTAAAAAGTTACCAATTAGATATCAACAGTTTTTTTCTTGATCGAACACCACTTCAATTTGCAATACAAGACAAGCATTTAGGATGTATAAAAGTACTTTTGGAAAATGGAGCCGATCCAAATTTAGGAAATGAAAATTATGGATTTCCGTTAAAAATGGCTGTTTCAAATAATTTTTATGAAATTACAAATTTGCTTTTAGAATTTGGAGCAAATGTGGATCAAGCAGATCAAAAAAATCAAGAAACAGCTCTTCATTTTGCCGTTTTTTCATCAAATGAAAGAATCACAAAATTACTTCTTTCTTTTGGTGCTAATCCGTTTCTTAAGGATGAATTTGATGAAACTCCTATTGATTTGGCAACTGATAAAGTTTTAGCGTTTTTGAAGGATTATTCTATAAAATTTATTGATTATTCTCCTTCTCTTTTTGATAAATTTATTAATCCTTATCAAATGGATACTAAATTAAATAAAAGAGAATATTCCATTGATTTTCCTCAACTTAAAGAAATTCAGCATATTGCTAATGGTGCTTTTGGTTCTGTTTTTATAGCTGAGTACAAAGATAAATATGTAGCTGTGAAGAAATTTTCAAATTTGCATGGATATTCTTTAGAACTTTTTGAAAGAGAAATTAGTGTTTTATGGTAAAAAATTCAAATTAAATCAAATCAAATCAATTTTAAATCAAATTAAATCAAATTTAAATTAAAATCAAAATCAAATTTAATCAATTCAAATTAAATTCAAATCAAATTCAATTCAATTCAAATTAAATAAAATTAAATCAAATCCAAATTAAAATTCAAATCAATTTAAAAAAAGTAAATTAAATCAAATCAAATTTAAATCAATTTAAAAAAAGTAAATGTAACCATCCAAATATTATTCAAATTATTGGATATCATTATCCTGAAGAAATTCTCCAAAAAAATCAAACAGAAAATAAAGAAAATGATAAAAATGAAGAAATCCTCAAAAAATCTGAAATAAAATATGATCCATGTATTGTACTTGAATATTTACCAAAAGGAACATTATATGAAAAACTAAAGAATCTCAAAAGAAAAAAAGTGAAACTCAAACATCCAATAATAGTAAGATATGCAAAAGATATAGCAGAAGGAATGAAATATTTGCATAGCTTAAAATTCATTCATCGTGATTTGAAATCATCCAATATTTTGATTACTGAAGATAATCACTTGAAAATAATTGA
Organism: Anaeramoeba ignava; assembly: GCA_028826165.1. Classification (NCBI taxonomy): domain Eukaryota; family Anaeramoebidae; genus Anaeramoeba; species Anaeramoeba ignava. Next base: position 88,646 of record JAPDFW010000087.1, on the reverse strand, counting down.
TTTTGGATATTCAAGATATGAAGCAAAAGAATATGATTTGGATCCACTTACATTTAACACAGGCACATTGAATTGGATGGCACCTGAGATTTTAAGGAAGGAATCTAAATACACCTCAAAAGTGGATGTTTATAGTTATGGTCTTGTTTTATGGGAAATTGTTTTTAGACAAGTTCCTTATCGAGTTCATTTACAATCTGTTCGTAATTATGATCTCAGAAATGAAGTTGGTTACAAAAAGGTTCGTCCTCAATTACCAATCACAAAACAAGCTCCTCAGGAAATTATTGATTTAATTAAAAAATGTTGGAAACAAAATCCTGATTCTCGTCCAAGTTTTGATGAGATTTGCAAAATTTTATCAAATATTAAATTTTGAAATTTAAACAAATAATTTTTAATTTGGAAAAGAAAAAGAAAAAAATAAATTTCATTTCGAATTAATTTTTGGATTTTATTCCATTTTTTTTAATCAAATTTATTTTTGGATTTTATTAATCAAATTTTTTCATTTTTCATTTTTCATTTTTTTCATTTTTTCATTTTTTTCATTTATTTTTTTCATTTATTTTTTTCATTTATTTTTAAATAATGGCGGACGAAGTTGATGGAGGTATTGTTTCAACAGCTGTTACACAAAATCAAGGAGTTGGTCCTCAACCTCATTCTACTCAACCTTATTCGGGAAATCTTGGTCAATCTTCAGTTAATTCAGGAAGTAATTTCTAAAAAGAAAATGAAAATGAAAATGAAAATGAAAATGAAAAAAATTTTTTTCTTTTAAGTTTTAATAACGATTTTTTTCTCACTTAATTTTAAATTTTAAATTTTAATTTTAATTAAAAAAAAAAAGCTTGTGATGGTTGTATAGGTTGTTTTAGTTGTGATTGGTAAACATGATTTTTTTATTTTTTTTTTCATTAATTCAATTCAATTTATTTTAATTTCAATTCATTTTAATTTCAAATCCTTTTTCTTTTTTTTCTATTTAAAAAAAAAAATAGTGGAAATTGCAATTGGTAATAATTTTTAGCTTTAATTTTTTTTTTAATTTCTTTTTTTATTATTTTTTTTTTTGGATTTTTTTTATTTAATGATTAAATCATTTTTATTTTAATTTTTTAATTCCATTTCTGATTTAAAAGTTGTGATTGCCAGTAAGTTTTAAAGTTTTTTCTTATTATTTAATTATTTTTATAAAATTATTTTTATAAAATTATTTTTTTAAAATTAGTGGTTGTAATTGCGAGTAAATGTTTAACTTTTTAATTGATTTTTTTTAATTGAAATTTAATTTAAAATCTTTTTATTCTTCTCTTTTTAAATTTTATTAATTTAGTGGTTGTTGTAATTGCGAGTAAGTTATAATTTTAATTTGATTTTAAATTTAATTTTAAATTTAATTTAATTATAATTTTAATTTTAATTTTAATTTTAATTTATTTAATTATTTTAGTGGTTGTAATTGCGAGTAAATGTTTAACTTTTTAATTGAATTTTTTTTAATTGAAATTTAATTTAAAATCTTTTTATTCTTCTCTTTTATTAATTTATTAAAATTAGTGGATGCTGTGATTGCGGGTAAATTTTTAAATATAAAATAATTAAATTAATTTCTATTTATATTTTTAATTTTAATTTATTAATTTTTATTATAAATAGTGGATGTGATTGCGGGTAAATTTTTAAATATAAATAATTAAATAAATTAATTTCTATTTATATTTAATTTTAATTTATTAATTTTTATTATAAATAGTGGATGTGATTGCGGGTAAATTTTGAAATATAAATAATTAAATTAATTTTTAATATTAATTTATTAATTATTATTATAAATAGTGGATGTGATTGCGGGTAAATTTTTAAATATAAATAAATAGATAAATTTTTAAATATAAATAAATAGATTAATTTTTAGAAATGTAAATTAAAATTAAATTTTTTTATTTTTATTATATTAGTGGATGCGCGTAAAAAATATAAAAATATAAATAATATAAATTTTAATTTTAATTTTAATTTTAATTTTAAAAAATATTTATGTAAAAAATTCAATTATTTAAAACTTTTTGGATAATTTAGAGGAGGATGTGATTGCGGGTAAAATAATATTTAAATTTTAATTTAAATTTTAAATTTTTAAATTTAATTTTTAATTTAATTTTAAATTTAATTTTTAATTTAATTTTGAATTTGATTTAAATTGGAAATAAAGTGGTGGAGGGTAAGATTTTCTATTGATAATTTGATATATTTTTTTAACATTTCTAAATTGAAAAAAAAAATATTTTTTTTTGGATTAAAAAAAAAAAAACTAAAGTTGCTTGATAAATTAATTACAAAAGAAAAGATGATAATGATTTTAACAGAAAAAATATCTTTTATTCCATTAAAAAAAAACACATTAATTTTTTGATTAATTTTTTGATTTCAATTCAAATTTATTTTTTTTTTCTTTTTTCTTTTTTGCTTTTTTCTTTTGGATTTAAGTTCTTTTCAAATTCTTACTAAAAAAAAAACAAATTTAAATTTAAAAAAAGTTTTTTCCGATTTTATTTTTCATTTTTTCATTTTTATTTTTTTATTTTTTTCATTTTTTTCATTTTTTCATTTTTTTCATTTTTTTATTTTTGTTTTAAAAATGAGTTCTTTATTTGTTAGATCAATTTCTGGAAAATATTTATGTGTTGAATTAAATTCTAACAATGAATATGATAATTTACTTTTACAAATTAGTCAAAAAGAAGGAATTCCAAAAGAAAAACTTTATTTAAAACAAGGAAAAAAAATTTTAAATGAAAAAGAAAAAATTGATAAAGAAAAACAAATTGAAGTTAATTTAAGACTTGAAGGAGGAAAAGGAGGATTTGGGTCTTTATTAAGAAGCTCTAAATTTCGTTCTGGAGTAAATCATATTAGCAAAACAGCATGTCGTGATATTCATGGAAGAAGATTGATTCATGTTAATCTTCCTCAAAAAATTGCTAATGAAAAAAAAGAAAAACAAAAAAAATTATTAGAAAAAAAAGCTGAAGATTTTCTTGCTAAAACTGGTGGTTATATTGTTGATGAAACTAAATATCTTCATAAAAGAAGACTTACTAAAAGAAGAATTGCTGATTCGGTTCAATTTGGTTTAGAGAAAAATGTTGATCAAAAAATTAAAAGGAAAAAAAACAAAAAACAAATTAAGAAAAAGAAAGATGGATTAAAATTTACAGAAACCGTTATTTCTAACGGAAATTTAGAAAAAGAAAAAGAAAAAGAAATTGAAAAAGAAAAAGAAAATGAAAAAGAAATGAAAATGAAAAAGAAAAAGAAAAAGAAATTGAAAAAGAAAAGAAAAAGAAAATGAAAAAGAAATTGAAAAAGAAGAAGAAATTGAAAAAGAAAAAGAAGAAAATGTCAAAATTAATTCAAAAAAAGAAAAACAAAATTCTCAAGAAATTAAATTATCTAAAAAATTTGATCCTTTAATTTCTCTTCAATATGACTTTGATTCTAATTCTGATTCTGATTCTGATTCTGATTCAGATTAAAAAAATTTCACTTTTTACTTTTTTCTTTTAAGAAAATAAACCAAATTCTCAATTTTATTTTTTTTAATTTTTTTTTCATTTTTTTTTCTTTCATTTTTCTTTTTTGCTTTTTTTTTTTTTATTAATAAAATGAAAAATTTATTTTCAAAATCCAAAAAAACACAAAAAGAAAATTCGTCATATTTTAATTTTGCAAAAAATAAAACACATCTTGAAGATATTTGGAAAGAAAGAACAAATTTTTTAGCTGTAAAAAAAAAAGAAAAAGAAAAAGAAAAAATTCAATTAAAAATAAATTTTTTTTAATTGTTTACTTTTCTTTTTTTTTTGGAATAAATTAATTATTAAATTTTATTAATAGAATCAAAGAGTTTTATGGTACTTTCAATTTTCTTTAGTATTTCTTGATGAATATAATCAATGGAAACCATATAAAATAAAACAAAACTCAGAAACTCAATTAAAAAAAGAAAAAGATTTAAAACAAAATTCACAAATTTTGTTAGAAGAAAATGAAATTCCAAAAGAAGTTACAACTGAAACTGTTCGAATTTTAAATCTTTTTTTCAAATTTTTATCAGGTTTTTATTAAAATTAAAATTAAAATTAATATTAAAATTCATTTATAAAATTAAAATTAAAATTAAAATTAAATTTAAAATTAAAATTAAAATTAAATTTAAAATTAAAATTAAAATTAAAATTAATATTAAAATTAATTTAAAATTAATTTATAAAAATTAAAATTAAAATTAAAATTAAAAAGAACAAGTACTTCCAATATTAGAAAACCCAAATCAAGCAAAATCTACACTTTCAAATGGATTTGCAAGTGATATTTTACCTGATATTCAAAATGGTATTTCATTACAAATGGTAGCTCTTCTAGCTAGATCTTCTGTTCATAGACAAATATTATTCCTTTATAATGCACATACAATTATTTTAAAACTATTTACACTTGCTCTTAAAATATTTTCTCATTCAATCGAATTTGTATTTATTTATTCATTTATTCATTTATTCATTTATTCATTTATTCATTTATTCATTTATTCATTTATTCATTTATTCATTTATTCATTTATTCATTTATTCATTTATTCATTTATTCATTTATTCATTTTATTTTTGATCTTCAATTTAGATTGACTCAAATATCAAATTTACTCAAACATTTAATTTTTCAATATTTCTTTTATCAAATATTCTAAAATTCATTTATCTCTTTGAAAAATATGAAACTCAAAAAAATTCCAAATTTAAAATTTGGATTGATGATACAGTTATTCAAAAATTGACTGGTAAAAATAAAAATAAAAATAAAAATAAAAATAAAAATAAAAATGATTTTCTTTTCTCATCTTTACAATTTGATTCTAAAATTAAAAACAAAGAACAACTTGAATTTTTCCAGCAATTAAATCAAAGGTTCATTTTAACACCAAATATTTATCAAATTCAAAAGAAAATTCTTTCTTTTATCCAATCTTTTATAATTCAAAAATCATTACCTTCAAAAAGTCAAGATCAAATTATAAGTTATTGTCTTGAATCATTAAAACCACAAAATATTTATCTTCCTTTATTAACATCAGTTTTGGATGCTAATTTCCAAAATGATGAAAATGGATTTATTTGTCTATTTGAAATTATCATGAATTTACTTGGGAAAAATAATGAAGAAAAAAATGAATCTAAGAAAAAAGATCAACAAAATATTGAAACAAAAAAATCTCCAGATTTTAACTTTAATATTTTTCAGTTTAAAATAAGAATTCGAATATTTAGAATTTTTCATAGTTTAATTTCAAAAAATCAAATGTTACTCACAAATATAATGTCTAAAGAAAATGTTTTATGTATTACAGATTTTATACTTTGGTCATTTTATTCATTTGTTGGAATAAATCAAAATCAAAAACCAAAATGAAAATCAAATTCAAAATGAAAATCAAATTCAAAATGAAAATCAAATTGAAAATCAAAATCAAAATCAAATTGAAAATCAAAATCAAAATCAAATTCAAAATGAAAATCAAAATCAAAATCAAAATCAAAATCAAAATCAAAATCAAAATCAAAATCAAATTCAAATTCAAAATCAAAATGAAAATGAAAATGAAAATGAAAATCAAAATCAAATTGAAAATCAAATTGAAAATGAAAATGAAAATCAAAATCAAAATGAAAATCAAAATCAAATTCAAAATGAAAATCAAAATAAAAATCAAAATGAAAAAAATCAAAATGAAATTGAAAATCAAAATCAAATTGAAAATCAAAATCAAAATCAAAATCAAAATGAAAATCAAATTGAAAATCAAAATCAAAATCAAAATCAAAATCAAAATGAAAATGAAAATCAAATTGAAAATCAAAATCAAAATAAAAATCAAAATGAAAAAAATCAAAATCAAATTGAAAATCAAAATCAAATTCAAAATGAAAATCAAAATCAAAATCAAATTGAAAATCAAAATGAAAATCAAAATGAAAATCAAAATGAAAATCAAAATGAAAATCAAAATCAAAATCAAAATCAAATTGAAAATCAAATTCAAAATCAAAATCAAATTGAAAATCAAATTGAAAATCAAAATGAAAAAAATTGAAAATCAAAATCAAAATGAAAATGAAAATCAAAATGAAAATGAAAATCAAAATGAAAAAAATCAATCATTTCTTCCTGAAAAAATGACTTGTATATTTGAACTCCAAGAAAATTGTTGGTTCTCTCAAGGATTTTATAACTTAAATAAGAAATACAACATTATTCAATACAATCTTAAAAATAATCTAAATATTTCATTTGAAATTCATCCTAAATTAAAAGAAATTTTTCGTTCTCTTTTCAAATTATTTAAATTAATCATATCAATCGAAAACAAACAAATTCATTCATCTACAGAAATAAACAAAAAACCTTTTTCAGATCAATTGATGTTAATATTTGAAAATATATTTGATGATAATTACCACAAAGAAAATGAAATCATTTCTCAAACAAGAAAAATCATTGCTAATGAAAATCCAATGATCCAATTTATTTGTATTTCTCTTTTCAAAAAATTGATTGAAAAAAACATTTTATCTGTTCAAAATCAAAAAAAATTATTGAGATTATTTTCCACAAAATATTTCTTTTATGAAATGAATGATGTAGGTTAAATTTTATTATAATTATAATCTAAAAAAAAAAATGAAAATGAAAATTAATGATTTTTTTTTTCTTTTTGTAGATTTATCAAACTCAAAAAAAAATACCACAATCATTTATTGATTTGAAAATTGAACTTTTTCAAACAATTTTTCTATTTATCAGGAAAATTGATTCTTCTTATGATTTGGTCATACTTTTTTTCATATTCCTTTTGTCATCTAAACAAAGCAACTTAAAAATTTATTCAGATATTTTCCAAATTTTGATCCAAATCATCTCATTTAAAAAAAATCAACCAATTCGAGATGATTTATTAACACCTATATCAGAAATATTAATCAATTTGAAGACTTATTACAAAAAAGAAATAGAATTATTAGGGAATGAAGCTGAATTAACAAAAAACCAATTTATAAACTTGATATATCTTACGCTTGAGGTTTATAGACTTCTTGTTGAATATGTGAATAAAGACAAATTTTTGGATAGTGCTATTCCAATAAATGCATTGTTTGAAATTCTTCCACAAAGAGAAACAACAGAGTTTTCATTGAAAATACTGGAAGGACTTTTCAAAAATAGCCAAAAATTCAAGTCATCCAGAACTAAAATTATTTTTAATAAAATTAACCAATACATCACAAATTTGGAGGAAAAAGTAAATCAAGGAGAAGATAATGCACAAGATCAAATTGGGGAAATGTTGGATTTTTTGACAGAGGCAATACACATAAATAATATCAAATTAAAAATATTGATTTCGAGAAATGGGATATTCAAAATTCTGAAAGGTCTTGTTGAAAATGAAAATTTGAAAGGATTTTTAACGCAGAAAATCCTAAATTTTCTATTTGAAATATTTTCTGATAACCGCAAAAGCATTCATATTTTCAAAGAGCAGATTACATTTGAAGAATTTGGGGAAGTATTGTATAAATCCGAGGGTCAAAATCCCAGAAAGGAAATTTACACTCTTCTATTTCACATGCTTTTCAATGAAGAAGTTTCTGGAGTTGGCAAAAACTATGTAATTCAAACTCCAGAGATTATTATCTTGATATTCACAGTCTTTGCACGTCCTCATTTGACATTTTTCAATAATTTAATTGATGCATTTTCATGGTTGTGTGAAAAATCGATTCACAACCGTTCTTGTTGTTCAAATTCAGGATTGATTTCAATTTTGGTTAAATTTATACCACAACTTCAGCAGCAACCCCAATCGCAAAAGAAAGTTCTTCGTTTGATCAAAATAATTGGGAGTTATCGAATCACAGTGAAAGAATTAAAGCTTATTTTTTCTTTATTGAAAGGAGATGAGAATAATTTTCGCACTTCTTATGCACATTTAATTATTAATAGTTTGAAACAAATTTCCTCAAAAGAAACAAATGCTCCAAGAGTATTTTTTGATTTCCATTTACTTTCTTCATGCTTAGAAATACAAAAACCACTTTCATGGCCTTCCAAAAATGGATATTCTTTTTGCACTTGGATCCGTTTTGAAAACTTCACGGATTCTTTGAATAGAAACAAAATATTTCAACCAACTTTGTTTCATTTCAGCAACGAAACCCAAAATTTCAGTGTTTATTTTGAAACGGAGACTGAAGAGGAATTCCAAACAAGAATGAAAAAGAATCAATCAAACAATTCAGATGATAATTTTTTGGTTGAATGGAAATCGGAATATTTTAGTCCTTCGGATTATTCCGAGGATACAGAACGAGAAGAATTGCTTTCTTCAAATGAGATCAAAATTGGGGATGACATCCAAAATAATGAAGAGAAGAAAAACATCACAATTTTTCGCAAACAACAACAGCAACAACAACAACATTCGAGAACAAAATCAAAAGAAACACAAAGAACAATCAAACTTTGCATATCTTTATGCTTTGGAAAAAAGCAAAAATTGAATCGATTGGAAAAAATAGAGTTTCAAATGAATTGCCGCGAGTGGCATTTTCTTGCTTTTACACAAAATTACACAAGATGGAGTTCATCAACTGATTTCAATTTTTATTTGGATGGTGTTTTAGTTCAACAAAAACAAATCAAATATCCAAATTTCAGCAATTTCAATAAAAATCGCATTGGTTCTAATTATCAAGAAGATTCATTTTTTGGGCAAATGGGAACTCTTTATTTTTTCAAAACAACACTTTCCAAAACACAAGTTGCAGATATTTATCAATTAGGTCCAAACTATATTTCGACTTTCCATCCATCAGAAAAAAAAGTATCCAAAAACCTTTCTTCTCTAAACTCACAACTTGCTATGTGCTATAATAGCAAAGCCACAGATTCAATAGATTGTTTTGATCAAAGTTTAAATAATCTTCATGCAAAATTCCTGAGAATGTTTAAATGTGTTTCGAGTCATCTCTATGACATTATTTACTGTATTGGTGGAATCAAAGCATTTTTCCCTTTAATAATACAATTAGATCAGCCGTTAAATCAAATGGAAGAAAAAAATCTGAAAAAAGTCAAAGAAAACGAAAAAAAAACAGATAAAATTTTAAATATAATCAGTCAAAAACGGGATCCATTTCGTTTTTCAGGACAAATTTTCGAATTGATTGGAGATATTTTGATTGGAAGCTCTTTAAATCAAAAAGATATGATCCATTCAAATGGATTTGCAATCATTTCATTTCTTTTCCAGAACATTAATTCTGAGCATATTACAGACAATATTATATCTACTATTAGAAGGATGTATTTAGGAATTCGTAATAAAAAATTTCGAGAAGATTTAGTTCAAAATTTCATTTTAGATTATCGTTTATGGATATATTGCAATATTTCGATTCAAAAGAAACTTTTTGAATTAATAAAATATATTGCTGAATCATTTTTACCTCAAAACCAGAACCAAAATCAGAACCAAAATCAAAATAAAAATCAAAATGAATATGAAAATGAAAACGAGAATGAAAATGAAAATGAAAATGAATTCAATCTTCAATACTTACTTGATATTGTTCATTTTTATTTATGGACCAATAAACACAAATCATCAAAAGCAATTCCAAATGAAAAAAAAGAACTTAGAAAAGATAAAATAATTGGCAAAAAACCTGAGCAAAAAGAAATTTTGGAATTGAGGAATCTATATATTGAATTGATAAAGCAAATTGTATCAAAAAAGAACGATAGAAAACTGGTCAAAGTTTTGTTATCAAATTGCTTTGTTTCTGAAGACGCAGATTTTATGGTATCGATGATGGAAATTATCTATTTCATTTCTGAGACAAAAAAGGTATCTGATTATTTAACTGATGATTCGGATCTATTCAATGCTTTGGAACCTTTTATTACTCTTTTGAAATTTGAAAATCAAGAATTCCAAGAAATTTGTTTGCAGATCATCTTGAAGATTCATATCAATGAAATCACCAAGTTTAATGAATTCCAAAAAAATAATGATTTGCATGGAGCACTTCAAGTGATGATGATATCTTCTGAATTTGAAAATTTCCTTCAGTTTTCACCACTTCTTCAAGAACAAAATTATCAAATTTTCCATGAAAATGTGATTAAAATTCAACTCACTCGACAAGTCTCAGAAATTATGATTAAGCTTTTGTTTCTTCAACCATCATTACAACGGCAAATGGACGAAATATCTTCACAAAAAGCACATATTCTTAAAACCATTTTTGCACTTATTGGGAGAAATAAAAATCAAGAAAGTGTGAATACAATGATGGAAATAACAAATAATCTGAAGAAATTTGAGAAAAGTCGCAAGAATTTCATTGCCAAACAAGATTGGCAAGAATGGATATTTTCAAGTTACCATTTTGATGATCTTCATAAGCAAATAATTAACAGAAAAACCAAACAGAGCGAGAAAAGATATGATCCTTTTGGATCCAAAATTAATTATTATACCAGCGATTTGCTTTCTTTTTTAATTGGAGAAATGTTTCTGCAAAAAAAAGATGCTCATCTTGAGATTTTGAAATTTGTGGGGATATTAGAGATTTTAAAGGAAAATAAGAAAATAGAAAATGCTGCTATTATCACAAGGTTTCTTTTCGAACGTATTATATCTTCTTTATCAACATTTATTCACAAAACACGAGGGAAATTTGTTGAAGAATTTGATGAATTCAATAGAATTCGCCATCGAAATAATTTCCAAAAGGTTCTTCAACAACCACATTTTAGATATTTGATGATGAATATTGGGGAATTTATTTTAATAATTGGGAATTTTGTGTTTTTCCCTTCATCAACAAAAATAGCAAATTTAACAAAGAAAAATAACGAGACTTTTCTGAATAAGTCTTCAAATATCGATATTAAAAATTCACCAAAAAAGAAAAAAGTATCCAAAACAACTTCTTTTTCGAGATTAAAGCCAGCTTTTTCAGTGAATATGATTCATGATCCATTTGTGGTAGTTACGAACAAACCACTTACAAAATCATTATCAACAACAAATATTTTTATTGGAGAAGAAAACCAAACTGAAAAAGCAAATTCATTGGGAGAAATAACATCATTAGTTATCAAATCCGAGTCTAATGATGTTATATGGGAGGATTATGGTCTTGTTCGTCAAGTGATTGATTTTCTTGATTATTATGGATTTATTCAAAATGGAATGAATTTGAATAAAAGTAATAAGAAGGATAAGAATGAAGATAAAGATTCCCAATTTTTATCACGCAAGAAGCAATTAATGATTTTTGAGACTGTATTAGAATTTTTATTATTAAGTGTTGAAGTTTCAACTGTAGATGAATGCATTGAAATTTTCAGAATATTGAAATCTTTAGAACAAGAATCAATACATTTTTTAACAAAAAAACGAGTTATTGAACATTTATTGATAATTTTAGCAAGTTTAATTAATTTTATAAATTCAAATTTAGATAAAGATTTAAATGAAAATTCAAATGAAAAATTAGATAAAGATTTAGATGAAAATTTAAATGAAAAATTAAATGAAAAATTAAATGAAAAATTAAATGAGAATTTAGATAAAGATTTAGATGAGAATTTAAATGAAAATTTAAATGAAAATTTAAATGAAAATTTAGATGAAAAATTAAATGAAAATTTAGATGAAAAATTAAATGAAAATTTAGATGAAAAATTAAATGAAAATTTAGATGAAAAATTAAATGAAAAATTAAAAACAAATTCAAATGAAGATTTAGATGAAAAATTAAATGAAAAATTAAAAACAAATTCAAATGAAGATTTAGATAAAGATTTAGATGAAAAATTAAATGAAAATTTAAATGAAAAATTAAATGAAAAATTAAATGAAAAATTAAATGAAAATTTAAATGAAAAATTAAATGAAAAATTAAATGAAAATTTAAATGAAAATTTAGATGAAAAATTAGATAAAGATTTAGATAAAGATTTAGATACAGATTTACTAATTTTGGAACAAGAATCATTCATAGAAGAAAATAATATTACAAAAATTCAACCATCAGAAACAGAAGAAGAAAAAAATGATAAAAATCAAGAACTTATGAAAAAAAAAGAAATTCTTATTAAATTAGTTCATACTTTTATTCAAGAACATCAAATACTTCTTGCAGAAATACTCCTTGATGAAAAAGGAGAACATTTTCTTGCTGGAACTGATCCAGCAAAAATATTTGAAGAAACAAATAAAATATTCACTAGTAATGGATGGGATTTTGCATTGAAACAACAAATGCAACCAGCTTTGGAAATTTTTCAAAAAAAATTTGGGAAACAAAAAGAAAGCTATTTGGATAACTTGAACAAAGTTTATCAGAGTCTCAAACAAAAACCACAAGCAATTATTGTGAAAAATAACGAATTTGAAAAATATTACCAAGAAGTTTGCAGAAAAGAAGAAACAAGAATTTATAGTATATTTATAAGACATAATTCGAGTTTTGTGAATAAACTTTGGGGGAATGTTTTGCATAATCTCACTTCTGAAAGAGGACCTTGGGGGAAAGGACCAGAAGAAAATGAGGAAATGCATTGGAAACTCGATAAAAGTGAAGATGAATCACGAAGAAGAAGAAAATTGAAAAGAAATTATCATTTTAATTCACATTATGAAGCTTCAGTAACAAGAGATCAAGGATTGAAAAAAGATGCGAAAATTCTAATAGAAAAATATCAAATGGAAAATATTTCAACTGAAAAATTGAAAAATACACTTTCGGGAATATATTTAATACCTGAAATCGATGAAAAGGATGAACAAGATTTAGATTCCAAAATTTATCAACAAGGATCACCAATTAAGCAAAAAAAGGATGATCAACAAAACAACAATTTAAACGATGAAACAACAAAAGAATCAGTAAATAAAGCCACGAAAAAAAAGAAAGCGGAATTCCAATATAATACAAAATGCACGCTTGTTAAACCATATAATGTGATTCCAGGAAATGCTACATTAACACCTGAATTTATTTATTTTGTTCCTGAAAATGAAAATATTGAAAATGCAAAAAAAAATAATAGTAATAGTAATAGTAATAGTGATAGTGAAGAAAAGAAAGAGAAAAAAGAAAAGAAAGAAAAGAAAGAAAAGAATCATAAGGAGCAAACATGGCAATTAAAAGATATCACAACTATTTATAAACGCAGATATATTTATCAAAGAACTGCGTTAGAATTTTTTATGGTTGACAAAACAAATTATTTTATCAACTTTGAAAATGGAGATCGAGAATATATTTACAAAACAATAGTTGATTTGAAACCAGAAAATTTACGGATAGATTTTGATACAAATGATCCAATTGAATGGATTCAAGATTCTCAATATACAACTCAATGGATCAGACATCAAATGACTACTTTTGATTATTTAATGAAATTGAATACTATTTCTGGTCGGTCTTATAATGATCTTTCTCAATATCCAGTTTTTCCTTGGATTTTATCAGAATATTCCAAATCAAGTATTGATTTAAATGATCCTAAAAATTATCGAGATCTTTCGAAACCTATTGGAGCATTGGATGAGAAAAGAGTGAGTTATTTTAGACAAAGATATGAAGAATTTAAACGAGCGTGTCCAAATATACCATCATTTCATTATGGAACACATTATTCTAGTCCAGGTTTATATTTTAAATATTTTTATTCAAATATTTTTTTTAATATTTATATTCTAAATATTTTATATTTCAAATATTTATATTAAAATATTATTCAAATATTTATATTTTAATATTTTTATTCAAATATTTATATTCAAATATTTATATTCTAAATATTTATATTTTAATTATTTATTTTCAATCCAAAAAAAAAAAAAAGGTGTTGCTCTTCATTATTTAATTAGAATGGAACCATTTACTACTTTGGCTATTTATTTACAAGGCGGTAAATTTGATCGTGCAGATAGATTATTTGATTCTATTGAAAAAGCTTGGAAAAATTGTAGAAAAAGTACATCAGATGTCAAAGAATTAATCCCAGAGTTTTTTTATCAACCGGAATTTCTTCGAAACTCAAATAAATTTGATTTTGGAAAAAAACAAAGTTTGGAACAAATTGATGATTGCAAATTACCATTATGGGCAAATAATTCACCAGAAGAATTCATAAGAATAAATAGAAAAGCATTAGAATCTGAATATGTTTCAGAAAATATTCATCAATGGATTGATCTAATATTTGGGTATAAACAAAGAGGAAAAGAGGCAGAAAAAGCTTGCAATGTTTTCTATTATGTTAGTTATGAACATTATATTGATTTGTCAAGAGTAACAGATCAAAGAGAATTGAAGTCAATCAAAACACAAATTGAAAATTTTGGACAAACACCTTTACAATTGTTTACAAAAGAACATCCAAAACGCTGGAGTCGGCAAAAAGTGATCCAGCATTATGGCGATAAGTTTATTTATTGGAGAATGAGGCAAATTTCTGATTTGAGACGGTTTACTCTTACGATTGCCAAGTCTCCAATTTTATGCATTGGTCTTTTTGCATCAAAAGATTTTGACGCCTTTATTGGCGTAACTGACCAAATTATTATTTATGAAAAGGATCGTTATTTATCAACACATTCATGGGTTGTGAAAAGTTTTGAAGAAATCAATAGACATATTGAAGTATATGAATTTCAAAAAGGAAATGAGAATTTGGAAGAAAATAATGGAAATGATTCAAAAAATGGGAATAACAATGATAATAATTTGGAAAAGGATTCAAAAAATAATAAAAATAATTATAATAATAATAATAATAATTTGGGGAAAATTTCAAAAAATCAAGTTATTCAAGATAATTTCTGCCCGTTTTCAATACATCGGGATAATGCAAGTTATCAAAAATCAGCAATTGGAGTATCAGTTGTTCCAGAAATAAGCAATTTAAGTAATTGTGTGAGTATTAATCACAACACATTATTTACATGTGGATATTGGGATGAAAGTTTCAAACTAACAAGCATCCGCAAAAGCAAACAAATGCAAAACATAATTCATCACAAAGATATTGTGACTTGCATCAAATCAAAAGGAAAATTTTTGGTCACGGGATCAAAAGACACGACAATCGTTGTCTGGAATTTTAATCAAGTCAAGGGAAACCATTGAAACAAATCCAATGCATGTTCTTTATGGACATGACGATGAAATTACTTGCATAGACATAAATCTTGATTTGGATATGATTTTTTCAGGTTCCAAAGATGGAACTTGTATTATTCATTCTTTACAAAGAGGACGTTATGTCAGATCAATTATTCCCGATAATTCATCAAGAAAAACAATTAATCTTGTCAAAATATCACCTGATGGACACTTAATTTTGTATTCAATTAAAAAAAAGCAAATTTGGGTTTACACTATTAATGCTGAGTTTGTTTGTTCTTGTAATTCTGATAATGTTATTCAATGTTGGGATATTTCAAAGAATTCTGAGTTTTTGATTTCTGGTGATAATTATGGTATTCTTACTTTTAGAAATTTGCATTCTCTTCAAGTTTTTAAACAATTTGAATTAGAAGGTGAAATTAGTTCTTTAATGATTTCTGTTGATGAAAAATATCTTTTTATTGGACATGATAAAGGGAAAATTAGTGTTGGTTTACTTCTTTTTTTAATTTAAATCAAAAAGTTTTTTTTTTTTTTAAAAGAAAAAAAAAATTCTAAAAAGCAATAATATTTCTATTAAAAGATTTCTTTTAATTTTTCTTTTTTAATCTTGTTTTTCTTTTAATTTTTTAACTGGAATCGCCATTGAAATTAATTCTATAATTGAAATTAAACAAAAAAAATCTTGAATATAATAAATCTTATCCATGAAAAAAAGAAGAACAATAACTAAACTAATCAAATAAAGAGAAATTGCAATTTTGATAAGAATTTTTTGAGTTTCCATTTTTGATTGTTGAAAAGAAATATATTTTTGCAGAGATCCTAAAGAAATAGCTTCCCAAATATCTTTTTTAAGCAAGAGAAT
Source organism: Anaeramoeba ignava (assembly GCA_028826165.1). Lineage (NCBI taxonomy): Eukaryota > Anaeramoebidae > Anaeramoeba > Anaeramoeba ignava. Next base: position 72,497 of record JAPDFW010000087.1, on the reverse strand, counting down.
AATTGGAATTGATAAAAGAATTATTGGTCGAATTTTGTATTGTGAGTAAAAAAAACCATAATATTCAAGATATTGTTTCCACATCATTAAAGAAGGAACAAACATTAATGATAAGAATAAAGAACTTGAACACAATCCAATTTGTTTGTTAAATAATAGCTTCAAATTGTATTTTGTTTGTGCGTTTGATGTTTGTGTTTTTGTTTTGATGAAAATTGTAAAAAGAAATCGAAGGAATAAGTTGAAAAAATAATCAAAAATGGGGTGAAGAAAAAAAATCAAAGCAAAATCAAGAATGAAAATTGATAAAAAAGCAAAGGATAAAAATTTTGAATTTTGATTTTGATTTTGATTTTGATTTTGATTTGAATTTGGATTTGAATTTTGATTTGAATTTTGATTTGAATTTTTTGCAAAAATAGGTTTGAAAATTTTGACAATAAAAGTTGAGATGAAAATAAAAATATAAGAGAAAGTAGCAAACATTGTAACAAGTGCAAAACCACAAATCATAGCAAGGAAAACTGAGATTGGCCAAGGAAAAGATGCTTGATTTTCAAGTAAATTAGGTGCTATAATTTTATCAATAATAAAAGTGATAATAATTATAATAGGGAATAAAATGAGAGCTCTAAAAAAATAAAATGCCAAAATATCCATAAAAGAGGGAGGATTTTGATTTAGAATATTTTTTTCATTTGATTTCTTTTCATTTGATTTTTTTGAATCTTTTTCATTCGTTTTTTCTTCTTCCTCAATATAATATTCCTTAGCAAAAAGTCCTTTTGGTCCCCATAAAGATAATACAGTAATAGAAAATGACCATAATGGTAAATAAAGTCCAAAAACTTTGATCCATTGTCCCAATGTTAACAAATAATTGATTGAGATCTTCATTTCAATTGGATGTTGAGGATCAGAAACAATTATTAATTCTTGATTAAATTTGTTCCATGAATTTAAATAGAAATTATATTGAAGAAATTCCTCATTTGATTTTGTCAAATATTCATAAACTAATGAAAATGTTTCATGTTGGGTTGGTGGTGTAAATCCATAAATAACAGGTAAAAATGCTGAATTGGAATCAAATTTGAATTGCAAGTTGTATATCATATTTGATGAGATTAATGAAGAAAAGTGAAATTTATTGATTATTTGGTTTTCAAGTGAGAGGTTTTGTGGAAATAGAAATGAAGATGTAATTTTTGTGTAATTTGATAAGTTTTCAATTTTTTCGTAAAATAAAAAGTCTTCAGGAAGTTTTTTGTGATTTTTTTTGAAATGAATAATGATTGATTTTATTTCAGGGTCTGATTTTGGGATGTATATATTAAGAAGATTGATATGTTTATTTTGAGATTTGAATTTTGTATGAATAGAATTTTTAGGGAAGGTTACAAATGGATAAGGAATTGAAGCGAAGGAAAGATGATTTTGATCCAAGATACATTTGAGATTATTTCCATTTGAATTTTCATTTAATTTTTCATTTGATTTTTCATTTAAATTTTCATTTGAATTTTTCATTTAAATTTTCATTTAAATTTTCTTTTAAATTTTCATTTAAATTTTCTTTTAAATTTTCATTTGAATTTTCATTTAAATTTTCTTTTAAATTTTCATTTAAATTTTCATTTAAATTTTCATTTGAATTTTCATTTAAATTTTCATCTAAATTTTCATCTAAATTTTCTTTTAAATTTTCTTTTAAATTTTCTTTTAAATTTTCATTTGAATTTTCTTTTAAATTCTCTTTTAAATTTTCATTTGAATTTTCATTTGAATTTTCATTTAAATTTTCATTTGAATTTTCATTTAAATTTTCATCTAAATTTTCATCTAAATTTTCATTTGAATTTTCTTCATAGCACAAATAAAATTCCATTTCTTCGCTTTCTAAATTTGTTATCAATAAAATTTTCTCATCATCATTATTAGAATTACTTTTAATTTCAATTGAAAATTCCCAAGAAGGTAACAAATCAATTAAATTTGCCTTTTCAAAAGCAGAAAAAAGTTGAAAAGAATTATAAGGAATTTTTTTGATTTCTTGATCAGGTAAAAAAATAACAGAATTCGAATCATCTTTTTGTTGACGATATAAAGATAAATTGAGAGATAAAGATTGATTAATAATAGAGCGAAAATGAGTTTCGAAATTTGAAAGGATGATTTCTTTCAGAGTTTGTTGAGAATCAATAAGTTGGAGAGTATTTTTATCAATTATTTGATGGAGAAAAAGAGTGAGTCTCTCGATAAAATGTTTGCACCAAAGAATAGAATAATGGTCCGTTGGGATCCAAACATTTTTCATTGAATGAGTGTAGAAAAAATAAGAATTAACAAAGGGATTATTTCTGGAAATATCTGGGTAATAATTCAAATCACTTCGGACAAGCTCATCCTTAACGCCGCCGTGAATTGAGATTATAGTCAAATTTGTATTATGAGACATAATATTTCTTGAATTATAAAAGTTGTCAATTTTCCGATCCGCATAAATAGGCGGTTCGTTATTTGGAGAGGCTAAAAAAAGCATAAACCTAACGGATCCTTTGATATAATTTTCTCTGAATAAAGCAGCATAAGAAACAACGCCGCCCATTGAATGAGCAAATAAAATAACATGTTGAGGGGGGTTTTTGTTGTTAACAGGGGGATAAAGTGATAAAATAGCTTGAATTGCGTCGTTGACAAAATCTGCCTGTTGATCTATAATTGATTTTGAAAAACTTGACAGTTCTTCTTGAAAATCAATTGTGAAAAAATTGAATTCTTGGGTCACTTGATTTTTTAAGTGTTTTTCTTCAGCACACATTGCTGCTAATGATCTCATTTGTCGAAAACTGCCTGCATGTCCGTGAATAAATAAAACAGGAATTCCTGTGAATTGAATTCGATAATTTAACTGACTCTGTTTTTGATAATAGTTTTCTTGATAATAATAAAGTGAATATTGCCTGTTTTTTGAATGAGTTGAAATTGGCAAAAAATTTGGTCGCATGTACGTTAATTCACATTTGGGTAAGCTTTTACGATGATATATAAATCCATAATGTAGTGAAATTCCTAGTAAGGTTAATGTTCCAAAACTTAAAAAAATATAAAGTGTCGTTTTTTTGTTCATGTTAAAGAAAAAAAATGAAAAAATTTTAATTTTAATTTTAATTTAAAAAAAAGAAAAAAATTTTTTTATTCATTTTTTTTTTTAATTACTAATTTTTTTTTAAATTTATTTTTTTTTTTAATTTTTTTTTTTCATTTTTTTTCTTTTCCATTTATTTCCAAAAAAAAAAAAGCCAAAACATAAATAAATAAATAATTAATTAATTAAATAAATAACCAAAAAATAAATTAAAAAAAAAATAAAGGAAATATTTTAAATGAATCAAAAACCAAAAAAAGCAACATCTTTTTTCCATTTTACTCGAGAAAAAAAAGAGGTTACACTTAGAATTTTAATTTTGATTGTTATTTCTTTACTTGGTAAATTATAAAATTTTTTTTTCTTTCTTCAATTCCAAAAAACAAAACAAAATAAAATCATTTTTCAATATAAATATAATATAATTATAAAAATAAATATAATTATAAATATAAATATAAATATAAATATAAATATAATTATAAATATAAATATAAATATAAAAATAAATATAAATATAAATATAAATATAAATATAAATATAAATATAAATAAACATAAATATAATTATAAATATAAATATAAATATAAAATATAAAATATAAATATAAATATATTTAATATAAATATAAATATAAATATAAATATAAATATAAATTATTTAAAATATAAATATAAATATAAATATAAATATAAATATAAATATAAATATAAATATAAATAAAATAAAAAACATAAATATAAAATATAAATATAAATATAAAATATAAATATAAATCATAAATATAAATATAAACATAAATATAAATATAAATATAAATATAAATAAAAAATATAAATATAAACATAAATATAAAATAAATAAAATATAAACATAAATATAAATATAAATATAAATATAAATATAAATATAAATATAAATATAAATATAAATATAAATATAAATATAAATATAAATATAAATATAAAATATAAATATAAATATAAATATAAAAATAAAAATAAAAATATAAATATAAATATAAATATAAAATATAAAATAAATATAAATATAATATAAATAAAATATAAATAAAATTATAAATAAAAATAAAATAAAATATAAATTTAAATAAATATAAATATAAATATAAATATAAATATAAATATAAATATAAATATAAATATAAATATAAATATAAATATATATATAAATATAAATATAAATATAATTATAAATATAAATATAAATCAAAATATAAAAATAATTATAAATATAAATATAAATATAAAAATAAAAATAAAAATAAAAATAAATATAAATATAAATATAATTATTTAAATAAATTTATTAATCTTGTTTACATGTTAAAAATAGCATTTCTGGTTAGATTATTTTCAGTTCTCCGTTTTGAAAGTGTTATTCACGAATTTGATCCACATTTTAACTATCGTTCAACATTATTTTTGATTAGAGAAGGATTTTACAAATTTCTAACATGGTTTGACGAGTTTTCATGGTATCCATTAGGAAGAAACGTAGGATCAACAGTATTTCCAGGAATTATGTTTACAGCAGCAACACTTTTTTGGATCATCAAAAATGTATTAAGAATAGCAGTTGAAATCCGTAACGTATGCGTTATGATGGGACCATTCTTTGCATCTTTAACAGCAATTTCAACATATTTTTTCACAACTGAAGTGACAAAGAAACCGCGAGCAGGATTGATTGCAGCAACTTTTATTTCGCTTGTTCCTGGATATATGTCTCGTTCTGTTGCTGGATCTTTTGATAATGAATGCATTGCTATTTTTGCTCTTGTTTTTACCTTTTATTTGTGGGTCAAATCCGTTAATACTGGATCTTTGTTCTTCTCTTTACTTACTGCTATTAGCTATCTTTATATGGTTGCTTCTTGGGGTGGTTATGTTTTTATTATCAATTTAATCCCTCTTTATACTCTTGTTATGCTCCTTTTGGGTCGTTTTTCTAAAAATCTTTATATTGCTTATAATATTACGTATGTTATTGGTTCATTGTTATCTATGCAAGTTACTTGGGTTGGTTATCTTCCTGTTCAATCATCTGAACATATGGCTGGTTTAGGTAATTTAATTCAAATTTAAAATTAAAATTTAAAATCAAATTCAAAATCAAATTTAAAATTAAATTTAAAATTAAAATCAAATTTAAAATCAAATTTAAAATCAAATTTAAAATCAAATTTAAAATCAAAATTAAAATCAAATTTAATATTAAAATTTAAAATCAAATTTAAAATCAAATTTAAAATCAAATTTAAAATCAAATTTAAAATCAAAATTTAAAATCAAAATATAAAATTAAATTTAAAATCAAAATTTAAAATCAAATTTAATATTAAAATTTAAAATCAAAATTTAAAATCAAAATTAAAATCAAATTTAAAATTAAAATTAAAATCAAATTTAAAATCAAAATTTAAAATCAAATTTAATATTAAAATTAAAATCAAATTTAATTTCTTTTTTTTTAGGTGTTTTTGGTTTACTTCAATTATATGGTGGTTATATTTGGATTCAATCACTTCTTCCTCAACAACATGTAGTTAAATTTATTAAAATACTCGGAATTTTCACAGTTGTCACTTCAACAGTTGGATTAATTATCGCTACATTTTTAGGATGTAAATTAAATTACAAGAAATGAATTTTAATTTTATATTTAATTTTATATTTATATTTAATTTAAATTTGAATTTTATATTTAAATTTAATTTTATATTTAATTTTAATTTTAATTTTAATTTTAATTTTAATTTTAATTTTAATTTGAATTTTAATTTTATATTTATATTTATATTTAAATTTAATTTTATATTTAATTTTAATTTTATATTGAATTTTAATTTGAATTTTAATTTTATATTTTAATTTTATATTTATATTTATATTTAATTTTAATTTTAATTTAATTTTAATTTTAATTTTATTTATATTTAATTTTAATTTGAATTTTATATTTATAATTTTAATTTTATATTTAATATTAATTTTAATATCAATTTTAAATTAAATTTTATATTATTATATTTATATTTATATTTATATTTATATTTATATTTAATTTAATTTTATATTTATATTTAATTTTAATTTTAATTTTATATTTATATTGAATTTTAATTTTATATTTAATTTTAATTTTAATATGAATTTTAATTTTAATTTTAATTTTATATTTATATTTTATATTTATATTTATATTTATATTTATATTTAAATGAATTTTAATTTTAATTTTAATTTTAATTTTATATTTATATTTATATTTATATTTATATTTATATTTATATTTAAGATGTATCGCCTTGGGGAGGTAGATTCTACAGTTTACTTGATCCAACATACGCAAAAGAAAACATACCAATTATTGCATCAGTTTCTGAACATCAACCGACAGCATGGGGATCATACTTTTTCGATTTACACATCCTGATATTTCTATTTCCAGCAGGGATCTACTTCTGCATCAAAGAATTAAACGATGGAAAAATCTTTCTGATTCTTTACGCTTTAACATCTGCTTATTTTTCAGGCGTTATGGTTCGTTTAATGCTTGTTCTCGCACCAATTTCTTGCGTTTTGGGCGCGATTTCCGTAACTGAATTACTCGATATTTTCTCGAAATATTATCATCAATCAAAAGAAAAGGAAAAAACAGAAAAAAAAGAAAAAAAAGAAAAAGAAAAAGAAAACAGTTTTTCCGAGAAGAAGAAAAAAACATCAACAAAAATGAAAGTAAAACAGAAATCAAAGCAAGAATCCGAGGACTTCCACATTGGAGAAGTAGCATCATTAGTAGCAATCATACTTTTTATGTCTTTATTATTTGCATTTATGCGCCATTCAATTTGGGCAGCAAGCGAAGCATACAGTTCGCCATCAGTTGTTTTAGCAGCAAAGGGACATCAAGGGGAGAAAATAATATTTGATGATTTCCGAGAGGCGTATTACTGGCTTCGACAAAACACGCCCGACTCAGCAAAGATCATGAGCTGGTGGGATTACGGTTACCAAATTACGAGCATGGCAAATCGAACGGTTCTTGTTGATAACAACACTTGGAATAACAGTCACATAGGAACCGTAGGCAAAATGCTTGCGCTTAGTGAGAATGAATCGTATCCCCTTCTTGTTAAGCATGATGTTGATTATGTTCTTGTTCTTTTTGGTGGCGTTGTTGGTTACTCTTCTGATGATATTAATAAATTTTTGTGGCCTGTTAGAATCGCTGGTTCAGTTGATCCTGCTGTTAAAGAAGATGATTATCTTAATTCAAGAAAACAATTTAGAGTGGATAAAGAAGGTGCTCCAAAATTTCTTGATTCTTTAATGTATAAAATGGTTTATTATCGTTTTGGTCAAGTTACAACTGATCCAAGTAAATTTTAATTCAAAATCAAAATCCATTTATAAATTAAAATTCATTTATAAATTAAAATCCATTTAAAAATTAAAATTCATTTATAAATTAAAATCCATTTATAAATTAAAATTCATTTATAAATTAAAATTAAAATTAAAATTAAAATTAAAATTAAAATTAAAATTAAAATTAAAATTAAAATTAAAATTAAAATTAAAATTAAAATTAAAATTAAAATTAAAATTAAAATTAAAATTAAAATTAAAATTAAAATTCATTTATAAATTAAAATTAAAATTAAAATTAAAATTATTTTAGATCGTCCTCCTGGTTTTGATAGAGTTCGTAATACTGTTATTGGTAGAAAAGATTTTACTCTTGAAGTAATTAATTTTATTTTTTTTTGAAAATCTAAATAAATTTTATTCATTTTATTTCATTTTATTCTTTTTAGCATTTGGAAGAAGCTTTTACAACTGAACATTGGATTGTTAGAATTTACAAAGTTTTAAAACCTTCTAATAGAAGATAATTTTTCTAACAAAAAGAAAATCTTTAAAAGAAACAACAAAAACAACAAACAGAAAATAATTTTTTTTAAAAAAGTTTTTCTTTGGGTTTTTCTTTTCAACAATTTAATTTTTCAATTTAAAAGAAAGAAGAAATTTTTTTTAAAAAAAAAGGAAACAAAATAACAAAACAAAACAAAACAACAAAACAAGAATTTTTAATTGAATTTTATTTGAATTTTTAATTATGAATTTAATTATAAATTTAATTATAAATTTAATTATGAATTTAATTATAAATTAATTATGAATTTAATTATAATTTTCTTTTAAATTTAATTATAAATTTAATTATAAATTTAATTATAAATTTAATTATAAATTTGATTATAAATTTAATTATAAATTTAATTATAAATTTAATTATAAATTTAATTATGAATTTAATTATAAATTTAATTATAAATTTAATTATAAATTTAATTATGAATTTAATTATAAATTTAATTATAAATTTAATTATAAATTTAAATTGAATTTAATTATAAATTTAATTATAAATTTAATTATAAATTTAATTATGAATTTGAATTGAATTTAATTATAAATTTAATTATGAATTTGAATTGAAAATAGGATAAAAATTTAATTATAAATGTAATTATAAATTTAATTATGAATTTAATTATGAATTTAATTATGAATTTAATTATGAATTTGAATTGAATTTAATTATGAATTTGATTATAAATTTAATTATAAATTTAAATTGAATTTAATTATAAATTTAATTATAAATTTAATTATAAATTTAATTATAAATTTAATTATAAACTTAATTATAAATTTAATTATAAATTTGAATTGAATTTAATTATGAATTTAATTATAAATTTGAATTGAAAATCGGATAAAAATTTAATTATGAATTTTTAATTCAAAAGTTTTGAAACTTTTTTTCAGAACAAATTGAAGGTGGAACAAAAACAGAAGGATCAATTTGCTCAACAATTTGAACAGAATCATAAATAATATCTACTGCAGAATTCCACATTCTAGCGATAGTATAAGGAGCATTATTAACATCCCACCAATACATATAAGAATGACCAGTTTGAGTTTGAATTTGGTACAAAAAAACTGATTTTTGAAGATAAGTTGTTTTATTAACAAAATCCCATTCATCAAAAGTAGGATGAGGCATTGTTCCGTTATCAACAGAACAACCACAAACAGCATTTGTAGTATGATTCAGAATTTCACATGCTTTATGTTCCCCAAATAATAATAGTAATGTTTCTGTTAAAGTATCTGTTTTATGAATGTCATCTCGAATTTTCTCGTTTGTTCCATCCCAATATTGTTTTGTTCTTGTTTCTATTGGTTCAGTGTGATAAATTGTGTGGAAATCTGCTATAAATGTTGTTGGCCATATTGGTGTCGTTTTTAATGTGAAAATACTTGAAATTTCAATTAAGAAAATTGTGATTAAAATTATTTTATTCATTTTTTTTTCTTTTTTAAAAAAGAAGTGAAAAAAAAAAATGAAAAAATAAAAATTGTTTTTTTTTTCTTTTTTTCTTTCTTTTTTTTTCAATTAATCAATTTATATTTAATTTAATTCAAAAGTTTTGAATTTTTAATTTAATAATAATAAATTAAATTGAATATAATATTAAATTTTAATATTTTTTATTAAAATATTTATAAATTGAATATTTTTTTAATCTAATTAATTAATCAATTTGAGTTTAATTTAATATAATTATTTACAATTGATTTAATAATAAATTAATATTAAATATAATATTAAATTTTAATATTTTTATTAAAATATTTATAAATTGAATATATTTGATCAATAAATATTTTAATCTAATTAATTAATCAATTTGAATTATTTTTAATTTAATATAATTATTTATAATTGATTTATTAAATTAATATTAAACAAATATTAATATTTTTATTAAAATATTTATAACTTGAATATATTATTTAATCAATAAATATTTTAATCTAATTAATTAATCAATTTGAGTTAATTTATATTTAATTTAATCTAATTATTTACAATTAATTTAATAATAAATTAATATTAAATATAATATTAAATTTTAATATTTTTTATTAAAATATTTATAAATTGAATATATTATTTGATAAATAAATATTTTAATCTAATTAATTAATCGTTTGTTCCATCCCAATTTATTGTTTTGTTTATAATTTCTATTGGTTTCAATATAAATATTAAATGTGATAAATATTTTTATTAAAATCTTTATATAAATATTGTTTGCCATATTTTAATCTAATTTTTAATTTGAAAAGATTTGAAATTTAATCTAATTATTTACAATTAATTTAATGATAAATTAATATTCAATATATTTTATTTTAATTTTTTTATTAAAAATATTTATAAATTGAATATATTATTTGATAAAAATATTTTAATGAAAAAATTTGAAAAATTTAATTTAATCTAATTATTTACAATATTAAATATTAATATTTTTTTTATTAAAATATTTATAAATTGAATATATTATTTAATCAATAAATATTTTTAATCTAATTATTTATTGAATTAATTTATATTTAATTTAATCTAATTATTTACAATTAATTTAATAATAAATTAATATTCAATATAATATTAAATATTAATATTTTTTATTAAAATATTTATAAATTGAATATATTATTTAATCAATAAATATTTTAATTTGAATCAATTTATATTTAATTTAATCTAATTATTTATAATTGATTTAATAATAAATTAATATTAAATATAATATTAAATTTTAATATTTTTTTATTAAAATATTTATAAATTGAATATATTATTTGATCAATAAATATTTTAATCTAATTAATTATTCAATTTGAGTTAAATTTAATTTAATAATTATTAATTTAAAATATTTATAATATTAAATATTAATATTTTTTTATTAAAATATTTATAAATTGAATATATTATTTAATCAATAAATATTTTAATCTAATTAATTAATCAATTTGAGTTTAATTTAGATTTAATTTAATCTAATTATTTATAATTAATTTAATGATAAATTAATATTAAATATAATATTAAATATTAATATTTTTTTATTAAAATATTTATAAATTGAATATATTATTTGATCAATAAATATTTTAATCTAATTAATTAATCAATTTGAGGTTAATTTAGATTTAATTTAATCTAATTATTTATAATTAATTTAATAATAAATTAATATTAAATATAATAATTAAATTTTAATATTTTTTTATTAAAATATTTATAAATTGAATATATTATTTAATCAATAAATATTTTAATCTAATTAATTATTCAATTTGGGTTAATTTATATTTAATTTAATCTAATTATTTATAATTTAATTAAAATTAAAATTTAAAAATATAATATTAATATTTTTTTATTAAAATATTTATAAATTGAATATATTATTTAATCAATAAATATTTTAATCTAATTAATTAATCAATTTGAATTAATTTAGATTTAATTTAATCTAATTATTTATAATTAATTTAATAATAAATTAATATTAAATATAATATTAAATTTTAATATTTTTTTATTAAAATATTTATAAATTGAATATATTATTTGATCAATAAATATTTTAATCTAATTAATTAATCAATTTGAATGTATTTAGATTTAATTTAATCTAAAAAGAATTTTAAGTGTTTTTGCCATATTTTAATTTTGATCTACAAATGTTTTTTTGATGAATAATTTTTAAAAAAACAAAAAAAATTTTTTCATTTTTCCATTTTTCTTTTTTTCAAATAAATTAAAAATGAAATTGATTGTTGTTATTGTTTTTTTGACATTTCTTTTTTCCGTTAGACCACAAACTTTTGATTGTAACACACTTAACGAACAAGGAGACAGAAGAGCAGATAAAACAAAATTTCGAGTTTGCTCTTTTAATGTTAAATTTCTATTGTAAAAATTTTAAATCAAAATCAAAATTAAAATTAAAATTAAAATTAAAATTATAATTAAAATTAAAATTAAAATTAAAATTAAAATCAAAATTAAAATTAAAATTAAAATTTAAATTAAAATTAAAATAATTAAAATCAAAATTAAAATTCAAATTAAAATCAAAATTTAAATTGAAATTAAAATTAAAATTAAAATTAAAATTAAAATTAAAATTAAAATTAAAATTAAAATTAAAATTAAAATTAAAATCAAAATTAAAATCAAAATTAAAATTCAAATTAAAATTAAAATTAAAATTAAATTTAAAAATAAAATTAAAATTTAAATCAAAAATTAATATTAAAATCAAAATTAAAATTAAAATTAAAATTAAAATTAAAAAGTGATGGAATTAATGATTCGTCAACTGGTTCGCCTTGGGATAATGCAACAGTTGCTACTTATCATCTTCAAAATGTAACGAAAGTTATTGAACAAATTAATTGTGATTTTCTGTCACTTTATGAAGTAGAAGATTGCTCAATTTTATCTAGAATTATTGATTTACTTCCTGCTGGATTTGGTTATAATTATTATTTAGTTAAAGGAAAAGATTATTCCACAAAACAACAAACTGCACTTTTAACTAGAGTTGATCCTGTTCCTTTTAAGTACTTTTTATATTAATTTCAAAATCAAATTTAAATTCAAAATCAAAATCAAAATCAAATTTAAAATTCAAATTTAAATTCAAAATCAAAATCAAATTCAAAATCAAATTCAAATTTAAATTCAAAATCAAAATCAAAATCAAATTCAAAATCAAAATCAAAATCAAAATAAAAATCAAAATCAAATTCAAATTCAAATTCAAATTCAAAATCAAAATCAAAATCAAAATCAAAATTCAAATTTAAATTCAAAATCAAAATGAAAATCAAAATCAAAATCAAAATCAAAATTAAAATCAAAATTAAAATTCAAATTAATTAATAAAAGTTCAAGTGTAACAGATGCTCTATTAAGAACTGATTATCGAGTTTGGTATCCAGTTAATGATTCACAATGTGGATATACTGGTACTGGAAGTGATTATGGAGTTTCAAAAAATCAATACGCATTATTTAATGTTGGAGGAAAGGAAATACTTTTTGTTGCTGCTCATTTGAGAGCATTTCCAACAACAGCTGAACCTTGTATATTAATTTTCAACTTAAAATCAAATAATAATTTTAATAATTTTAATTTGAATTTTAATTTGAATTTTAATTTGAATTTGAATTTTAGGTGCATTGAGAGAAGCTCAAGCATTAGTTCTTCGTAATTTAGCTGAAACTGAAGGATTTGCAAAAGGAAGAGAAATTATGCTTATGGGTGATTTAAATGTAGTTTTCAATTCAAATTCAAATTCAAAATCAAAATCAAAATCAAAATCAAATTCAAAATCAAATTCAAATTCAAATTCAAAATCAAAATCAAAATTCAAATTTAAATTCAAAATCAAAATCAAAATTCAAATTTAAAATCAAAATAAAATAAAAATCAAAATCAAAATTCAAATTGCAAAATATTTACATTTTGGGAAAATAGGATTATTCAGATGCAGTTCCAGATATTAATAATGATCAACCAACATCAAGAGTACTTCGATTTCTTAGGGAAGGACAATATGGAAGTAACAACAAGTTGATAAACACCGCAACAAAAATGTCACAAGATATGAGATATTCAGCTTGGTGGGATAAAAACTCAAATGATGTGAATGATTTTCCTGGTGAAGATACTCAAATTGATCATATTTTATTCACTCAAAATTTGTTGAATTGTGTTGAAAATGCTTTTATTTATCATTCCCCTAATCTTTCTTATCCTTTTATTAATTATAATAGTGATCATTACCCAGTTGTTATTGATTTGGATTTAAGTAAAATTAATGCTGGAAGTTTAATTTCACCAATTTTATCATTTTTCATGTAATTATTCTTTTATTCTTAAACTTTATCCCAAATATTTTATTTATTGATTTAATTGATTTATTTAATTGATTTAATTTAATTTAATTAATTTAATTTGATTTAAATATTTGATTGATTTAATTATTGATTTAATTTGATTTAATTTGATTTAATTTTAATTAATTGATTTAATTAATTTAATTTGATTTAATTAATTTAATTAATTTGATTAATTTAATTTATTGATTTATTTATTGATTTAATTGATTTATTTAATTGATTTAATTTAATTTAATTAATTTTATTTATTGATTTAATTTGATTGATTTAAATATTTGATTGATTTAATTGATTTGATTTAATTTGATTTAATTTGAGTTTAATTTAATTTAATTTAATTTATGATTTAATTTATTGAATTTATTGATTTAATTTGATTTAAATATTTAATTGATTTAATTATTTGATTTAATTAATTTAATTGATTTAATTTTAATTAATTGATTTAATTAATTTAATTTAATTAATTTAATTTTATTGATTTATTTATTGATTTAATTTGATTTAATTTAATTTAATTTATTGATTTAATTATTGATTTAATTATTGATTTAATTTAATTGATTTGATTGATTTAATTATTTTAATTATTTTAATTTAATTTAATTTGATTTAATTAATTGATTTTATTTATTAATTTAATTGATTTAATTTATTTAGGATTTGTTTGATTCTTTTAAATCTCCTTTAAAAAAAAATTTGAAAAAATTGATCAAACATCTTAAATTGAAAAAATTTTTTCAAATGAATTTCTTGTTCCTTTTTTTTTTTTGTTCGTTTTCTTTTTTTGGAATTTCTTTTTTCTTCAATTTCTCTTCAAAAATCAAAAATCAAAAATCAATTAAAAGAAAAAAGCAAAAAAAATTTTTTTTTCAATTTTTTTTTTTCATTTTTTTTTTTTCATTTTTATCTTTTCATTTTTTTTTTGACATTTTTAAATGGCTGATTCAGAAATTAATACCTCAAAAACTATAAAAAAAAATGTAAATGATTCACACGAAGAAAATGAATTAAATTCGAAATCTAAAGAAAAGGTAAAACAACCATCAATTTAGAAATGAAAATAAAAAAAAATAATAAAATGAAAAAATTAACACAAAAAAAAAATTATTCAATAAAAATAAATTCTCTTCTTTTTTTTTTTTCAAACAATTCAAATCAAATAAACACAAATAAAATCAGAAAGAAACTGATTTACAATCAACTGAAACTAAAACTGAAACTGAGAAATCTGAAAAAAGATTTTCTTTTAATGAAAATTCTCAATCAGAAACACCTTCAATTTCAACTGATTTAATTGATGGTAATCAAAAAAATTTATAATAAAATTTAAAACAAAATTTAAAACAAAATTTAAAACAAAATTTAAAACAAAATTTAAAAGAAAATTAATAATCAAATTTATAATTATATTTATAATTATATTTATAATTAAATTTATAATTAAATTTATAATTAAATTTATAATTAAATTTATAATTATATATATAATTAAATATATAATTAAATTTATAATTAAATTTAAAAGAAAATTTATAATTAAATTTATAATTAAATTTATAATTAAATTTATAATTAAATTTAAAAGAAAATTTATAATTAAATTTATAATTAAATTTATAATTAAATTTATAATTAAATTTATAATTAAATTTATAATTAAATTTATAATTAAATTTATAATTAAATTTATAATTAAATTTATAATTAAATTTATAATTAAATTTATAATTAAATTTATAATTTTATTTATAATCAAATTAATAATCAAATCTATAATTAAATATATAATTAAATTTATAATTAAATTTATAATTAAATTTATAATTAAATTTATAATTAAATTTATAATTAAATTTATAATTAAATTTATAATTAAATTTAAAAAGAAAATTATAATTATATTTATAATTAAATTTATAATTAAATTTATAATTAAATTTATAATTAAATTAATAATTAAATATATAATTAAATTTATAATCAAATTTATAATTAAATATATAATAAAATTTAAAAACAAAATTTAAAACAAAAATTTAAAAACAAAATTTAAAAACAAAATTTATAATTATATTTATAATCAAATTTATATCAAATTTATAATTAAATTTATAATTAAATTTATAATTATATTTATAATTAAATTTATAATTAAATTTATAATTAAATTTATAATTAAATTTATAATTAAATTTAAAAGAAAATTTATAATTAAATTTATAATTAAATTTATATCAGATTTATAATTAAATTTATAATTAAATTTATAATTAAATTTATAATTAAACTTAAATAGAAAATGAACTTAAATCCAGTGAATGGTTTGGATATGCAATGAGAGAACATCCAGATATTCTTGAACTTCGAGAAAGAACAAGACCATTATCTTCAATTGAATCGTAATATTTACAATAAAAAAAATTAAAAAATTAAATAAAAAATTAAACAAAAAATTAAACTGAATAGATTTGGAAGATTATTATCTTCAAGCAAAACAGAATCAAAAGATCCTCTTTCAAGAAATAATATACTTAAATTAGTTGAACATTATCTTTTTAATTTAGGATTTAAAAAAACACTTCATTCACTTGAAGAAGAAAGTGAATGCAAATGTAGATTATTTAAATCTTTTTCTTTTAATTTATCTGTTTAATTTATTTAAAATATTCGTTTAAATATCTTATATTTTTATCAAAATTTTTTACCATTTCCAAAAACTCAATTCTTTATTTTATTATTTCATTTATAGTTGAAAAACCTATTTTAAAAGATAGTCAATTACATAGTTTGATTTCTGTAGCTTTATCAAATATTGATACCCTTTGGGATCTTTCTCTTGCTGAAATTCATGAAGAAGTTGATGATCCAGAAGTTCCATTTAGAGAACAATATATTGGACTTGGGTAAATTAAAATTAAAATTAAAATTAAAATTCATTTATAAAATTAAATTAAAATTAAAATTAAAATTAAAATCAAAATTAAAATTAAAATTCAAATTAAAATTAAATTAAAATTAAAATCAAAATTAAAATCAAAATTAAAATTATAATTAAAGGGTTGATGACGATGATGATGATGAATTTACTTATGAAGATGTTTCTATTTGGGAAGAACCTCCAAATTCAGAAAACAATACACTTTTCATTAAAGATGAAACAAAACATAGTAAATTATTTTTTTTTAGAAAATAAAAATTAAAAATTAAAAATTAAAATATTTGGAATTTAGTCCCAATTATTAGAGCAGGAACTTTGAATAAACTTGTTGAAGAATTAACAACAGAATCAACTCCAAATACTCCATTTATTAATAGTTTCTTATTTACATATTCATCTTTTATTTCTCCTTATAAATTATTTCTTAAATTAATCCAAAGGTTAAAATTAAAAATTAAATTAAATTAAAATTATAATTCATTTATAAAATTAAAATTAAAATTAAAATTAAAATTAAAATTAAAAATTAAAATTAAAATTAAATTTAATAAAATAGATTCCATGTTCCCAAAACTCCAGATTTATTATTAGAAGATTATGGGAAAAAAAAACAAAAAATACAACTTCAAACAATTAATATTATTAAAACATGGCTTGAATTAAAATTTGAAGATTTTAATGAATTAATGATTTATGAATTAACACAATTTATTGATAATGTTTTAGCAAATCTTGGATATAAAACACAAGAAAAAGAATTAAGAAATTTAATTTCTAAAAAACAAAATCAAAAAGAAGAATCAAAGATTGAACATTTTAATGAAAATCCACCAGAACCAAAAGTTCCAAAAACTATTTTTAGTCCTAAATTATCAATTTTTGATATTGATGAAGAAGAAATTGCACGTCAATTAACAATAATTGATTTCGAAATTTTTCAGAAAATTCAAGTAGAATATTATTTGAAAATTAAAATTAAAATTAAAATTAAAATTTAAAATTAAAATTAAAATTAAAATTAAAATTAAAATCAAATTTAAAATTAATCTATAAAATAAAATTAAAATTATAATTAAAATTAAAATCAAAATTAAAAATTAAAATTAAAATTAAAATCAAAATCAAAAATTAAAATATTCTTTATAAAGTCTTCTGAATTACTTAATAAAGCTTGGACAAATCCAAAACTTAAACATCGCACACCAAATGTAATTCAATTAATCTACAGATACAATGATCTTTCGAAATGGGTTCCAAATTCAATTCTCCAATCAAAGAAATTAAAAGGAAGAACAAAAATTTTAGGAAAATTTATCAAAATAGCAGAAAATTTAAAATCATTGAATAATTATCATAGTTTTATGGCAATAATGGCAGGAATTCAACATCCAAAAATTACAAATACAAAAGCTTTATGGGAGGATTTGCCAAAAAAATTAACAGAATCATATCCAGAATTATTAAAGATAATTTCAAATGAATCAGATTTCCAAAATTATAGAATGATTATTTCAAATGTTCAACCACCTTGTATTCCTTATATTGGATTTTATTTGGATCAAATCACTTCTATTGAAGATTTAGAACATGATTTTGTTGAAAATCATTTGATTAATTTTGACAAAAGAAATCAAATTTATCTAATTTTTAGAGAACTTCAAAAATTTCAAAAAAAATCTTATAATCTTCAACCTGTTCTTCAAATTGCTCAAATATTAAAAAAACTTCAACAAGTTTCAGTTCAAGAAGTTGATGATTCAATTGTTACAATTGGTGGTCAACAAGAAAATACTAATACAAATTGAAAAAAAAAACCATCAAAAATTTTTTTTTTTCATATTTAATTTCAATCCAAAAAATTTTTTCCAATATTTTTCAAGTTGATTTTTTTAAACGAAAAAAAAAAAAGGAATTTTAAATGTTATTTTTTTTTTCATATTGTTTCTTTCTTTTTTCTTGGATTTTATTCTTCTTATTTCTTAATCTATTTTTCTTTTCTTTTTCTTTTTGGAAACAAAGAAAAAATTAAAAATTAAATTTAAAAAATTTTTTATTATTTTTCTTTTAATTTTTGAAATACAATTTTAATTTTAATTTTAATTTTAATTTTAATTTGATTCATTTGATTCATTTGATTCATTTTGTTTAAGTTGAATTTTTGAATCAAGAAATTTTTCAATTTTATCCCAAATTTCAATTTCATTTTTTAATTTCTCACGAAGTTGTTTAAGAGAATTTTGAAGAGAAGAATTTTGATTTTCCAATTTCTCACGAGCATTTTCTTCTTCATGAATTAAATGAATTAAGTTATTAATTTGGGATTGAGCGATTGAATGATTTTTTTCTTTATGAGATTTCTTTTTTGTTTTTTTGCTTTCTGTTTCACTTTCAGGATGAAAATCAGTTAGAATTTCAATATAAGATGAAGGAATTAATCCTTTTTTTGAATCTTTTGTTAGTTTTTTTGCCATCCACCATCCTGATTCATCTTTTTGAAGTATTTCAATCATTTCTCCAATTTGTATTGATAATTCATGATCTTCTGTTGCAATAAATTCATAATTAGATTTTGCGAAAATTCTACCATAATTTCTTTCTTTATTCTTTATTTCCCAAATTAAATTTAAATCAAAATTAAATCAAAATTAAATCAAATTTAAATCAAAATTAAATCAAATTTAAATCAAATTTAAATCAAAATTAAATCAAAATTAAATCAATATTAAATCAAAATTAAATCAAAATTAAATCAAAATTAAATCAAAATTAAATCAAAATTAAATCAAAATTAAATCAAAATTAAATCAAAATTAAATCAAAATTAAATCAAAATTAAATTAAAATTAAATTAAAATTAAATCAAAATTAAATCAAAATTAAATCAAAATTAAATCAAAATTAAATCAAATTTAAATCAAAATTAAATCAAATTTAAATCAAAATTAAATCAAAATTAAATCAAATTTAAATCAAAATTAAATCAAAATTAAATTAAATTTAAATCAAAATTAAATCAAATTTAAATTAAATTTAAATCAAAATTAAATTAAAATTAAATTAAAATTAAATTAAAATTAAATTAAATTTAATTCAAAATTAAATCAAAATTTAATTCAAAATTAAATCAAAATTTAATTCAAAATTAAATCAAAATTAAATCAAAATTAAATTAAAATTAAATCAAATTTAAATTAAAATTAAATTAAATTTAATTCAAAATTAAATCAAAATTAAATTAAAATTAAATCAAAATTAAATTAAAATTAAATCAAAATTAAATCAAATTTAAATCAAAATTAAATTAAAATTAAATCAAAATTAAATTAAATTTAAATCAAATTTAAATCAAAATTAAATCAAAATTAAATCAAAATTAAATCAAAATTAAATCAAAATTTAATCAAAATTAAATTAAATTTCAAAATTAAATCAAAAATAAAATCAAATTAAATCAAAATTAAATCAAAATTAAATCAAAATTAAATTAAAATTTAAATTTAAATCAAAATTAAATCAAAATTAAATCAAAATTAAATCAAAATTAAAATCAAAAAATTAAATTAAATTTAAATCAAATTTTAAAATTAAATCAAAATTAAATCAAATTTAAATTCAAATCAAAAAAATTAAATTAAAATTAAATCAAAATTAAATCAAAAATTAAATTAAAATTAAATTAAAATTAAATCAAATTTAAATCAAAATTAAATCAAATTTAAATCAAAATTAAATCAAAATTAAATCAAAATTAAATCAATATTAAATCAAAATTAAATCAATATTAAATCAATATTAAATCAAAATTTAATCAAAATTAAATCAAAATTAAATTAAAATTAAATCAAAATTAAATCAAAATTAAATCAAAATTAAATCAAAATTAAATCAAAATTAAATCAAAATTAAATCAAAATTAAATTTTAATCAAAAATTAAATCAAATTTAAAATCAAAATTTAAATCAAAATTAAATCAAAATTAAATCAAAATTAAATCAAAATTTAAATCAAAAATTAAATCAAATTTAAATCAAAATTAAATCAAATTTAAATCAAATTTAAATTAAAAATCAAAATTAAATTAAAATTAAATCAAAAATTAAATCAAAATTAAATCAAAATTAAATCAAAAATTAAATCAAAATTAAATCAAAATTTAAATTAAATTAAAATCAAAAATTAAAATTAAAATTAAAATTAAAAATTAAATCAAAATTAAATCAAAATTAAATCAAAATTAAATCAAAAATTAAATTCAAAATTAAAATCAAAAATTAAATCAAAATTAAATCAAAATTAAATCAAAATTAAATCAAAATTAAATCAAAATTAAATCAAAATTAAATCAAAATTAAATCAAAATTAAATCAAAATTAAATCAAAATTAAATCAAAATTTAAATCAAAAATTAAATTAAAATTAAATCAAAATTAAATCAAAATTAAATCAAAATTAAATCAAAAATTAAATTTAAATCAAAATTAAATCAAAATTAAATCAAAATTAAATCAAAATTAAATCAAAATTAAATCAAAATTAAATCAAAAAATCAAAATTAAAATCAAATTAAATTAAAAATTAAATTAAAATTAAATCAAAATTAAATTAAAATTAAATCAAAAATTAAATTAAAATTAAAATCAAAATTAAATCAAAATTAAATCAAAATTAAATCAAAATTAAATTAAAATTAAATCAAAAAATTAAATCAAAATTAAATCAAAATTAAATTAAAATTAAATCAAAATTAAAATCAAAATTAAATCAAAATTAAATTAAAAATCAAATTTAAAAAATCAAAATTAAATTAAAATTAAATCAAAATTAAATCAAAATTAAATCAAAATTAAATTAAAATTAAATCAAAATTAAATTAAATTAAAATTAAATCCAAATTTAAATCAAAATTAAATCAAAATTAAAAATTAAATTAAAATCAAAATTAAACTAAAATTAAATTAAAATTAAATCAAAAATTTAAATCAAAATTTAAATCAAAATTAAATCAAAAATTAAACTCGGGAAATTTAAAATCAAAATTAAATCAAAATTAAATCAAAATTAAATCAAAATTAAATCAAAATTAAATCAAAAATTGAAATCAAAATTAAATCAAAAATTAAATCAAAATTAAATTAAATTAAAATTAAAATTAAATCAAAATTAAATCAAAAATTAAATCAAAATTAAATCAAAATTTAAATCAAAATTAAATCAAAATTAAATCAAAATTAAATCAAAATTTCAAAAATTAAAATCAGAAATTTAAAATTAAAATTAAAATAAATCAAATTAAAATTAAAATTTAAAAATCAAAATTAAAATCAAAAATTAAATCAAAATTAAAATTAAATCAAAATTAAATCAAAAATTAAAATTAAAATTTAAAAATCAAAATTAAAATCAAAAATTAAATCAAAATTAAAATTAAATCAAAATTAAATCAAAAAATAAATTAAAATTAAATCAAAATTAAATCAAAATTAAATCAAAATTAAATCAAAATTTAAATCAAAATTAAATCAAAATTAAATCAAAATTTAAATCAAAATTAAATCAAAATTAAATCAAAATTAAATCAAAATTAAATCAAAATTAAATCAAAAATTAAATCAAATTAAATCAAAATTGAAATTTAAATTAAAATTAAATTAAAAAAAATTAAAATTAAATCAAAATTAAATCAAAAATTAAATCAAAATTAAATCAAAATTAAATCAAAATTAAATCAAAATTAAATCAAAATTAAATCAAAATTAAATCAAAATTAAATCAAAATTAAATCAAAATTAAATCAAAATTAAATCAAAATTAAATCAAAAATTAAATCAAAATTAAATCAAAAAATTAAATTAAAATTAAATTAAATTAAATTAAATCAAAAAATTAAAATTAAATCAAAAATTAAATCAAAATTAAATCAAAATTAAATCAAAATTAAATCAAAATTAAATCAAAATTTAAAAATTAAATTAAAATTAAATCAAAATTAAATTAAAATTAAATCAAAATTTAAATCAAAATTTAAATCAAAATTAAATCAAAATTAAATCAAAATTAAAATTAAAATTAAATCAAAATTAAATCAAAATTAAATTAAAATTAAATCAAATTTAAATCAAATTAAATTAAAATTAAATCAAAAATTAAATCAAAATTAAATCAAAATTTAAATCAAAATTAAATCAAAATTAAAATAAAATTAAATTAAAATTAAATCAAAATTTGAAATCAAAATTAAATCAAAATTAAATCAAAATTAAAAATCAAAATTTAAATCAAATTAAAATTAAATCAAAAATTAAATCAAAATTAAACTCAAAATTAAATCAAAATTAAATCAAAAATTTCAAAATTGGAAAAATTAAATCAAAATTAAATCAAAAATTAAATCAAAATTAAAAATTAAATCAAAATTAAATCAAAATTTGTCAAAAATTAAATCAAAAATTAAATCAAAATTAAAAATTAAAAATTAAAATCAAAAAATCAAAAAAAAAATTAAATCAAAAATTAAATCAAAATTAAATCAAAAATTAAATCAAATTTAAATCAAAATTTAAATCAAAATTAAATCAAAATTAAATCAAAATTAAATCAAAAATTAAATCAAAATTAAATCAAAATTAAATCAAAATTAAATCAAAAATTAAATCAAAATTTAAATTAAAAATTAAAATCAAAAATTAAATCAAAATTAAATCAAAATTAAAATTAAATTAAATTAAATTTAAATCAAAATTAAATCAAAATTTAATCAAAAATTAAATTAAATCAAAATTAAAAATTCAAAAAATTAAATTAAAAAATTAAATCAAAATTTAAAATTTAAAATTAAATCAAATTTAAATTAAAATTAAATTAAAATTTAAATTCCAAAATTAAAATCAAAATTAAATTCAAAATTAAATCAAAATTTAATTCAAAATTAAATCAAAATTTAAATCAAAAATTAAATCAAAATTAAATCAAAATTAAATCAAAATTAAATTTGAATTTTAAATTTAAATCAAAAATTAAATCAAAATTGAAATCAAAATTGAAATTAAAATTCAAAATTAAATCAAAATTTTAAATTAAAATTAAATCAAAATTAAAATCAAAATTAAATCAAAAATTGAAATCAAAATTAAATCAAAAATTAAAATCAAATTTGGTCAAATTTAAATTAAAATTAAATTAAAATTTAAATCAAAATTAAATCAAAATTAAATCAAAATTAAATCAAATTAAATTAAATTAAATTTAAATCAAAAATTAAATCAAAATTAAATCAAAAATTAAATCAAAAATTCAAAATTAAATCAAAATTTAAATCAAAATTAAAATTAAAAATTAAATTGTCAAAAATTAAATCAAATTTTAAATCAAAATTAAATCAAAAATTGATTAAATTTAAATCAAAATTAAATCAAAATTAAAATCAAAATTAAATCAAAATTAAATCAAAATTTAAATCAAAATTAAATCAAAATTTAAATCAAAATTAAATCAAATTTAAATTCAAAAATTAAATCAAAATTTAAATCAAAATTAAATCAAAATTAAATCAAAAATTGAAATTAAAATTAAAATTAAAAAAATTAAATCAAATTTTTGAAATCAAAATTAAATCAAATTTAATCAAAATTAAATCAAAAATTAAATCAAAATTAAATCAAAATTAAATCAAAATTAAATCAAAATTAAATCAAAAAATCAAATTTAAATCAAAATTAAATCAAAAATTAAATCAAAATTAAATCAAAATTAAATCAAAATTAAATCAAAATTTAAATCAAAATTAAAAATCAAAATTAAATTAAAATTAAATCAAAAATTAAATTAAATTAAATTAAAAATTAAATCAAATTTAAATCAAAAATTAAATCAAAATTAAATCAAAATTTAAATCAAAAATTAAATCAAAAATTAAATCAAAATTAAATCAAAATTAAATCAAAATTAAATCAAAATTAAATCAAAATTAAATCAAAATTAAATCAAAATTAAATCAAAATTAAATCAAAAATTAAATCAAAATTAAATCAAAATTAAATCAAAATTTAAATCAAAATTAAATCAAAATTAAATCAAAATTAAATCAAAATTAAATCAAAATTTAAATCAAAATTAAATCAAAAAATCAAATTAAATCAAAATTAAATCAAAAATTAAATCAAAAATTAAATCAAAAATTAAATCAAAAATTAAATCAAAATTAAATCAAAATTAAATCAAAATTAAATTGTAAATTAAATCAAAATTAAATCAAAATTAAATCAAAATTAAATCAAAATTAAATCAAAATTAAATCAAAATTAAATCAAAATTAAATCAAAATTTAAATCAAAATTAAATCAAAATTAAACTCAAAATTAAATCAAAATTAAATCAAAATTAAACTAAAATTAAATCAAAATTAAATTAAAATTAAATCAAAAAATTAAATCAAAATTAAATCAAAATTAAATCAAAAATTAAATCAAAATTAAATCAA
Source organism: Anaeramoeba ignava (assembly GCA_028826165.1). Lineage (NCBI taxonomy): Eukaryota > Anaeramoebidae > Anaeramoeba > Anaeramoeba ignava. The sequence continues at coordinate 47,056 of JAPDFW010000087.1, read as the reverse complement.
AAATTAAATCAAAATTAAATTAAATTAAAATCAAAATTAAATCAAATTAAAATTAAATTAAAATTAAATCAAAATTAAATCAAAATTAAATTAAAATTAAATCAAAATTAAATCAAAATTAAATCAAAATTAAAAATTAAAATTAAATCAAATTTAAATCAAAATTAAATTAAAAATTAAATCAAAAATTAAATCAAAATTAAATTAAATCAAAATTAAATTAAAATTAAATCAAAATTTAAATCAAAATTAAATCAAAATTAAATCAAAATTAAATCAAAATTAAATCAAAATTAAATCAAAATTAAATCAAATTTAAATCAAAATTAAATCAAAATTAAATCAAAATTAAATCAAATTTAAATCAAAATTAAATCAAAATTAAATCAAAATTAAATCAAAATTAAATCAAAATTTAAATCAAAATTTAAATCAAAATTAAATCAAAATTAAATCAAAATTAAATCAAAAATTAAACTCAAAATTAAATCAAAAATTAAATCAAAATTAAATCAAAATTAAATTAAATCAAAATTAAATCAAATTAAATCAAATTAAACTCAAAATTAAATCAAAAATTAAATCAAAATTAAATCAAAATTAAATCAAAATTAAATCAAAATTAAATCAAAATTAAATCAAAATTAAATCAAAATTTAAATCAAAATTAAATCAAAAATTAAATCAAAAATTAAATCAAAATTAAATCAAAATTAAATCAAAATTAAATCAAAATTAAAATTAAAATTAAAATTTAAATCAAAATTAAATTAAAATTAAATCAAAATTAAATTAAATCAAAATTTAAATCAAAATTTAAAATTAAATCAAAATTAAATCAAAATTAAATCAAAATTAAATCAAAATTAAATCAAAATTAAATCAAAATTAAATCAAAATTAAATCAAAATTAAATCAAAATTAAATCAAAATTAAATCAAAATTAAATCAAAATTAAATCAAAATTAAATCAAAATTAAATTAAAATTAAATCAAAATTAAATCAAAATTAAATCAAAATTAAATCAAAATTAAATCAAAATTAAAATCAAAATTAAATTAAAATTAAAATCAAAATTAAATCAAAAATTAAATCAAAATTAAATCAAAATTAAAATTAAATCAAAATTAAATTAAAATTAAAATTAAATTAAAATTAAATCAAATTAAATCAAAATTAAATTAAAATTAAATCAAAATTAAATCAAAATTAAATCAAAATTAAATTAAAATTAAAATCAAATTTAAAATTAAATTAAATTAAAATTAAAATTAAATCAAAATTAAATCAAAATTAAATCAAAATTAAATTAAAATTAAATCAAAATTAAATTAAAAATTAAATCAAAATTAAATCAAATTTGAAATCAAAATTAAATCAAAATTAAATCAAAATTAAATCAAAATTTAAATCAAAAATTAAATCAAAATTAAATCAAAATTAAATCAAAATTAAATCAAAATTAAATCAAAATTAAATCAAAATTAAATCAAAATTAAATTAAAATTAAATCAAAATTAAATCAAAATTAAATCAAAATTAAATCAAAATTAAATTAAAATTAAATCAAAATTAAATTAAAATTAAATCAAAATTAAATCAAAATTAAAATCAAATTTAAATCAAAATTAAATCAAAATTAAATTAAAATTAAATCAAATTTAAATCAAATTTAAATTAAAATTAAATCAAAATTAAATTAAAATTAAATCAAAATTTAATCAAATTTAAATCAAAATTAAATTAAAATTAAATCAAATATTTAAAATATTTGCTTGAAGTTTAATTACAAAGAATAAATAATCATATTCAGATATTAATAAATTAGAAATTGTATATTGTAAACTTGTATGTAAAACTGCTGACTGTTCTGAATCATCTTTTTTGAGAATATTAGGACCCATTATTACTGAAAGATTAGAAACTCCCATTCTATTTACTTTTTCATATTGAGAAATTTTATGAAGATGTTCAAATAAAACTTTGCATAATTCAAAATTTTCTGTTGGAAGACTTTGTAAAATCCATTTTAATCTTTCCATTTTTTCTTTTTTATCTTCAATTTCTAATAAAAATATTATTAAAAATATTATTTTTTTTAGATTTGATTTAAATTTAAATTTACCAGAAACTTCTTTTAGTTTATCAAAAAATTCATAAGTTAATAATGGATCAGGAAGTTCACGAAGATATGATTTTAATAATCCAGATGCATCATGAGGAGAATTAATAAATTCTTCTATATTAACATCATCAGCTTTTTTAATTTTTAAAGAATTTAAATATTTATTTTAAATATTTATTTTAAATATTTATTTTGGATATTTATTTTGGATATTTATTTTGAAATATTTGTTTTAAATATTTATTTTAAATATTTATTTTGGATATTTATTTTAAATATTTTGGATATTTATTTTGGATATATTGGATATTTATTTTTAAATATTTATTTTGGATATTTATTTTGAATATATATTTTGGATATTTATTTTAAATATTTATTTTGGATATTTATTTTGGATATATATTTTAAATATTTATTTTAAATATTTATTTTGGATATTTATTTTGGATATTTATTTTAGATATTTATTTTAAATATTTATTTTAAATATTTATTTTAAATATTTATTTTGGATATTTATTTTAAATATTTATTTTTAAATATTTATTTTGGATATTTTAGATATTTATTTTGGATATTTATTTTGGATATTTATTTTGGATATTTATTTTAAATATTTTAAATATTTATTTTGGATATTTATTTTAAATATTTATTTTGGATATTTATTTTAAATATTTTAAATATTTATTTTGGATATTTTAAATATTTATTTTGGATATTTATTTTAAATATTTATTTTAAATATTTTAAATATTTATTTTGGATATTTATTTTAAATATTTATTTTGGATATTTATTTTAAATATTTTAAATATTTATTTTAGATATTTATTTTAAATATTTATTTTAGATATTTATTTTAAATATTTATTTTAAATATTTATTTTAAATATTTTGGATATTTTGATACATTCATCAAATAATGATTTTAGTTTTTGAATATTTGTACTACGTCCTGATTCTCTATAAATTCCAGAAACTTCAATTCCTATTTTGAATTTTTAATTTTGAATTTTTAATTTTGAATTTTTAATTTTGAATTTTTAATTTTGAATTTTTAATTTTGAATTTTTAATTTTGAATTTTTAATTTTGAATTTTTAATTTTGAATTTTTAATTTTGAATTTTTAATTTTGAATTTTTAATTTTGAATTTTTACCATGTTCTTCTATATATTTAACTGTTTTAGAAATTAAAACTGATATTTTTAATTCTTTATCTCCTCTATTTAATGCATTTATAATTGGTTTTCCAAAAATTGGTTGAGGTTCTTTTTTTGGTTTAAAATTTTTTAAAGACTTAAAAAAAATTATAATAAATTTTAAAAGAAAAAATATAAAAAAATTATTTTATATTTTATTACTTTTTTTTTCTTTCTAATAATTTTTTTTGGAATAGAAAAATCTGTTGGATCTTTTTCAAAACAATATAAACATTTTCACCTTGAATTTTATTTTCCAAAAAAGATTTTCCTTTATTTATAATTTCTAAAAAAGATTTATTTTTGTTTTTTATTTTTATTTTTATTTTTACAATTAGATTATTTTTGATTTAAAAAATTATTTTTTTTTCAATTCAAAATTACCATTATTAAATGTTACTAAATATCTTGTTTCTAAATCAATTCCCATTTGACGACAAATTAGTGCCATTTGTTGGCTAATTGTTGCTCTTTCATCAATGGAAATGATATAAGGATCTCCTTTGAAAATAACTTTTAAATGTTTTGTTAATTTTGTTTTAAATTCAATTACACGCTATTAAATATAAATATAAATATAATTTTAATTTAAATTTTTAATTTTAAATCTTTTTGAAAAATTTTTTAATCAATTAATTCATTTAAAAAAAAAGTACGAACTTCTTTCCAAAGTTGATAAGTCATTAAAGTTTCTTCTTCTTTTAACCAAAATCCATTTTTTGATGGACAAAATAAACCATAAGAACTTGAATCATTAAGTTCTTTACTTTTACAAATATAAGAAATAACATCCTTAATTTGAGCTAAAGGACTAAATTTCATTGTTTCAATAGTTTGTTGATAAGGAAATGTAATTGTTAAAAGGAAAATAGCTGACATTTTAATTTGTATTTTGATTTTGATTTGATTTGTATTTTGATTTTGATTTTGATTTTAATTTTGATTTTGATTTTGATTTTAATTTTAATTTTAATTGAAAAAAAAAAATGAAAAAAAAATTTTCTTCTTTTTTTTCGTTTTTTTTTTGCTTTAAATATAAATTTTTTTATTTTTTTTTTTTTCATTTTTTTCTTCTTTTTAATTATGAATGAATTAAATGATTCTAAATTAAGAACACGTAGTTCAGAAAAAACAAACAATTCAAATGAAATCAAAAACATCATTTCACAAAAACAATTTGATTGGAATAATATGAACATATTTAAAAAGATATTTTTTGTTTTAATTGCAATTATTTTTTCACCAGTCATTTTGATTTATTATTCCCCAAAAATTCTCAAATTTCTGATCAAAAAAGTCATAATTAAGCTTTTCATCTTTATCAAGAACATCATTATCTATGGTTTCTGGTCAATTGTGGGCTTTTTTTCTCGCAATTTAGATAGAATTTTAGAAAAAATTTTCAATTTATATTCTTTTATCAAATCCAAGTTAATTTTGCCTATTGTCGCAATTGCCATGAAAATCTACTCAAAAATCAACTTTCTTTTCGGCGGAAGAATCCGAAAAGTTCTGATATTGCTTTTCAAATATATCATATTATACTTTCCGAAATACATTTATCGTACTTTTGTTGATCCTATTGTTTACAACTTGGTCAGAACAGTCAAATTTTTGTCTGTCAAATTACCTGTTTTTTGTTGGCGACGGATTATCATTCCTTCTGCAAATTTCGTCTACGAATGGGTCATCTTCATCCTCTGGGATTTCCCTCTTCAAATGTATGACAAATGGCTGAGCGACTCTTTCAAACGAATTCGGAAATTTTTCAAATATTTATTTGTGGAAATTCCAGTCAAATTATATCGTTTATTAGTCCGTTATATTGTTCCGTTACTTTCCCTAATTTACCGTTTTTTCATGTTGAAAATTCCCAAGTTTATTTACAAACAATTCATAATTTATACAATCAAAAGAGTTCGGAAAATTTTCAGATTTTTCGTGTTTAAACTCCCGTTCCTCATTTACGACGCAATTGTAAACCCCAGAATACGCCTTCTCCGAATCATCAAAAACGCTCTTTTCGTAAAGTTCCCCTTGTTTGTCTACAGAAAACTTATCCTTCCTGTTTATCGCAAGTCAAAAATTGCTTTTCTGTTTATTTTTGTCAAAATACCTTCTTTTTTCTACAGAAAAGTCTATCGAAAATACAAGTTCCAGATCAAGTTCTATCTGAAGTTCCTTTTTATCAAAATCCCCAAGTTTTTTTATCGCCGTTTTCTTCGGCCAGTTCTTTCTTTTTCCAAGCGATACTCAAAAATTTTTGTTGTCAAAATCCCCAAATTTGTGCATAACAATATCATTTTAATTTCGTTTAAAATTTTTTCCATTTTCGCAAGCAAAATATTTTTCCGCTCAAAAAGATTCTCTTCGTTCATCCTTCTTTACATTCCAAAAACTGTCTATTTTCACGTCGTTTATCCTGTTTGGAAAGCTATCAAAGGATTCGCAATTTTTGTTAAAAATCGTGTTTGGAATCCAACTTTGTTTGTTTTTAAACTTTTCATCAAAAAAATCATTTCAATTGTTAAATTAGTGAAATACGTTTTGATTGATAAAATTATTTCTCCTGTTCTCAAAACTTTTCACAAAATTTGGATCTCCTTTTTAGGAATTTTTATTACTTTGAAAAATGATGTTTTGATTCCAGTTTATACTCAATTTATCCGATTTATTTCCGGAATTATACACAAATTTTTTTAATCAAAAACACCAAAAACTTTTATTTTTTTCTTTTCTTTTCAAAAATATTTCCTTCTTCTTTCAAAAAAAAAAATAAAATAAATCGGAAAAAATATTTTTTCATTTTTTTCATTTTTTCATTTTTTTCATTTTTTTTCATTTTGCTTTTTAAAATGTCATTTACAATATCAACAGAATCAGATAAAAATTTAATTTCAGAAATCATCTTAACAATAAAAAAACTCTCAGAAAAAGAAGAACTAAATAGTAAATCACATAAAATCCATGAATTAAGAAAATCATTTGTTTTATCAAAAAATAAAGGAATTCTTTATTATATTTTTATGAGTTGTCAATTTATTCAATCTTTCCAAAATGAAATTTACACAATCACCCAAGAAACAGTTATTCCTGAGATAATTTCTGAGTTGAATCAGGTCATTACTGAGTACAATAAATTTGTGGAAAATTCGCAAATCAATTCGTTTTGGAATCATGTGATTGTTCCTTTTGAAATTCAATCAGAAAAAATTCAGTTTGGAAAACAACTTTTTGAGTCGCCAAATCTTTCTGTTTTCGAAGGGGTTTACAACTCAAAGAGGATCGCCATTCACACTTTAAAAACACAAAGCGGTTTGGATCGATTGTCTCTTCATGAAATTACGCTTCTTACATCTAGTTATTCACATCCAAATGTGCTTCGATTTTACGGATTCACCAAGTCGCCTCTTTCTTTGATTGTCGAGTATTTTCCAGACTCCATTTCGCTGAGCCATTTCGTATCCAAATTCCCTGAAAAATTAACAGAACGAAATGTTCTTTTGATTCTTCTGCAAATTTCTCAAGGAATGGAATTTCTTTATAAGATTGGTTTACAACATCACAAACTCAGTGCAGATCATGTTTTAATCGATTCTCACTTGAGTGTGAAAGTGATTCCATTGATTTTCGCAGAAGCCAAAAGTAATATGATGAATGTTTTGCAGAAATCTTCTCAAATTCAGAATCTAAGCGAAAATTTGTCCTCAATTCAAACCGCTTTTCGGGAAAATTCAAATTTTTTGGATGCCATTGTGGATGCTCCTGAGGCATTTATTTCTGGGAGCAAATCCCCCACAAACGATATCTACAGCTTCGGATTTCTTGCATATTATGTCTTGACTCGTCGAATTCCTTTCAGTGAGTTTGGTGCAATGACAAATAACCTTTTCAATAAGATTGTCCATGAAAAATTCAAGCCTCCTTTTGATCCGAAAAATTACACAAATCTTATCAGTAAAAACTTACTTGTTCTTATCCAGGTTTGCTGGGAAAATGATCCACTGAAAAGATGGAGTTTCGACAAAATTTCGAAATATCTTCAAAAACAAATACGAATTTCAACATCGCTTGAGATTGAGATGAAGAAGTGCCCCGAAATGCAAAAAATAGCAGAAAGACTACAAACACAATACGATCCAAGAAGCTTGCTTTGGGAGTGTGTGAACAAATCAAATGTAGATGGATTAAGATTTCTATTGAGAATGGGTGTTGTTGTTGACATAAAGGAAAACGACACGACTCCTTTGCATATCGCTGCAGAAATAGGGAACATCGAAATTGTCTCGCTTCTTCTTCTCCACAACGCCAACCCAAAGGCGAAAAAGAAGAAAATAATGGGAGCAACTCCACTTAGTGTTGCAAAAAAAGCCAAAAAAACAGGTGCAATCAAGCTCCTCAGAAACGCATCAAAGGGCGCATTTCCTCCAAAAAAAATCCCTCAAATCATCCTCAACGCGATCAATAAACATGAGATCTCTGTGAGCTGGGAGTCCGCACCTCTCAAACAAGCCCAATCAAATAAGTCCGGATTCTTCAATTCACTTTTCCGCTCATCTTCAGTCTCACAACAAAAAGGAACACCCAAACTAAGATCTGTGCAGACGCTTTCTAACATGCATACACAAAGCATGCGAGAAACAAATCTTATGCAAACACCTTCCCCAAAACCCTCCAATCCTCTAACATCAGTGATAGAATATGAAATCAAAATTGAACCTTATGATCCAAATATTTTTTTCTCAAAAGAATGCCAAATTAGAATCAAGAATGTTTCCCCAAAATCAACAACATACTACATATCCGTCCGCTCAAGAAACTCAATAGGATACAGTGAATGGAGTGAGGTCCACACTTTCAGACTGCCCGATTTCTCCAAAACACAGATCAAAGACTTGGCAAAAATTTCTGAGAAAACCCAATTCTTCTCTGGTGAGCCTTTGCGTTTCATCATCGAAACATTCGACAGCACAGGAGCGCGACTCTATAACGGAGGTTGTGCAAATCTGTTCTCGTTTATGTTGCGGTGCAAAGAAGCCTCTGAGGATCAAGAAAAGCAAGAAACTCCTTATAACGGTGAAATCACAGATAATCTTGACGGAACTTACACATTCACTTTTAAACCCAAAACAGTAGGAATATACAGGGCTTTCTGCATGTACAGTTTGGCTGAAGCTCGCAGAAGAGAAAGTCCAAATCAACCACGATCCAAAAAATCTCATTCTCGTAAATTTGTTAATCTTTTAACAGGAAATACTGAGCCTTTTGTTTTCCACGTTTTTTCAGGAAAAATCTGTCTTTCAAAGTGTATTCTCCATGGAAACGGAATAGATCCTTCAAGTCCGTTACTCTCAGGCAAAAATTCCACAGTTATCCTTCAGTTATTTGATGAACATGGAAATAAGATTAAAATGGGAGGTCAAAAAATGCAAGTTGTTATCAAATGTGAAAATTTTCATACAATTAGTTCAAATATCACTGACAACAAAGACGGAAGTTTTGCAATATCTTTCACTCCAATAACTCCTGGAAGACTTTTTCTCTTTGTTTCTTCTGAAGGAGTTTGGAAAACTTTTATTCTTCCTGTTTTTGCTGATTCAAATTTCGAAATTACAAAATTACCTCAAATTCCAAATTTTTCAGAAGAAGATCTTATTGATCAATCAAGTGAGCAAGAAGACCCCAAATTTCCCGTTTTTGAAAATGAAGATCCCACAGTTTTTCCGCAGCAATCCAATTCAGATGTGGAAAAAAAATCGAGTGATTTCTTCATAAAGAATTTTTCAATCAAAATGATTTCTTGGAAAGCAAAATTTGGAGATCAAATTGTGATTGTTACAAAATGTTCCAATCTTCTCCCGCATATCCACATGGAACTAAAGAGGCGCATTTCGAATTTATCTGGGATTTCTCATCCGAACATTATCCCAATGATTGGGTATCTTTCTAATGAGTCAACAATCTGGGTTGTGACTGAGAATTTTGAGAATAAACTTGAAATTGAATTTTTGAAAAAAAAAAGTGTCGAATATAAAATACATGCGTTAGTGCAGATTGCCCAAGGATTATTATATCTCCACCGCAAGGGAATTGTTCATGGAAATCTGCACAAGACAATGATTGGGGTAAATCCTGAAAATGAGTTTAGAATAAATTTTTTTGGAGACAAACAATGGGATAATATTCCGCCCAATGGATTGGAAATGATTGGAATTGCAAATTCCTTGAATCCACCAATAGACCAGATTCCAAAAGATATATATGCCTTTGGGAAATTGGCTGAATCCTTTTTTGGAGACTTTTCAGATGAAGAAAAAATGAGTCCAAAAATAAGAGAAAAAATAAGTGATTTGGTTAATAAATGCGAGAATGCATACAGTTTAGAAGGAAAAGAGTATCTGACAATGGATCTGATACTTCGAAAGCTATGGGAATTATCATACGACTGTTTTCACTGGAATCATTCCCAAATCTTATATTCTGTTTCCAATGAAAACGTGAGCCCAATTGTTGCAAATGAAAGTAACACAGTTGTTGGTATGCTTGTCCATATCCATCGTCCACTCGGCGATTATCAGCTCCTGAAAAATCTCATCAACGACCAACGCCTTAATTTTGGATTTGCACATTTATTAAGCGATAGTCATTTTGAAGGGATTGAAAGTTATGATTTGGGATCGGAATTTTTTCTTCGAGCAGAACGCAAATTTCTTGAGTTTATTGGAGCAACCCCGCTTGTTTTCCGAGTAACAAAGGTCTCTTTAGTCTTGAACCGCTATTTGGAACGGAGTTATAACAAACACAGAAAGTTATTGAGACAAAAATACAATGAACCTACAAATATTCTTGAAAAATATGTTGAAATTTGCAGTAGATTGTCATCAGGAAATGCGCAAATCGAGGAAATTAAACATCCAATAAACATGAAAGATCCAAGTGAGATGAATCAGAGCACAAACACAAATCAAAGTCTTCCTCGAATCAAATCCAACTCTCTTGGGAAATCCTATCTTGATTATTTGAGAAAATCAACTGAAGATTTTTTGGAAACACACAACGAACATGAGATACTGTGCTGGCGACCTGTCTCACATAACGAGATTCATGAGATTTGTGCGCAAGGGTTTCAACGAGCAGCACCATTATTTTCTCAAATGCTTGGTACAGGAAGCAGGTTTTATTCACTTTCCAATATGCAAACAAATCCAAACATTTTAACCCAACAACCACAGAAAAAAGATAATCAAACTACAAGCATTGATTTACCCAATAATAGGTTGATGTGCTGCAAGGGGATGATAGGGGTTCCATTTCCGCAAACGAAAGCGGAGCATGGCAAATTTATTCCTGGTTTTGATTCAAATTATACACTTTTGACAAGTAAAAATGAGAAAATTGCAATGCGTCAAAAACTATTGAAAAAGAATTCTCCATGGATTTATTCTGCTGAGCAACTTTATCCTTCATCAAGAGGAGAGAAAGCTGATTCCGATTTGATTGAGTTTCCAAATTCTTTTTCGGTTATTCCATTTTTTATAGTTGATTACACAGTTCTTTCCCTAAAGCTCTCGTGCATCTCCAGACCAACATCATTGGTTATCAAAGTTTCTCTTGTTTCTGGAGACCGCATTCACATTCTTGATTCTTATAGTCAAATTCATAAATCACTTGGGAAAATTCAATTTGCATTACAACTAACTCACTCACAAAATGTTTCGATTCAAGAAACACTTTGTTCATTTGAAGAAGGAGCAATCTTCAATAATTTACTTCCCCAATCAAAATATAAAGTCCGTGGTTGCTGTTATAATTCTATTTATTGGACAAATTGGATTGAATGGGAAGAATTTTCAACAATTTCAATTTCTTCTCCTGAAAAAATTCCACTTTCTCAAATTTATTGTTCACGAATTGATTCGATTCAAGCTGTTATTGAATGGAAAGAACCTTCTTTCAATGGTTCTTTAATTGATTTTTATGAAATTGAGGTTTCTTCTCAACAATATTCTTATTCGGAAAATTTCCAAACATCTCAAAACTCAATTTTATTAACAAATTTAAAGCCTTCAAAAGAATATAATCTCAGGATCAGAGCTCAAAATAAAGTTGGTTTCAGTTTATGGTCAGAAATATTTACTTTCAGAACAATTTCTGGACCTTCTTCAACTTATTCCAATATCTTAGAGTTTTCTGAAAGTGAAGAAAAGATGAAAACTGTATGAAAATTTTATTTTAATTTTAATTTTAATTTTAATTTTAATTTAATTTTAATTTTAATTTAATTTAATTTAATTTTAATTTTAATTTTAATTTTAATTTTAATTTTAATTTTAATTTTAATTTAATTTTAATTTTAATTTTAATTTTAATTTCAATTTAATTTTAATTTAATTTAATTTAATTTAATTTAATTTGATTTAATTTTAAATTTATTTAATTTTAATTTTAATTTAATATTTATTTCAGTTTAAAGCAGGAGAAAATATAATATTTACATTAAAATTATATACAAAAAGAAAAGAATCAATTGCTTATGGAGGAAATTTAGATTTAATTAGTGTTTATATGAGTTATCATGAAAATGAAAATTTAAATGAAAATTTAAATGAAAATTCAAATCAAAATCAAAATCAAAATCAAAATCAAATTCAAAATTTAAATCAAATTCAAAATCAAATTCAAAATTCAAATCAAATTCAAAATTCAAATCAAATTCAAAATTCAAATCAAATTCAAATTCAAAATTCAAATCAAATTCAAAATTCAAATCAAAATTCAAATCAAATTCAAAATTCAAATCAAAATAAAAAGAAAAAACATCGAAAAATTATTGATGGATTTGCAAAAGATAATAATAATGGTACTTATGATTTAATTTTATCATCAACCCAAATCGGAAAATTTCATATCACAGTTAAAATTGGAAGAAAAAGATTGAAACAAAAAAATTGTTATATCCAAATCATTCCAGGTGAAATTGATATAAATAAATCGAAAATAATTGGAGAAAAAGCATTCAGAGCAATAGAAAATCAAGAGACAGAATTTATAATTCAAGCATATGATGAATATGGAAATTTAATTAAAACAGGAGGAGAAAAAATAAGAGCCATTTTCTCAAGTATAAATGAGCCATTGAAAGTAATCGATAATCAAAATGGAGAATATACTGTTTCATACATACCAAACTTCAATGGCCAATATATGTTAGATTTGGATGTTGCAAATAAAAACTCAATTAGTAGTAGATCTATTAGAGTCAGTATTTTATCTGAAAGAAGAATAATTAATCCTGAGGAAGTTCATGTAATTGAATTAATTGATCAAGAACATAATAGTATAGTTGAATATGGAACTTATCGGTATAAAAAAAAAATAACAAAAAGAAGAGAATATTTATTCAAATATCTTATTTAATCTCTTCATTTATTTTTTGTAACAAAAAAAAAATATTATTTTATTCAGATCAACAAAAGTTGCAATCAAAAAAATTCAAATGGAAAACCAAAAAATGTTTGAATCAGAAGTGGCAACATTGAGTACGATTAGACACAAAAATATTGTGAAATTTTTTGGAACATTTAAAACGGAAAAACAAGAAAATTGTATTGTTGTTGAATTTGTTGAAGGAGGAAGTTTGAAAAATTATATTGAAAACACAAGTGAAAAATACAAGAACAAACTAACAATGGAAGACAAATTGAAAATTGTGCAAGAAATTGTGCAAGGGATGTGCTATTTGCATTCCCAGAACATTCTGCATTTGGATTTGAAACCAAGCAACATTTTATTGGATGAAAATTTAATTTGCAAAATTTGTGATTTTGGATTATCACGACCGTTTATATCGGACAAATCAACAACAATGTCAGGAAATATCATGGGCACGTTTGAATATGTTGCGCCGGAGATTTTGAAGGAAAAGAAATATGGGGAAAAATCGGATGTTTACAGTTTTGGGATTATTCTTTATGAACTTTTCACTGGTCAAAAACCATTTGCATCACTTTTATCTGTTTTGAAATTCCCAGAAAATATCCCTCAATATATCCAACAATTAATCATGGAATGTCTTTCCGAGAATCCACGAGAACGACCCTCTTTCTATCAGATTAGCGAAATTATTTCCAGAATCAAGAAGGATGAAGATTTTTATTATAAAATTGATAATTTCTCTTTATTTTCAAGTCAAGAACTAATCGAGGGAATTGAGAACATCAAAGATGAAAAAACAGGCGAAACAGTAGCAAATATTGTGCACATTTCAAAGCCGCATGCAGTAGGGAATTCATCATATGCAGCATTTTTATTTTTGAAAGCGGAAGCTGCTTTCTATAGATTTGTTGGAGAAGACAAACAACATATTTATAAAGTGAAAAGAGTTTCAGTTATTATTAATCCCAAACTGGAACGCAAATTTGCAGAGGAGCAGAAAATATTATCAAATACAATTAATTTGAAGATGAAAAGCTTATCGAAAGACTTTAATTTTGTGGAATATTATAAATTTACTCATCCAGATGATCATATTGGAGCAAAATATTTGGAGCATTTGTGGAATGCTGACGGACTTTTAAAAGGAAGAAAAGAAAATCCGATTGTTGCCTTTCATGGAACAGACAAGCGATATATCCACAGTATTTGTGAGAAAGGATTGCTTAATTTGTCAACAACAGATCCTGGATATTTTGGAAAAGCAATTTATTTAACTCAAGAACCTTCATATGGACAATATTATTTGGAAATTAAATCAAAAAGTCTTTCTCAAAATGTTTCAAATCAAAATGTTTCAAATCAAAATTTTTCAAATCAAAATTTTTCAAATCAAAATGAAAATGTCCAAAATAATTTCCAACTTATTATGTGTTGGGTTTTATTAGGTTTACCAAATCCTGTTTCAAAGGTTAATGTTGGAAGAGGTTTGGAAGAAGGTTTTGATTCACATTATACTCTTGTTAAATTCAAAAACAAAACAAGAGATATTTTTGAAAAAGTTCGTGATTTTAATGCAAGACCAAGACGTTCTTATTATCCTATTTCTGAAGAAGAATTAAATTCAATTGAAGGAGATGAAATTGGAATTTTTCATGAACAAAGAATTCTTCCTCGTTTTCTTGTTGAATATGAAGTTCAAACAACATCAGAATTAAAGAAGAAATGAATCTTAAATTTTTATTTTTATTTTTATTTTTATTATTTTGGTTCAAAAAATTTAAAAGAAAAGAAAAAAAATTTTATTAAATCGAAAAGAAAAGAAATTTAAAATTTTGTTTTTTGTTTTCAATTTAAAATATTTTGAAGAAATTGTTTCTTTTTTGGTGGAAAAGATTGGATTATAATTTGAAATTCTCTTTGATGATTTTGTGAGAATTTTTGTAAGAAATTTTTTAAAAAGTTTTTAATTTCAATATTAAAAATTGGATCATTTTTTTCATCTAAATCATAAGTTTCATTAGCATCAAAATCAGATTCAGATTCATCATTAAAATCATTAAAATCATTAAAACCATTAAAATCATTAAAACCATCATCAAAATTTTCATCATCATCATCATCATTAAAATTTTTTAATTTGGAAAGTGTTTGATTAAAAGCTTTTTCATCATTTTCGTTTTCATTCATATCATCATCATCATTCATATATTCATCATCAATATCATCATCAATATCATCATCAATATCATTATCATTATCATTATCATCATAATTATAGTTAGTTGGTTGATAAATAAATTTTAAGATATTTTGATTATCAAGATCAGGATTTTGAAGTGAATCAACTAAAATTCTAGTTGCTTTAATTGGAAAAGGTTCTTTTGTCCATTGATTTTGATTTTGATTATTTTGATTTGAATTTTCATTTTGATTTTGATTTGAATTTTCATTTAAATTTTCGATTTTGATTTTGATTTTCAATTCCTCGAACATAACAATTTTGTATTCTTTCATCATGAACTGAAAAATCAATCATCATTGAAAGTGTTAAAAGACTTGTTTTAATTTCATAATTCCCAAAAAATTGTGGATGATGAAAAGTCCAACAATCAAGAAAAAATTCAAGTTGATTTCTTTCTAAAAGAAAATTCACAATTAATTCTTTACTAACATGAATTTCACGAATAAAAACCATAATCAAGTTTTGAATCAAAGAATCCAAATTGCGATCCATTAATCGCTGAAGAATCACTTCAAGAATTTGTTCCATTGAATTTTGTAAAAATGAACGAAAAGATCGGAAAATTTTGGAAATTAATGATCCAATATTCAATAATCCAGATTCGTCAGTTTCAGGATGAAGCAAAATACCAAGATAATTAATCAAACTATCCAAAGCAGATTCGTTGTTTTCATTTTTCCAGAGGGGAATATAATCTGCGGCAATTCTTACGAAAATACGCAGAGAAGTTATCACGCCTTGAGTGATTTCATTTTCAGAATGAACTTGGATAATATTTAATAAAGAAAAGAAAATTTGTTTAAAAACATCTTCATTTCCACCAATCTCAACATTTAGTTTGAGCAAAACTGAGTTGAGTAAATCAATTGCTGAATTTATAACTGGTGATTCAAATTGCGAATAATTGACGAAAAATTTCAGAACTAAATTAAAAACTTGATCCAAAATTTGAGATTGAATTTCTGGGAATTTCATTAATGAAGAAACAATTTCATTGCAAATACATGTTAATAAAGAATCCTCAATATATTTTTCCCAAGAAGATAATGTTATCGACACAATTTCATTTGAATATTTGATTGTGACTTCTTGGTTGAATTTGAGTAAGAATTCCAATGTTTCTAAAAGTAAATGAAGTGTGTCTTCATCTGAATTTTGAATTTGAATAAGAAGCTGTGAGAAAATTGAAGGAAGAAGTGGAAAAAGAGTTTCGACTCCTTTTTTTTTAGGAGATAATCTTTAAATAAAATTTAAAAATTTTAATTTAAATCAAAAATAAAAATTTTTTCACTTTGATTTTGGTTTTGGTTTTGATTTGCATACTTTGATATTGTTTTAAATGATAGAATTAAGACGGGAATTGAATTTGATTCTTGAATTCCATATAAAATATTCTCGAAAAAAGCTGGTAATGAATTTTGAGAAATTAAAGAAAAATTCAATCCACAAAACCAGAGAATTCGGCCAAACAAGAAGGGAAAATCTGTAACAGTTGGTAATAAAGGAAGCAAAATATTATCTATAAATAATTGGAAGTTGAAAATTGATTGGAATTTCTTAAAGTCGTTTGAATTATCACCCAAAATATAAAGAATTGCTTCTAAATTTTTCCACCAAAAAACATTTCCTGAATCCTTTTCCTTGAAGACTGAATCGAGAGAAGATTCGATCACAGAAGTGAGCGCAAGAACAGCGTCATATTCAAAATAGGAGATGGATTCCTCAATTAAATCGCTGCAAGTTCTTCTGACGTTATAAACAAGTTCATCCTCTTCGTCAGAAAGAAATGCGTTTGAATCTGAAGACCATTTTTTGATTTGGTCTTGGGTGATTTGCGCGTATCTCCATGAGATTGAGAAGATCTGCTGAAGATGGGGTCTGAGAATCTCTCTAGTGGATAAATAGCAAACAACAGTGTGAACAAATTCGAAATATGCTGAAATGAGAACTTCAAAATCCATGACTTCGTAGCTGTCGGGATGGAAGTTCATTGATAATTGATTTGAGGGCTCATTTTGAGATGAATATACCCAGAATTTTTGATAATTTTCATATGAAGATTCAAGAGAAGTCCAAATATAATCCATGATTAATTTGAGATCCAAATTCCATTGCTTTTTGAATCCGTTGATTAACGCACTAAGAATATTTAAGCATTCAATTTTGATTCCGCAATTTTCAGACGAGAAGTCATTTTGAGCGGAAAAGACTCCTTGAATAAACTCAATCCACAATGAAATTGATTGATCAACAGATTTTCCAACAAACGAAATTACAGACAATGCTTTTAACGCTATTCGGACAATAGAAAGACTTTTGAGCTGCAAATCAACCGAATAGCGATTGTTCTGGTTCAAAACAATATTTAAGCAGTGGATAAAAAGTGGGTTTAATAAGTCTGTATTTTGGCAAAAAGCTTCGTTTTCTGAATTAATCATTGTGGAAATTGCTGTCAAAATTCCATCCAAAGTATTAATTGTTTGATCATCAAATTTTTCAACTTGTAATTGGTTGATTTGCTCCATATTATCAATAAACAAAGAAAACAAATCTTTCCATTCACTTCCTCCTTCTGAATTTGCTATTTCTCCTAATCCAAGCGCAATTTGTCTGCGAATTCTTGATTCTGAAAATGAAAGTGATTCTCTCAAAATTAATGCGATTTGTTTTTTATATTCAATTGGTATTTGTGTCCATTTTTTCTGAATGAATTGTTTTAAAAGAATGAATGAAATTAATTTGATTCTTTTTTCAACTTTTTCAAGTAAAATATTTCTTGCTAAAAAAATCCCAAATTTGTCATTTTCGAATAAATTTTGTATTTGATTTTCTGCTTCTATTCGAATTGGGTTTTGTGAGCTGAGTGCATTTGTAAGTATTTTGTTAATATATTCTTGTTCTTCTGCTTCTTGTTGTGTTAAATCCATTTTTAATTTTATTTGTGGAAAAAAATGAAAAAAGAAAATAAAAAAAAATTTTTTTTTCATTTTTTCTTTTTTTCATTTTAAATTAGAAATGGATTTAAGTTTATTAAAAAATAAATCAAGAAAGAAACGGAAAGGAATTAATTTAAATCGAAATCACAAACAAATTAAAAAGAAGCACAAGAAAAACAAGAAAAACAAGAAAAACAAAAAGAATGAAGAAATTAATTTAAATCAAAATCAAAATCACAAACAAATTATAAATGAGAATCAAAAACAAATTAAAAAGAAACACAGAAAACACAAAAAAAATAATGAAGAAATTAATTTAAATCAAAATGAAAATGAAAATGAAAATCTAAATCAAATTAAAAAGAAACACAGAAAACACAAAAAAAAGAATGAAAAATTAATTTAAATCAAAATGAAAATGAAAATGAAAATCAAAATCAAAATCAAAATCTAAATCAAAATCAAAATCAAAATCAAAATCAAAATCAAAATCAAAATCAAAATCAAATTATAAATGAGAATCAAAATCAAATCAAAAAGAAACACAGAAAACACAAAAAAAAGAATGAAGAAATTAATTTAAATCAAAATCAAAATCAAAATCAAATTATAAATGAGAATCAAAATGAAAATCAAAATCAAATTATAAATGAAAATCAAAATCAAATTAAAAAGAAACACAGAAAACACAAAAAAAATAATGAAGAAATTAATTTAAATCAAAATCAAAATCAAAATCAAAATCAAATTATAAATGAGAATCAAAAACAAATTAAAAAGAAACACAGAAAACACAAAAAAAATAATGAAGAAATTAATTTAAATCAAAATGAAAATCAAAATCAAATTATAAATGAGAATCAAAATCAAATCAAAAAGAAACACAGAAAACACAAAAAAAAGAATGAAGAAATTAATTTAAATCAAAATCAAAATCAAAATAAAAATCAAAATCAAAATGAAAATCAAAATCAAAATCAAATTATAAATGAGAATCAAAACAAAATCAAAAAGAAACACAGAAAACACAAAAAAAATAATGAAGAAATTAATTTAAATCAAAATCAAAATCAAAATCAAAATCAAAATCTAAATCAAATTAAAAAGAAACACAGAAAACACAAAAAAAAGAATGAAGAAATTAATTTAAATCAAAATCAAAATGAAAATCAAATTGAAAATGAAAATCAAAATGAAAATCAAAATGAAAAAGAAAAAACAAAAATCAAAATCAAAATCAAAATCAAAATCAAAATCAAAATCAAAATCAAAATCAAAATCAAATTAAAAAGAAACACAGAAAACACAAAAAAAAGAATGAAGAAATTAATTTAAATCAAAATGAAAATGAAAATCAAATTGAAAATGAAAATGAAAATCAAAATAAAAATCAAAATAAAAAACAAAATCAAAATCAAAATCAGATCAAAAATAAACACAGAAGAAACAGAAAGAAGAAACAAAAAAGTAATTTGAATTCAAATCCCAATTTAGATCGAATTATCAATCAAATTAAAAAGAAACACAAGAAAAAGATTCAAGAAGCACAACAAAATTTAAATTTAAACTTCAGCTTAAATTCACTTGAAAATGAAAATCCAATTTTGTATCAAAATCAAAATGAAAATAATCAAAATGAAAATGAAAATAATCAAAATCAAAATGAAAATCAAAATCAAAATCAAATTATAAATGAGAATCAAAATGAAAATCAAAATCAAAATCAAAATCAAAATCAAAATCAAATTATAAATGAGAATCAAAATGAAAATGAAAATCAAATTATAAATGAGAATCAAAACCAAATTAAAAAGAAACACAGAAAACACAAAAAAAAGAATGAAGAAATTAATTTAAATCAAAATCAAAATCAAAATCAAAAACAAAATCTAAATCAAATTAAAAAGAAACACAGAAAACACAAAAAAAATAATGAAGAAATTAATTTAAATCAAAATCAAATTATAAATCAAAATCAAAATCAAATTATAAATGAGAATCAAAAACAAATTAAAAAGAAACACAGAAAACACAAAAAAAATAATGAAGAAATTAATTTAAATCAAAATCAAAATCAAAATCAAAATGAAAATGAAAATCAAAATGAAAATGAAAATGAAAATGAAAATCAAATTATAAATGAGAATCAAAACCAAATTAAAAAGAAACACAGAAAACACAAAAAAAATAATGAAGAAATTAATTTAAATCAAATTCAAAATCAAAATCAAAATCAAAATCAAAATCAAAATGAAAATGAAAACCAAAATGAAAATCAAAATCAAAATCAAAATGAAAATGAAAACCAAAATGAAAATCAAAATGAAAATGAAAATGAAAATGAAAATGAAAATGAAAACCAAAATGAAAATGAAAATGAAAATCAAAATCAAAATCAAAATCAAAATGAAAATGAAAATCAAAATCAAAATGAAAACCAATTTGAAAATGAAAACCAAAATGAAAATGAAAATGAAAATGAAAATGAAAATGAAAATGAAAATCAAAATCAAAATCAAAATCAAAATCAAAATCAAAATCAAAATCAAAATCAAAATCAAAATCAAAATATAAATGAAAATGAAAATGAAAATGAAAATGAAAATGAAAACCAAAATGAAAATGAAAACCAAAATCAAAATGAAAATCAAAATGAAAACCAAAATGAAAATGAAAATGAAAATGAAAATGAAAATGAAAAGAAAAAAGATAAGAAAAAAGATAAGAAAAAAGATAAGAAAAAAGATAAGAAAAAAGATAAGAAAAAAGATAAGAAAAAAGATAAGAAAAAAGATAAGAAAAAAGATAAGAAAAAAGATAAGAAAAAAGATAAGAAAAACAAAAAACAAAAAGAAAATGAATCCAAAAAAGGAAAATTCTCAAAAAAAGAAGACGAGTTATTATTAGAAAGAATAAGAGATTTAGCTGTTGCAAACGATGTTTCATTTGAAAGATACATTTCAGCATTGTTTGATACAAATAAAAAAAAAGAAGATTTTATAAAAAGAGGAATTTGGAGATCAATTTCAAGTGTTCTACCACAAAGAAATAAAACACAAGTTTATCAACATCTCAGAAGAAAATTATCAATGGGAAATTACAAAGGATCTTGGACAAAAGAAGAGAAAAAAAAATTATCAGAGTGAATATCATCAAAATTAAAAAATAGAGAGAGAAATCAAATTATATTCTCATGATATTATTTTTTTTTAATTATAATAAAATAGATTAGTTATTCTTTATGGATTTAACTGGATTAAAATTGGTGAAGAACTTGGAAGATTTTCAGAATCCGTTAAAGATCGATGGAAAGATTTCGAATCAAATAAAAAACGTGAAGTAGGAGCTTGGAACAAAAATGAAGAAGAAAGACTTGCTGAAGCATTCCAAAAAATTTATGGAGAAAAAATTCCTACAAAAGATATAAATTGGAAAGCAATAGCAAATTTGGTTAAAACAAGAACAGTTACTCAATGCAGAAAAAAATGGACAACCGGATTTATAAATCCATTATTTACTCCTTTATCTTTATTCAATCAATCTGAAGCTAAAATATTAATTGAAAAGTAATTTAAAATTCCAAAAAAAAAATTTTCCCGAAAAGAAAAAAAAATTTTTTTTGTTCAAATTTTCTTTGTTTTATTTAATTTAGAGTTTATGAAACTGGTGCAGAAGATTTAAGTGAAATAAATTGGAGTAATCTTGCTGAAGGAACAAAATGGTAATCTAAATCAATTCGAAAAACATAATTTATGAAAAATGGTTTAAATTTTTTTCCAATTTCAACTTTTTTTTTTGAATTAGGTCTGGAGACCAATTTAGATTAAGATTTTGTCAATTATTAAAAGCTGTTGAAACAAATGATTCAAGTTTTGAAGAAAGTGTAAAAATTCTTTATGAAAATCGAGATCAGATGAAATGAAAAAAAAATTTTTAATTTTGATTATTAAATTTGTTAATTAATAAATCAAATAAATTTGGATTTGTTTGATTTAATTGAAAATAATCAATTCCTGTTTCAATTTCATTAATTATTTCTTGTGTAATTTGAATTTCATCTTTAATTTGATTTGAATAAATCCAATATTCAAATATTTGAAATGATTTATTACTTAATTCACTATAATCTGTAACTTTATTGGATTTATCTTCAG
Organism: Anaeramoeba ignava; assembly: GCA_028826165.1. Classification (NCBI taxonomy): domain Eukaryota; family Anaeramoebidae; genus Anaeramoeba; species Anaeramoeba ignava. Next base: position 24,956 of record JAPDFW010000087.1, on the reverse strand, counting down.
TTACAGATAAAAACATTCCTCGATATAATTCACTTCTCATTATTAATATTAATTTAGGAAATTTATATTGTTTTTCTTTTCTTTCAATAATAAAATCTTTTTCATTTTCATTTTCATTTTCATTTAAATAAATTCTTTTCATTGTTTCTTCAATTTTTTCATTTAAATTTATAATTTCTTTAATTTCAGAATATAATTTTGGATTTATTTTGGAATTATTTGAATAAATCATTTCAAATATTTGATTTGATTCTTTAATTGATTTTTTTGAAATAATTTCTTGAAGTTTTTCAATTTGATTTTGATTTTGATTTTCATCTTTTAATCTATATTTCAATATTAATTTATGAGCTTCAATTATTTCTCCATTTTTGGTTTTAAATGAAATATCACAAAATTCTTTTCTTCTAAATAGTTTTATCAAATCTTCTTCAAGATTAGAAAAAGAAAGAGGAGAATAATAAAGAAATGAATTAAAATCTCCACAAGAAATATGATAATTATAAATATTTTCATTAAATCTTAATTCAGGAAGTTCAATTTGAATTGGAATTAATTGATCATTTGTATTTCCAGTTCCTAATTGACCATAATGATTCCATCCAAATCCTATCAGTTTCCCAGTAGATGTTAAAATCAAATTATGTGCATGTCCAACAGAAATTTCAAGAATATTATCATCATCAAATAAAGATGATTTGATTTCAGTAAATTCATCAATTCTTCCATTTTGGCCAAGTCCGTTATATTCATAAATTCCACATGAATAAAGTTTTCTTTTTGGATTTTGATTTTCATCTTCAATCAACATTATTGAATGAAAATATCCACATTTAATATCAATTATTTTGCCTTTTGGAATATTTTGTATTTTGGTTAATTTTTTTATATAAGTTTCTTTTTTTATTGATTCTCCTAATCCAAGTTGACCATAGAAATTATATCCTGATCCAAATAATTCTTGATTTGAATTTAAAAGAAAAACAAAATTTGAAGAATTTCCTGAAAATATTTTAGAAACATTTTTCATCATTAAAATTGGTTTTTTTGTTTTTTGAAGTGTTTTAAAATCAAAACCAAGTTGGCAATATTGATTTGAACCAATTCCATAAGCATTTTGATTTGAAGTTAATAAGTAAATTGTTTTAGCTCCAGAAACAATATCTTTAATTACTCTATCATTTATATCTTCAATTAATGATGAAATATTGATAAATTCATTTGGATTATTTAGATTAATATCTTCTCCTTTAACAAATACATTTCCTTCTATTGTTAAAATAGCTTCATTTCGAACACCAACAGATACTTTTTGAATATTTTCAATTTGGATTTTTTCAGGTTTTTGATTTAAATCGTTTTCATCTAAATATTCTATTGCTTTTCCATTTTTAAAAAGGAAAATTGTTGAATAATAACCTATTGAAATTTGTTTAATTTGTTTTTCATTTTCATTTTCATTTTCATTTTCATTTTCATTTTCAAATTTAAATTGAATTGGTTTTGTTATTTCATTTGGTTTATTTTTGAAAAGATTTGGAAATTGATTTCTTAAAAAAAATATAATTTCATTCATTTTTGAAAAATGAAAAAAATGAAAAATGAATTTTAATTTTAATTTTAAATTTTAAAATTTTTAATTTTAATTTTTAATTTTTAATTTTAATTTTAATTTTTTTAATTTAATTTTAATTTTAATTTTAATTTTAATTTTAATTTTAATTTTAATTTTAATTTTAATTTTAATTTTAATTTTAATTTTATTTTAATTTTAATTTTAATTTTAATTTTAATTTTAATTTTAATTTTAATTTTAATTTTAAATTTTAATTTTAATTTTAATTTTAATTTTTTTAATTTTAATTTTAATTTTAATTTTAATTTTAATTTTAATTTTGATTATTAAATTTGTTAATTAATAAATCAAATAAATTTGGATTTGTTTGATTTAATTGAAAATAATCAATTCCTGTTTCAATTTCATTAATTATTTCTTGTGTAATTTGAATTCCATCTTTAATTTGATTTGAATAAATCCAATATTCTAATATTTGAAATGATTTATTACTTAATTCACTATAATCTGTAACTTTATTTGATTTATCTTCTGTTACAGATAAAAACATTCCTCGATATAATTCACTTCTCATTATTAATATTAATTTGGGAAATTTATATTGTTTTTCTTTTCTTTCAATAATAAAATCTTTTTCATTTTCATTTTCATTTTCATTTAAATAAATTCTTTTCATTGTTTCTTCAATTTTTTCATTTGAATTTATAATTTCTTTAATTTCAGAATATAATTTTGGATTTATTATTCTGTTTGAATAAATCATTTCAAATATTTGATTTGATTCTTTAATTGATTTTTTTGAAATAATTTCTTGAAGTTTTTCATTTTGATTTTGATTTTGATTTAATCTATATTTTAATATTAATTTATGAACTTCAATTATTTCTCCATTTTTGGTTTTAAATGAAATATCACAAAATTCTTTTCTTCTAAATAGTTTTATCAAATCTTCTTCAAGATTGGAAAAAGAAGGAGAAGAATAAAGAAATGATTTTCGATATCCACAAGAAATATGATAATTAGAAATATTTTCATTAAATCTTAATTCAGGAAGTTCAATTTGAATTGGAATTAATTGATATTCTGTATCTCCAATTCCTAATTGATCATATTGATTATTTCCAAATCCAATTAATTTTAAATTAGATGTTAAAATCAAAGTATGAGCATGTCCAACAGAAATTTCAAGAATATTATCATCATCAAATAAAGATAATTTAATTTCAGTAAATTCATCAATTCTTCCATTTTGGCCAAGTCCGTTATATAGATAATATCCACATGAATAAAGTTTTCTTTTTGGATTTTCATTTTGATTTTGGTTTTCAATCAACATTATTGAATGATTAAATCCGCATTGAATATCAATTATTTTACCTTTTGGAATATTTTGGATTTTGGTTAATTTCATGATTTTTATTTCTTTTCTTGATTCTCCTAATCCAAGTTGACCATCATAATTATAACCGCATCCAAATAATTCTTGATTTGAATTTAAAAGAAAAACATGAGAAGAAGAATTTCCTGAAAATATTTTAGAAACATTTTTCATCATTAAAATTGGTTTTTCTGTTTCTTTTTGAAAAAACGAATCAAAACCAAGTTGACCAAAATCATTTGAACCAATTCCGTAAACATTTTGATTTGGAGTTAATAAGTAAATTGAATCCCATCCAGAAACAATATCTTCAATTATTCTATCATTTATATCTTCAATTAATGATGAAATATTGATAAATTCTTTTGGATTTTTTGGATTTATATCTTCTCCTTTGGCAAATACATTTCCTTCTATTGTTAAAATAGCTACATTTTGAACACCAACAGTTACTTTTTGAATATTTTCTTTAATTTGGATTTTTGAAGGATTTTGATTTAAATCGTTTTCATCTAAATATTCTATTGCTTTTCCATTTTTAAAAAGGAAAATTGTTGAATATTTATTTGCTAAAATTTGTTTAATTTGTTTTTCATTTTCATTTTCATTTTCAATTTCATTTTCATTTTCATTTTCATTTTCATTTTCAAATTTAAGTTGAATTGGTTTTTTTATTTTATTTGATTCATTTTTGATAAGAATTGGATATTCATTTAAACCAAAAAATATAATTTCATTCATTTTTGAAAATGAAAAAAATGAAAAATGAATTTTGATTTTAATTTTAATTTATTTTAATTTTAATTTTAATTTTAATTTTATTTTTAATTTTAATTTTAATTTTGATTTTAATTTTAATTTTAATTTTAATTTTAATTTTAATTTTAATTTTAATTTTAATTTTAATTTTTTAATTTTAATTTTAATTTTAATTTTAATTTTAATTTTAATTTTAAAATTTTTAATTTTATATTTTTTAATTTTAATTTTAATTTTTTAATTTTAAATTTTAATTTTAATTTTTAATTTAATTTTAATTTTAATTTTAATTTTAATTTTAATTATTTTAATTTAAATTTTAATTTTAATTTTAATTTTAATTTTAATTTTAATTTTAATTTTAATTTTTAATTTTAAATTTTAATTTTAATTTTAATTTTAATTTTAATTTTGATTATTAAATTTGTTAATTAATAAATCAAATAAATTTGGATTTGTTTGATTTAATTGAAAATAATCAATTCCTGTTTCAATTTCATTAATTATTTCTTGTGTAATTTGAATTTCATCTTTAATTTGATTTGAATAAATCCAATATTCAAATATTTGAAATGATTTATTACTTAATTCACTATAATCTGTAACTTTATTTGATTTATCATTTGTTACAGATAAAAACATTCCTCGATATAATTCACTTCTCATTATTAATATTAATTTAGGAAATTTATATTGTTTTTCTTTTCTTTCAATAATAAAATCTTTTTCATTTCGTTTAGATTTTCATTTTTAATTTATTATTTATTATTTCTTTTTTTTGCCATATTTCTTTTGATAATCATCATATTCTTTTGGAGGAAATCTTCTTTTTTTGATTTGTTCTTGATCTTCTTTATCTGTCATTTTTTTAAACATTTTATGGTTAGTAAACTTAAGATAATTTCTTCCCATTTCCCAATAACAATATTCTTTCAAAAACTGAGCTTCACATTTTTTGCAAACTTGAAGAGCGGAAAAAATCATTTCATGATCTAAAGTTTTTGATAAATTAACTTGGCATATTTGTTTTAATCGATTAATCTGGAAATAATCACTCAAAATGAGTAACTCTAAAATTGCTTCGTTTGATTTACAAATAAACTTTGTGTTTCCTTCAGATTTTGCAAGCTCAATACTTGGTGGAACAAATCGATTGCAATAAATATATTCAAGAATCATTAGCAGTGCTTCGATCGAAATATCATCAAAAACAATTTCTTTCTTAATATTTTCTTGCATTTGGTGATGAGACATTGATTTGAAATATTCACATCTTTGTGATAATATTGCTAAATGTGCTTTTAAAGTTTGTTTTTTGTTTACTTCAACTCCGATAATAGAAAAATCTGCGAATGCTCCAAATCTAATTAATTTCGCATAACAATTTGACATTACACTAATTTCAAGTTCGAGTATTTTTGAAATTTTCTCGTCTGGAGTTAAATTATTCAAATTATCATCAATTATTTTCTGTTCATTTTGATTTTGATTTGAATTTTGATTTGAATTTTGATTTGAATTTTCATTTGAATTTTGATTTGAATTTTCATTTGAATTTTCATTTGAATTTTCATTTGAATTTTCATTTGAATTTTGATTTTGATTTTCATTTGAATTTTGATTTTGATTTTGATTTGAATTTTGATTTTGATTTTGATTTTGAAACTTTTTCATCGCTGCTTCCATTATTAAATATAATCTCTTTACATGAAATAAATCTGAAATTGATAATATTTTAATTACTAAATCTTGATTTTCAAGTATTTTATGATCAATTAATCCACAATAAAGATATTTTATCATTGAATAAAAAGCAAAATAGGGATAATCAACATACACTTTTAATTTTTTGTGAGTTTTTACTTGATCCTTTTTTTCTTCTTCATCAATTTCGAATCTCATTAAATATTTGGTATAAGTTTGGTTTAATTCATTTAAAATTGTTTGAGAATTTGAACCTGATTGAAATTTTTGTATCATTTCTTTAAAGATTGGATTTCTTGAATAAAGAATTGATTGATGAGAAAATAAGGATTGAGATTCATTTTGATTTTGATTTTGATTTTGATTTTGATTTTGATTTTGATTTTCCATAATGATAAATTCAATATCTGAAAATTCTTTATTATTAAGGATTTTCAAAAAATCATCTTGATATGTTGAGTCTAAAATTTCGATTTTTGGAAATGGAAATGGGTCTGGGAGTTTTGGTTCAGGAGGAATTTGTTTTGATTTGAAAAAATGGCGTTTTGTTTTCTTTTTTGGATTTTCTTTTTCTTCTTTTTTGATTAAATAATCTTTTAATAAAATGTTAAAACATTCTTCAATATTTATTCCTGTAAAACAGGATGTTTCAATAAATAAAATTTGAAATTGTTTAGCAATTTGTTCGATTTCTTGTTTTGAAATTGCTCTTTGATCTTCTAAATCAATTTTATTTGCAACTAAAATAACTGAAACTTCATTCAAATTTATATCTTTAAACCTTTCAATACTTTCAAGAGTTTGTTGAATTATTTCAAAACTATTTTTATTTGTAATTGAGCAAATTATGACGAAAAGATTAGATGAACGAAACGCCATTTCAGATAATAGTTGAAATTCTTCATGTAATGAAAGTAAATCAAAATTTAACATAAATTTGTTATTTTGGATTTCAAATTCTTTTTTCTTGGCTCGATCAAAATAATACCATTCTTCCCATGCACTTTAAAATTTATAATTTTATTTATGATTTAATTTATAATTTTATTTATAATTTTAATTATTTAGAAATTTATAATTTTAATTATTTAGAAATTTATAATTTAATTTATAATTTTATTTATAATTTTATTTATAATTTAATTTATAATTTAATTTATAATTTAATTTATAATTTTATTTATAATTTTATTTATAATTTAATAATTTAATTTATAATTTTATTTATAATTTAATTTATAATTTAATTTATAATTTATTTATAATTTTATTTATAATTTTATTTATAATTTTATTTATAATTTTATTTATAATTTAATTTATAATTTTATTTATAATTTAATTTATAATTTAATTTATAATTTTATTTATAATTTAATTTATAATTTTATTTATAATTTTATTTATAATTTTAATTTATAATTTAATTTATAATTTTATTTATAATTTAATAATTTTATTTATAATTTTATTTATAATTTTATTTATAATTTTATTTATAATTTTATTTATAATTTTATTTATAATTTTATTTATAATTTTTATTTATAATTTTATTTATAATTTAATTTATAATTTTTATTTATAATTTTATTTATAATTTCATTTTTATTTGATTTTTATTTATAATTTTATTTATAATTTTATTTATAATTTTATTTATAATTTTATTTATAATTTTATTTATAATTTAATTTATAATTTAATTTATAATTTTAATTTATAATTTTATTTATAATTTTATTTATAATTTAATAATTTAATTTATAATTTTATTTATAATTTTATTTATAATTTAATAATTTAATTTATAATTTTATTTATAATTCAATTTATAATTTAATTTATAATTTAATTTATAATTTTATTTAATTTTATTTATAATTTAATTTATAATTTTATTTATAATTTTATTTATTATTTAATTTATAATTTAATTTATAATTTTATTTATAATTTTATTTATAATTTAATTTATAATTTTATTTATAATTTTATTTATAATTTTATTTATAATTTTATTTATAATTTTAATTTATAATTTTATTTATAATTTAATTTATAATTTTATTTATAATTTTATTTATAATTTAATTTATAATTTATAATTTTATTTATATTTTTATTTATAATTTAATTTATAACTTTATTTATAATTTTATTTATAATTTATTTATAATTTTATTTATAATTTTATTTATAATTTTAATTTATATTTTTATTTATATTTTAATTTATAATTTTATTTATAATTTTATTTATAATTTTATTTATTTATAATTTTATTAATAATTTTATTTATAATTTAATTTATAATTTAATTTATAATTTAATTTATAATTTAATTTATAATTTAATTTATAATTTTATTTATAATTTTTATTTATATTTTTATTTATATTTTAATTTATAATTTTATTTATAATTTAATTTATAATTTTATTTATAATTTTATTTATAATTTTATTTATAATTTTATTTATAATTTAATTTATAATTTTTATTTATAATTTTTATTTATAATTTAATTTATAATTTTATTTATAATTTAATTTATAATTTTATTTATAATTTTATTTATAATTCAAAAAGGAGAACAAAATTACTATGCATCAAATCTTCCTGTAGCAATTCTTTGAATAAAAGTTTTTCTTCCAGTATTTTGTTCTCCAATAACAAGAACTTTTAATTCTTGCATAAAATTAATTTAAGAAAAAAAGAAAAAAAGAAAAAATGATTTTTTTTTTCATTTTTTTCATTTTTCATTTTTTTTCCTTTTTTAAAAAAATTATTATAAAAAAAAAATGGGTTGTCTTTTAAGTTGGTTATTTAAACCAGAAAAAGAAAAAAAAATAACAAAAAAACAAGAAAAAGCACCTCAAACTTTTGAAGGTAAAAAATTTTTTCAAATAATTAATTTATTGAAGAAATATTTAAATTTTTTTTTCCGATTAACTTTTTCAATTAAAAAATAAATTATTTTTAGAAATTCGAGAAAAAAGAGCTAAACTTTATCAAAATAGATATGATTCAATTCAAAATGAAAATGAAAATGAAAAAGAAAAAGAAAAAGAAAAAGAAAAATTAAATCAAAATCAAAATCAAAATGAAAATCAAATTCAAATTGAAAATGAAAATCAAATTGAAAAAGAAAATCAAAATGAAAATCAAATTGAAAAAAATTCAAAATCAAAATCAAAATGAAAATGAAAATGAAAATGAAAATCAAAATGAAAATCAAAATCAAAATCAAAATGAAAATCAAAATCAAAATCAAAATCAAAATCAAAATAAAAATCAAAATCAAAATCAAAATGAAAAAGAAAAAGAAAAAGAAATTCGAGAAAAAAGAGCTAAACTTTATCAAAATAGATATGATTCAATTCAAAATGAAAATTAAATGAAAATCAAAATCAAAAATGAAAATCAAAATCAAAATCAAAATCAAAATCAAAATCAAAATAAAAATCAAAATCAAAATATAAATCAAAATCAAAATCAAAATATTTTCAGAATCAATAGCCAAAATTGGAAACAAATTCGTTTATTAGAAAAAATATTTCGTGTTGGAATTTTAGCAAAAAATCCAAAATATCCACAATTTTTTCTAGATTCACTCCATAAAGAAATCAAAAATCAACAAATTAATTTAAAAGAAAAATTTGAAATGCTTCCAGATCTAATCATTGCAGAAATATTAGCACAAGGAAAAATTTACAATCCTTTTCAATATTTATTAAAATGCTTTATCGATGCTCAAAATTTCCAAGAAACAAATCAAAATAATTTAACATCAGAAAAAATAAAAGATTTTATTGTTGGTTATTTTTATATTTTGATAAATTCACCTCAAATATTTCCAAATATTCTGCTTCCAGAAAATTTAATCAATCTAATTGCAAAATCATTTTTCAAAGAAAACACACTGAAGCACAAAATTTATGCAAATCAAGAGTTTTTTCAAAAATTATTCAACAGATTCAAAGAGGATGAAAATATTGAAAATGGAATATTTTTTTTCAGAAAACTTAATACTCTTTTTGCAGAAAAGATTCGAAACCCACTAAATTTCTTTGATATTATTAATCAATTAAAAGTATTTGAAGTGATGTATAAGGTTGATTTAATTGCAAAAATTATTTTCGAATTTCAAGATGATTGGGAGAAAAATGATGGAAATGAATTACAAAATCAAAATATTCCATTCTTATCTGCAATTTCACAGAAATTAAAACCACTTCTTCTTGAAAAAAAATCCAATCTTGGAGCATTTTTTTCTTTTTCGGCAATGGATAATATGCCATTTGCTCAACTTTATTTCCCAAATATTTCACGTACTTTTCAATTTGACTTTTCCAAAAAAAAGGATTTTTTAGAAAAGGAATTTCATTTTGTGCATAATTTAGTTTATACTATCATCATGATTTTATTAAAAAATCCAGAAACAAAACCTCGGGTTTCAAAATGGATTCAGGATGTAATTAAATCTAATCGCGAGAGGATTCAAATAAATGTAATTACAAATTTAATTATTTACAGAATTAATAACTGAATATTTAACAGCAACATCAAAAAAAAATATTTTTATTCTTATAATTTTAGTTTGAAATTGGATTAAGTCATAAAACTTCGTCAAATGGGTTTTTACATAATATTTTGTTATTTCTTTTAAAAATTACTAAGCCTTTATTAAATTATGGAGAAATATTCTTCAATTCACTTCAATTACCTTTGAAAATTAGAATGAATTTTAATTCATTATCATTTGATATTTCAAAAGAAATAAAATTATCATCTTTTCAAGAAACAGATGAACGACAAAATCTTGCAAATTTTCGAGGTCAACAAAATTTAATTAAAGAATTTATTGAGAATTATGAAGAAAAATTAAAAGAGCTTTATCCTGAAAATGATGAAAATAATGAAAATAATGAAAATAATGAAAATAATGAAAATATTCAAAATAATGAAAATAATGAAAATAATGAAAATAATGAAAATATTCAAAATAATGAAATTGAAAAAATTGAAAAAATTGAAAATTATTTCTTTGATACAATAAGAATAATTCAAATCGGTTTAATTCCTAATTTAAAACAATATCATCTTTATCTTCAAGAGTGGAGTAAAATTGATAAAAAATTTCGAGCTAATCCAGATGAAAATAACAGAAGAATTTTGGAAAATTTGATCCACAAAAGAATCATATTCGATATACATCTGTTTGATATTGTTTTTGTGAAGGATATGATAGATTATATGAATTTGATGTCAAAATGGATTTTATCCACATTATTTTTAAATTCCAATCAAAAAATGATTGATTTTAACGAAATTCAACTTCCATTAAAACTAGAAATTCCAGAAGAATTTACAATGATTCCAAGTTTTTTTCTTGAAACAATTTGCGATACTTTATTCATGTTTACACAATTTAACCCTAAAATTATGAAGCAAATCGATTTGAAACCATTGATGGATATGTTTATTATTCTATTTGCAAGTCCTAAAATTATAAGCAATGCGTTTATTCGCTCGAATATACTCAAAGTGATATTTATTTTTGCAGAAGTTTCAGTTAAGAAAAACTATCTTGCTTTAACAAATCAATATGATCCAAAAAGAAAAAACGAACCAATTTTTTTGAGAGATATATTTTCTCATCATTTACTCACTCAAAAATATTTGATTGGATCACTCCTGTTATTTTATTTGGAAATTGAATCAACAGCAACTCATTCTCAAAATGTGGAAAAGTTCACATCAAGAGATTTTATGGTGAAAATTTTGGTCACATTACTTTCTCCCAAAATATTGAAGAGCAATGATCAATTCACAAATGAAAATACAAATGAAAATATAAATGAAAATACAAATGAAAATACAAATGAAAATACAAATGAAAACTCCAAGAAAATTGAAATTCAAGAAAAGAAAGAAAATTTATACCTATCGTTATTTAACAAACTAATTACTTCTTCCAAATTATCGTTTCAATTTGTTAATACTTTTATGAATGAATTAACAGTTATTTGGAATTATATATTTGATGCACTTGAAAAAATGATGGAAACAGAAAAATTAATTCGCAATCCAACTGAATGGAGAAACCTTATTCAAGAAGAGAGAGAAGAAAGAGCAAGAATGTTTCAATTCCAGAAAAGTCAAATTCCTGGATTGATGGATGAATTTTACACCTTTTTGGATTTATTGAAAACATTTGTGAAAAAAACAAAGATTGTGGAGTTTTTCTTATCAGATGAAACAATTCATTCACTTGTTATTTTCTTGACTCAAGATTTTGGTAAAATTCTTCAACCTCAGTTTTTATCGATGAATATTTCCCAACAGCATGATTACAATTTGGATCCAATGAAAATTGTTCATCAATTTGCCAAAATTAACATTTTATTCAAAAAATTCCCTGAGTTTATTCAGATATCTTCTGAATATCCTCAAATATTGGAGAAGGAAATTTTCATCAAAGCAAGCAAATTTCTTCAACAAAATGAAAAAATCGATGAAAAAATCCCAAAAGAGTTGGAATCAATTCACAAACTTATTCAAGAAAACATTGAAAAAATGAAGCAAGTAGAAATTGATGATGAAGATGCTCCTGATGAATTTCTTTGTGAATTGGAATATTCTCTTATGGAAGATCCATATTTGGTTCCAACTGGTCAAATTGTTGATAGAAAAAATATAGTTCGTTGGTTAGCAATTAAACCAATTAATCCCTTTAATAGAGAACCTTTAACAATTGAAATGTGCAAACCTTTACCTGAATTAAAGAAAAAAATTGAAGAATGGTTACAAAATGCGAAAAAGAAATGAAGGAAAAAAAAATAAAGCAAAAAAAGTTCTTGATTTTTAAAAAAAAAAGCAAAAGAAAATAAACGAAAAATTCTTAATTTTTTTTTTCATTTCCTGAAATTCTATCTCTTGTTTCTTCATGTTTTAAAGGAAGAGATTCTTTTGAATCAACAAATTCCAATTTTTCTTTTTCTTGTCTTAATAAGATAATTTTTTTTTGTTCTTGATTGACTGTTTCAAGTACTTCAGAATTAAATTTAGTAATTTGATTTTGAACCCATTCTTCATTTAATTCTTGAGATCTTCTTTGTAAAACTTCTTCCCATTTTTCTGTATATCTTTTTGTAACATCAACAACTTCTGAAGAAGAAAATCCAACAACCCATTTTAATTTTTTTCCCCAACCTTTTTCATAAGTTCTTGGAGCATCAATGATATTTTCGCAAGGATCACAATGAACCCATCTATTCCAAGAAGGAATAAAGACTTCAGTCCTTAAATTTAAATTTTTTTTTAGATTAATTTTTAAATTAATTTTTGGATTAATTTTTAGATTAATTTTTAAATTAATTTTTAGATTAATTTTTAAATTAATTTTTAGATTAATTTTTAGATTAATTTTTAAATTAATTTTTAGATTAATTTTTAAATTAATTTTTGGATAAATTAATTTTTAGATTAATTTTTAGATTAATTTTTAGATTAATTTTTGGATTAATTTTTAGATTAATTTTTAGGATTAATTTTTAGATTAATTTTTAGATTAATTTTTGGATTAATTTTTGGATTAATTTTTAGATTAATTTTTAGATTAATTTTTAGATTAATTTTTAGATTAATTTTTAGATTAATTTTTAGATTAATTTTTAGATTAATTTTTAGATTAATTTTTGGATTAATTTTTAGATTAATTTTTAGATTAATTTTTAGATTAATTTTTAGATTAATTTTTAGATTAATTTTTAAATTAATTTTTAGATTAATTTAATTTTTAGATTAATTTTTAGATTAATTTTTTAATTTTTAGATTAATTTTTAGATTCTTAATTTTTAGATTAATTTTTAGATTTTTTATTTTTAGATTAATTTTTAAAATTAATTTTTATTTTTTTTTAAATTAATTTTTAAATTTTTTTAAATTTATTTTTAAATTTATTTTTAGAATTAATTTTTAAATTAATTTTTAAATTAATTTTTAGATTAATTTTTAGATTAATTTTTAGATTAATTTTTAAATTAATTTTTAAATTAATTTTTAGATTAATTTTTGGATTAATTTTTAAATTTTTTTAAATTAATTTTAATTTTTAGATTAGATTTTTAGATTAATTTTTAGATTAATTTTTGGATTAATTTTTAAATTAATTTTTAAATTAATTTTTGGATTAATTTTTAGATTAATTTTTAAATTAATTTTTAGATTAATTTTTAAATTGGATTTTTAAAATTTTTGGATTAAATTTTTAAATTTTTAGATTCAATTTTTAAATTAATTTTTAGATTAATTTTAAAAAAGATTTTTTTTGGATTAATTTTTAAATTAATTTTTAAATTAATTTTTAGATTAATTTTTAAATTAATTTTTAGATTAATTTTTAAATTAATTTTTGGATTAATTTTTAGATTATTTTTGATTAATTTTAAATTAATTTTTAAATTAATTTTTAATTAATTTTTTTTTTATTTTTTGATTAATTTTTTTTTAAATTAATTTTTAGATTAATTTTTTTAATTAATTTTTATTTTTTAAATTAATTTTTAGATTAATTTTTAGATTAATTTTTAAATTAATTTTTAGATTAATTTTTAGATTAATTTTTAGATTAATTTTTAGATTAATTTTTAAATTAATTTTTAGATTAATTTTTAAATTAATTTTTAGATTAATTTTTAGATTAATTTTTAGATTAATTTTTAAATTTATTTTTAGATTAATTTTTAGATTAATTTTTAGATTAATTTTTAAATTAATTTTTGAAATTAATTTTTAGATTAATTTTTAAATTTTTTTTTTTAAATTTATTTTTTTTTTATTAATTTTAATTTTTTAGATTAATTTTTAAATTAATTTTTAGATTAATTTTTAGATTACTTTTTTTAGATTAATTTTTTAATTTTTAGATTATTTTTAGATTAATTTATTTTTTTTAAATTAATTTTTAGATTAATTTTTAGAATTTTTAAATTTTTAATTAATTTTTAAATTAATTTTTAAATTAATTTTTAAATTAATTTTTAAATTAATTTTTTGATAAATTTTTAGATTAATTTTTAAATTAATTTTTAGATTAATTTTTAAATAAATTTTTAAATTAATTTTTAAATTAATTTTTAGATTAATTTTTAAATTTATTTTTAGATTAATTTTTAGATTAATTTTTAGATTAATTTTTAAATTAATTTTTAGATTAATTTTTGGATTAATTTTTAAATTAATTTTCTACCAGCAATGATCAGTCCAATCATGAATATATCTAACATCAAAACCTAAAGCTCTTAAAACAGCAGTAAAAGCATTAGCATATTCACCACATCTTCCTCTTTGAGTTTCCAATAACTTTGAAACAACATTATATCTTGGAAATCTAGAAACACGATTGCAATCAGGACATCGAAATAACTCAACACGAGAAGCACCAAAAAGTAAGTCTTCTTGATTAGGAACACCCATTCCTTCTCTTGTAGTCTTTGTAGATTTACAAAATTCACAAGGAAGATTTGATACCCAATGAAAAAATTCATTTTTAAACCATGAAATTGTTTTTTTTATTATCAAATAATCCGATTTTTCTTTTTCATTTTCTTTTTCATTTTCTTTTTTATTTTCATTTTCATTTTCCATGATTTTTTCAATTGGTAATTTTGATAAGATTTTTTCTTGTAAATATCGATCTTCGTATTGATTTGATTTTTCTATATTTGCTATTATTGTTCGAATAAAAGATTTCTGAAATTGGGATAAATTTTGATTTTGTGTTTTTGTTTCTAATCCAATTTGTATTTTTCTTGTTAATAATTTTAATTGTTCTGTTTGTGTAAATTGTTGAATAATTTGTTCCATTTTTTCTGTAAAATCATCTACTTTAGTTGAACAGAAAGTATCTAAAAAAGATTTAATTCAATATTCAATTCAGTTCAATATTCAATTCAATATTTAATTCAATATTCAATTCAATATTCAATATTCAATTCAATATTCAATATTCAATTCAATATTCAATTTAATATTCAATTCAATATTCAATTCAATATTCAATATTCAATATTCAATATTCAATATTCAATTCAATATTCAATTTTCAATATTCAATTTCAATATTCAATTTCAATATTCAATATTCAATATTCAATATTCAATATTCAATATTCAATATTCAATATTCAATATTCAATATTCAATATTCAATATTCAATATTCAATTCAATATTCAATTCAATATTCAATTCAATTCAATATTCAATTCATTTTATAAATTTTAAATTCAATTCAATATTCAATTTTAATATTTAATTCAAATATTCAATTTTAATATTCATTTCAATATTCACCAATATTCAATTATTCAATTCAATATTCAATTCAATATTCATTCAATTTCAATTCAATATTCAATTCCATTCAATATTACATTCAATATTCAATTTCAATATTCAATTCAATTCAATGATTCAATTTTAATTCAATTCATTTTCAATATTCATTTTTCAATTCAAATTCAAATATTCAATATTCAATTCAATTCATTCATTCATATTCATTCCATTTATTTATAAATTTATTTTAATATTCAATATTCGATTTTTTATTCCAATATTTCATTCATTATTCAATTCAATATTCAATTCATTTCATTTCAATATTTAATTTCAATATCGATTCAATATTCAATTTAATATTCACCAATATTCAATTCCAATATTCAATTTCATTCAATTTCAATTCAATTCATTTTATTCCATTTCAAATTTCAATATTCAATATTCAATATTCATTATTCAATATTCCAATTCAATATTCATTTCAATATTCAATATTCCAATATTCAATTCGTTTCATTCAATATTCAATTCTCTCCAATATTCAATATTCAATTCAATATTTCAATTCAATTCACATTCGTTTCATTATTCAATTTCAATTCATATTCAATATTCAATATTCAATTCATTCAATTCAATATTCAATATTCAATTCGATTCCATTCAATATTCAATTCAATCATTCCATTCAATATTCAATATTCCAATTCAATATTCCACCCAATATTCATTTCAATATTCACTTTCAATATTCAATTCGATTCGGTTCATTCGATTCCATTTCCAATTCAATATTCAATTCCAATATTCACCCCAATATTCAATTCCAATATTCAATTCAATATTCAATTCAATTCAATATTCCGATTCCAATTCCATTATTTCATTTCAATTCCAATTTCAAATTCAATTCAATTTCCAATATTCAATTCGAAAGCCAATTCCAATATTCACCAATTTCATTCAATATTCAATTCCAATTTCAATTTCAATATTCAATATTCGATTCACATATTCAATTCAAATATTCAATATTCGAAGATTCAATATTCAATATTCATTCCAATATTCAATTCAAATTCATTCAATATTCAATATTCGTATTCATTCATTCAATTCAATATTCATTCAATATTCAATTCAATATTCAATTCCATTATTCATTCAATTCAATTTTCAATTTCACATTTCAATTCCAATATTCAGATTCAATTCCAATTTCAATATTCATTTCAATTCAATAATTCAATATTCAATTCATTCATTTAACCAATTCAATATTCATATTCAATTTCATTTAATATTCCAATTCATTCAATATTCAATTCAATATTCAATTTCAATTCATTCATTCCAATTCAATATTCAATTCAATATTCAATTCAATATTCATTCAAATTCAATTTCAATATTCAATTCCAATATTCAATATTCAATATTCAATATTCAATCAATATTCATTATTCAATTCAATATTCAATATTCAATATTCCATTATTCCAATATTCAATTCAATATTCAATATTCAATATTCAATATTCAATATTCAATATTCAATATTCAATATTCATTCAATATATTCAATATTCAATATTCAATTTCAATATTCAATTCAATATTCAATATTCAATATTCAATATTCAATATTCAATATTCAATATTCAATATTCAATATTCAATATTCAATATTCAATTCCAATATTCAATTCAATATTCAATTCAATATTCAATTCAATATTCAATTCAATATTTAATTCAATATTTAATTTAATATTCAATTCAATATTCAATTCAATATTTAATATTCAATTCATTATTCAATTTAATATTCAATTCAATATTCAATATTCAATTCATTATTCAATTCATTTATAAATTTAATATTTGTTTTAAAATTACCATTTAATGTTAATGTTTTTCCATCTGAAAAGTTTAAATCTTTTAATGTTGTTTCAAGTGGAGTTTCTTCTGGAATTTCTTCAAATTTTTGTTCTTCAGGTTGAATTGATGTTATTGAAAAAATTACTGCTTTTAAATCTTCAAAAGTTGAATCTAAAGAAATAGAAATTTCATATTCTTTACAACCAGCAAGAATAACAATTCTCATTTGAAAAAAATTAATTGAAAAAAAAGAAAAAAAAATAAAAGAAAGAAAAACTTAAAAAAAATTTTTTTTTCTATTTTTTTTTTTCATTTTTTTTCTTTTTCTTTTTTAATTTTTTAATCAAAAAATTTTTCTTTTCTTTTCCAAAATAAAGAATGTCAAAAGAACCAAAAGAAGAAAATAAAGAAGAAAAACAAATTCCAGAAGAAAAACAAGAAGAAAAACAAGAAGAAAAACAAGAAGAAAAACAAGAAAGAACTGGAAATCAAATTAACCGCTCATTAAGTCTTTCAAATAGAGGATGGGATGCAGTTTTAAAAAGGAAAAAAAGATCACAATCACAATTAAAAGAAAATCCATTTAGTGATTCAAATGATTCAAATGATTCAAATCAATCAAATAATAATTTAATTGATTCAACTCAAAAACCAAATGAAATAAATGATTCAATCCAAAAAAATCCTGATTTGAATTCAAATTCTGATAAAAAACCTCAACCTAATTTATTAACTAGAAATATGACTACTAATTTTATTCCTCAAAATCAAAACAAATCAAATTTAGAAGAAAATGATAAAGTATATAAAATATTTTTATATTTATTTTTATTTATAAAAAAAAAAAAAGCAAAATATTTTCAAAAAAAAAAAAGAAAAAGAAAAATTTAATTTAAAAACATTTTCCAAAAAAAAAAATCAATTATAAAATTAATTTTTTTTTTGTTTTTGTTAAATAGAATTTTTATTCTTTTTTAACTGAACACAATTTAATAAGTGAAAATATGAAACTTGATAGAATTCCAAAAACTCGTTCTGAAGTTTATCGACCACATACAATCAGTCAAATGTCAACATTATTAAATCCAAAACAAGACAGAAAGCAAAATCAAAATCAAAATCAAAATCAAAATCAAAATCAAAATCAAAAATCAAAAAGAATCAAAAAAAAATCAAAAAAAAGAATCAAAAAAAAATCAAAAAAAAGAATCCAAAAAAATCCAAAAAAAAGAATCAAAAAAAAAGAACCAAAAAAAAGAACCAAAAAGTGAAAAAAAATCAAAACTTAGATTTTCATTTACATTCAGATCAAAATCGAAACAAAAGAAAAAAGAAAAATTAAAAAAAGAAAAATTTCAAAATGAATCCAATTTAAATCCAAATTTAAATTTAAATCCAAATACAAAATCAAATTTAAATCCAAATACAAAACCAGAAATTAGCCCAACAAAAATACAAACACCACAAATAAATCCAGTAAATTTATCTGACAATTTAACTGGAAATCCAATAAAGAATCAGATAATAACTCCTCAAATATCAGAAGATGAAAAAACAATAATGGAATCAATTAGAAAATCTCAATCTCAAGATGTAATTTCAGAAAATTTGAAAAAAAATAAGAAAATAGAAATTCCAAAAAGTGAATGGATTTCACACATAATGAGAAAACACCCTGATGTTTTATCATTGAGAGAACAACTTTGTTCATTTACAGAGACAAAATCGTATTTTAATTCAATAAGAAATTTATAATTAAAATTAAAATTAAAATTAAAATTAAAATTAAAATTAAAATTAAAATTAAAATTAAAATTAAAATTAAAATTAAAATTAAAATTAAAATTAAAATTAAAATTAAAATTAAAATTAAAATTAAAATTAAAATTAAAATTAAAATTAAAATTAAAATTAAAATTAAAATTAAAATTCCTTTTAAAAATTAATAGATTTTCAAAATCACATCCAATGGCATATACAGAATCGAAATATTCTCTTTCTCATAAATTTATAATGCAATTAGTTATGGAATTTTTATTTCAAAAAGGTTATCAGAGAACAATTTCTCAACTTGAAGAAGAAACTCAAATTCCTTTTAAATTAAAATCTAAAAATGAAGACCGTTTAAAAACAATGCTTTTAATTAGTTTGAAATCTACACAAAAAATATGGGAAATTGAGCAAACAAAACAAGATGATTTATCATTAGATCAAGATAATGAAGTTGTTTTAAATGAATTACTTTCTTTTCAGTAATTTTAACAAAAAAGAAAAGGGAAAATTTTTTCCATTAACAAATGTCATTTCAAAAAAAATTTTTTAATTGTATTTTTTTAGGGATGAAAAAACGAACGAAAATATTGATTCAATTTGGTTAGAACCTGAAAACTCAGATGAAAATATCCTTTATGTTGATCAAGAAAGTAAATTTCTTTATATTTTATTATTGTTGTTTCTTTTTTTCTTATTCATCCTTTCTTTTTCTTAAATAAATCCCAAAGAAACCATTTTATGTGCTGCATCAATAAATAGATTAATACAAATACTTACAGGAGTAGAAAAAGCAAAAAGAGAATTTATGCGAGTTTTCTTTATGACTTATCAAACATTTATGACTCCAAAAGAATTACTTAAAAAATTAGTTGAAAGGTAAATAAATAAATAAATAAATAAAAAAATATAAATAAATTTAAGATGATTCTAATTTTGCAATTATAATATTTTTTTTTGTTGATCAAAGATTTCATGTTCCAAAAATTTTTCAAATGGATGATGAACAATTTTTATCTTATAAAAAAATTATTCAAGCACGTGTTTGCCAAGTTTTGAAATTTTGGTTGAGAAATAGTTATTCAGATTTCGATGAAAGTTTAACTCAAGAATTTATGAAGTTTATAAATGAATCTTTAATTCAAGAAAGATATTCTTCAATTGCAATGAAATTTCGAACAATGCTATCTAATTACCAACATTCTCATAAACACGAAGATCATTCTTTTGAAAAATATCCTGAACCAAAAATTCCAAAAAATATCTTTAGTCGAAATTTATCCATTTTTGATATTGATGACGAAGAAATTGCAAAACAAATGTGTTTAATAACATCAAATCATTATACTTTAATTGAAGTAAAAAAAAAAATTTTATCATATTTTTTTTTGATATTAACATGTCATTTTTTTTTTAAAATTTATATTTGTATTTTTAGCCAAAAGAATTATTGAATAATTCATGGAATGAAACTTCTTCACAGTTAAAATCTCAGAATGTTTTTTCAATGATTGAATTTTCAAAATCAATTACAAATTGGGTTGTGAAAACTATTTTATCTGAAACAGAAAATAATGTCAAGTTAATATCGAAATTGATTCGAATATCAATTAACTTATTGAATTTCAGTAATTATCAAGATTTATCATCAATTCTAAAAGGGATTAAAAAACCAAAAAGTATCAGAATTAAAATGTTGGGATCAAATCCAAAAAAGATTAGTTGATAATTTTAATGAATTAGTCAGTTTGACTGCTCCAAGATTTTCATATCGAAGATATCGAGATCACATAACAAAAGTTCAATCAGCTTGCATTCCTTATTTATCTGTTTATTTGGCTGATTTAACTTTGATTGAAGAAGGAAATAAAGATTTAAATGGAAATTTAATTAACTTTAATAAAAAACAATTGATTTGCGAAGTTATTGATGATTTTCTTCGATTCCAAAAAATTCCATATAAATTTATTTCAATTTATCAAATCCAAAAAATCTTGTATAATTTAACAGAAAAATAATATCAAAAAAAGAAAATGAACAATTATTTTTATTATTAATATTATTTTTTTTTAATTTGAAAAGTTCATTTTAAAATAAAAAATTAAAATCAAAATTAAAATTATTTTTTTCATTTTTTCTCTTTTCAAAAATGAACCAAATTCAAAAACAAAAATCCAATTCTTTTCAAAAATGAATTAGATAAAATAACAAAACCAATTCAATTTAAATTTGAAAATGAAAATGAAAATGAAAATGAAAAACAAATTAAACAAATTTCATCAGGAAATTATTCAACAATTTTCCTTTTTAAAAATGGAAAAGCAATAGAATATTTAAAAGAAAGATATTCAAAACAAAATCCTTCAAAAAATCCAAATTGAAGAAAATATTCAAAAAGTAACTGTTGGTTTTCGAAATGAAACTATTTTAACAATAGAAGGAAATGTATTTGCAAAAGGATATGATATTAATCCAAAAAATCCAAATGAATTTATCAATATTTCATCATTAATTGAAGATACAAATGATAGAATAATTGAAGATGTTGTTTCTGGAGCTTATTCAATTTACTTATTAACTTCAAATCAAAATGTTTATGGAATTGGTTTAAATTAACATTGTCAACTTGGTTTTGATTCTGAAACACTTGAAGAAACAGAAAAACCAATTTTAATGATGAAAAATGTTTCTAGAATATTTTCAGGAACTTCTTCAGATTGCGTTTTTCTTTTAAATTCAAATCAAGAATTATTTGTATGCGGATATAATCAATATGGCCAACTTGGATTAGGAGAATCAAGAAAAGAAGAAACAAAAATCCAAAAATTAACCAAAATCCAAAATATTCCAAAAGGTGAAATAATTGATATTCAATGTGGAAGTATTTATTCAATAATGTTGATTGAAAATGAAAATGAAAATCCAAAAAGAAAATTTTATTCATGTGGAAATTATCAATTAAATGGACTTGGCAAATTATATAGAGATACTTATGAATTTACTGAAATCAAATCATCTTTATTTGAAAATGATAATATTCTTGATTTTTCTTGTGGAACTGATCATACTTTGATTTTAACTTCTAATTCAAAATTAATTGGATTTGGAAATAATCAATATGGTCAATTAGGAACTGGAGATACAAAAAATCAACCAATTACAATTCAAATTGAACTTCCTAAATTAAGATTTAATGAAAATATTTCTAATTATCATGTTTCTTGTGTATATGAAAAATCATTTCTTTATTTTTCATCTTCTTTTTCCAATCTTGAAGAAGATTTGATAAAATTATTTGAAAGAAAAGAATTTTGTGATATTTCATTTAAAACAGAAAATAGAGAAATAATTGAAGCTCATAAATTAATATTGAAATATAGATTAAATCAAAATCAAAATGAAATTGAAAAACTTCAAGAAATTATTTCAAAAAAATCAATTAAAGAATCAAATCAAATATTTGAAATGATTTATTCAAACAATAGAATAATAAATCCAAAATTATATTCAGAAATTAAAGAAATTATAAATTCAAATGAAAAAATTGAAGAAACAATGAAAAGAATTTATTTAAATGAAAATGAAAAAGAAAATGAAAAATATTTTATAATTGAAAGAAAAGAAAAACAATATAAATTCCCAAAATTAATATTAATAATGAGAAGTGAATTAAATCGAGGAATGTTTTTATCTGTTACAAATGATACTTCTAATAAAGTTACAGATTATAGTGAATTAAGTAATAAATCATTCCAAATATTTGAATATTGGATTTATTCAAATCAAATTAAAGATGAAATTAAAATTACACAAGAAATAATTAATGAACTTCAAATTGGAATTGATTATTTTCAATTAAATCAAACAAATCCAAATTTATTTGATTTATTAATTAACAAATTTAATAATTAAAATCAAAATTAAAATTAAAATTAAAATTAAAATTAAAATCAAATTAAAATCAAAATTAAAATTAAAATTAAAATCAAAATAAAAATTAAAATTAAAATTAAAATTAAAATTAAAATTAAAATTAAAATTAAAATTAAAATTAAAATTAATTTGTTTTTGTTTTGTCTTTTTTTGTTTTGAATTTTTTGAAAAGAAAAAAGAAAAAAATTTTGGAAATTGGAATTGAAATTAAAGATCTAAATCAACTTGAAGTTCTTTTTCTTCTTTGTTTTTGATTTAAATTTTTGGATTGTTTTTTCTTGTTTTTTTCTGATATAAAAGAATTCCAATAATAACTATTAAAATAATAATAATTGGAATAAGAATTCCAACAGTTATTGTTGTTGTGTTGGAATTGTTTGAATCAGTTGATTGAGTTGGTTCATAAGGAGATAATATTGTAATTGATGTTGTTGAATTAATTCCTGAATATTCATTATCTAAACAATTTGAATCAGCTGATGAATAAACTGAAATTTCATAATATTCTCCTCCTTGTAATCCTGAAGGAATTAAATAATAATTGAATAAATTTGTTAAACAAATTGAAATTGAATTAAATTTAAATGAATATGATTTTAATCCACTTGATAAAATTAATGAATTCCAAGTACAAATAAATCCATTAATTAATGATATACAATTTAATGAAGTAATATTTCCTAATTTAGCTCTTGCTGAAATGATTGAACTAGGTAATCCTAAATATGGTGTTTCACAATTTAAATCTGAACATCCTCTAATTGAAATATTATATTCAATATTTCCTGATATTCCACTTATGGTTCCAATAGCTTCATTTCCACTTAAATTAAGAGATGTGAGATTTTGCCAATTTGTTCCATTATCAAGTGAAATTGAGTAATTATAAGCTCCTGTTAATTTTGTGAAATTTAATTCAATTTCTTCAATTTTAGAAATTGTTTCATAAATTGTTGGAGCTATTGTTAAATTATCTGTTGTGATTGAAATTGTTGAAATATATCCACATTTTTCATTTGAATTACATGCTGATATATTGATTTGATATTCTTGATTTTGGAATTGAGTTGCGAATTGTTGATTTGATGAAGTTGGTTGATAATTTCCTGAATCATTTTGAGAAATTGATTGATAAGTTAAATTATAATAAAATGGAATTGAACAATTAATTGGTTGATTCCAATTACAATTAATATCTATTGAATATTGAATTGAACATGTTAAATTTGTAACTTCTCCAAATAGTAATGAAATTGATGATTCAACAATTTCTCCTTTATCATCTTCTTCACATTCTTGTGTTCTACATCCACAAATTGAAATATTATAATCATTTTCAGATTCTAAATTATTCAAAAGATAATCAAGTGAGGAATTATCAACTGAAATGAAAGATATTAAATCAGGTTGAGATTGATTAAGATAAGAAAGATTATAATGATCAAGATGAGCAATTTCTTCATTGATTTGAACATTTGGATAATTCCATGTAACATTAATTGAATAATTTGAAGGATTTGATAATTGGAAATCTTTTACAGAATCAATTTTTGTTGTTAAATTAATGAAAGAAGAAGATTCACCACATTTCATTGTTACATT